>OZ024834.1:51317986-51870486 GCA_964016985.1 Anodontia alba | reverse complement strand
GTTGTTTGTCTTTTAAGACGGGCGTTATTGGCATTTTGTCTACTGTCTTTGATTGCAAATTGTTAAAAAATATAATATTTGTTCAGTTTCTGGCAATGGCTTTTGTTGCACAAGGTGGAATGGTAATAATCCCTATATATTTGCCCGCATATGCCAAAGACGCAGGTATTTCATACAACCAAATTGGGATTATACTGTCTGTGATGGCATGTGTGGACCTTTGTTCTAAGTTGACAACTGGTGTGATAGCAGATCGGAAACTGGTTCGTACAACGACAATTCTCGGGGTAGCCGCCATGGGAACAGGAACAATATGCCATTTGGCAAGATTCTTCACAAATTTTCCATTGTTGATGACGATGTCTGTAATTTTGGGTATGTATAACTGTAGAATTTAATTGGTTCAAAGTCTGTTCTCATAGGCACATACTACAAGCCTCGCGAAATTGATCAGTTTAGTTTCGAAGAGTTTAACAAATCGCTAAACCTGGTCATAGATTCTCTCAACCATCTGGCTTTCGGGAGATATTAACCTAACTAAAATTAAGGTGTGTGTGTGTGGGGGGGGGGGGGGGGTGGGGAAGAGGGAGGGGGCGGTATGACACCTAGACCTGATTGCAACCACTCTACTCTGTACTCTGAATGTCTGGAGGCCGTTATTGACTGCCTGCTAGAACAAATAGTGACCTCACCAACCCGCGTCCATAACACCCTTGACCTGTTCTTTGCAACAAACCCCACTCTCGTAGGAAATGTTTCTATCCAGCTAGGTCTGTCTGACAATGACATCGTACTAGATAAAGTCAGAGCTAAACCTGAATTAATTAAGCAGGTCCCGGTGAGACTGGTCTATATCAGGAAGCTGACTGAGACCAGCTAAAGCAGTCTATGAGACCTCTCCTTAAAGCTTCAGTCTGTCCCTGCTACCACAGATATTCAAGAGCTGTGGGACAAGTTTGCTGACAGACTCCAGTAGGTTGTAAATAAATATACCCCGACTGAGAAGGCAGACGCCAGGGACAGGTTGCCTTGGTTCAACCGAACAATCCACAGTCTCAACAGAAAAAAGGTTAAACACTATAAGCACTGGTCCAGGCCCGGCAGACCTATCGATCATAACGAATTCCTACACTTAAAACACCTTGTACGACAATTATCAGATTGGCCATACAAAAAGTACCTGCAAGACATTTTAGGTGTGACTAATGAAGCAGATGAATATGTAGGCGCAGCACCATTCAAGGTCACAACCGAAAAACTGTATTCGCTTCTGAAACCCTCATAAGATTCCAGTGCTATAGCTTCACTGAAGATTGACGGACATACTTTTTCCTCTGATCCGAACACATCTGATTAGAACATAGAACTGGAGAGTTTATCCACCGCCAAACACTTTGGGGCCATTATATCAAAAGACCTCTTATGGGGTACACATTTAAATAACATCTCAAAGAAAGCAAATCAGACCCCAGGCTTCACCAAAAAAATATCCGAGAACATAACAAAGACCTAAAATCCACTGCTTACAAAACACTAGTGAGCCAACAGTCGGTGTATGCTTCATCTGTGTGGTCTCCCCATACACTACCGCGACTATCGGTATTCGTCTAGTGTAACCGCGATGCTTAAAGATCTATATTAGACCTGCGGCGAGTTGATAGCCTTGGATTCTCAGAAGGACCTATGCGTGCAGCAAAATCGGTTAGCAGCAAAATATTTAATTGAAATCGAGCAATTGTATAGCAGTAGATGTTCAGACTGCGCGGATGTGTATGCTGATATCGCCTTGTGCCGTATTATTCCGCGGAGCCTCATCTGGGCTTTCGCTTGTAGAAGCATTAGATTTAACAAAACAGTGGACAACGTAGGCTTTAATGATACTGCATTAAGGTTCGGTCGGATCTTAGCCTTTTCTGGTCGCATATGTCAACAAAACACTTTTTCTGCATGGCACGGACTACATCCATAACTCGTTATTATTATGAGTTCGCGTCATGCGAAAATTTGGCTTCGGGTGATATGCTTATAGTGAATGCTCAGGTCAACCTGCACATCTGCACAGTCTGAGCAAGATATTTGCTAACGAACAACAAAGACTCTGATAAGACTGAGCGGATACGCAGGCTGTGAGGCGGATATGCAGCCTGTGTCTGATCTTTTTTTTCTGCTGGCATATGCTCGAAAATACATTTCGCATGACGCGCCCATATAATATATTACATTACTTTACCGCAATAAGTTTAAAAGGTATTGCCTCATAAGACATGACACAAGTTTATGATATATATAATACGTTTTATCGCTTCCCTCTTCCCTAAATTGTGTAGGTAAAGACAAAGTTTTTGTTGAAGTTTGAAATTTCATTTTTTTACTGAATACTAGCAATTTGAAATTCAATGCTTGCTCAATTTTTTCCATAACAATCTATCGTTATTATCTTTGTGACGTACATTTTACTGACCACAAGTAGGAGAACCATTTTTCTTTTTTTTTTCAGATATGACTTAATGATGCAATAACAACAAATCCAAACAACAGCAAAATGCTCTATCATTCTTTAATATGCATTTCCTGTTTTCTAATAACAAGCAGCGGTAGAAGATGACTTAAAATTTAATTGCTTTTAACATCGGGCACTTAAATTCTTCTGGAAAATGAAGAAAAAAATGTAATAAGATCGATTAAAAAATAAAGCAAAGTAAAATGATATATTCAACAGTTGATCATCATACTGAATCATTCTTACTACATGTCCCGATTCTTACTTTACCTAGAGACAGTTCCGGAATTGTCTTGCACAAGGTAAGAATTCTTATTTTACGCAACAAGGTGAGAATTCCAGCTTTGCGCAGGACAATTACTTACCATACTCAGCGTAACCGACACCAGAATAAGTCATCTGACTTACTGAGGTGCATTTTGATATGTATCATCTCTTGCATACGGGCTGATTGAATAGTATGCTGGTTCGAATTTATGGGTATGCCTTTTCTAGTGGATACTCAAATGCCTTCCTTGAGGAAAGGTGCAGTGACTACTGACTCAGGAAGGCTATTTCACGCGTTCAGTACACGAGTGCTGAAACTGTTTGCTCTTAGTGTTAGTCTGGATCTTTGTTTGAAGAGTTTTGAGAATATTCCCTAGTTGCAGTAGTAGAAATTTCATCCCTGTGTGTGTGTATATATATATATATATATATATATATATATATATATATATATATATATATATATATATATATATATATAGTTTCTGGATCCATATATGTTTTTTATTTTAGCATGCTTCGTTGGATTATACACATCTACGTACGCAACCATACTAATAGAATTTATAGGCTTGGGGAAGTTCCAGAGTTCACTGGGATTTGTCACGCTCATACATGGAGTATCTATAGCAATATTCTTTCCTATATGTGGTATGTATATCTACAGACAGTAAAAATCTATCTATATAAGTTGATCCTTCAAAATATTGAATTGCCGTGTTCCTACCTATCCACCCATTTGATCTCCTATCGAAACGTTCCTTAATTGTTTTAGACAAAGTTTGAGTAAATTTATCATTAATAATTGTTTCTCTGACACTGGAATATAAAAATGAATTGTAAATATCCACCTTAGATACTTTTCTGAAAACAAATTCAGTATGAGACAAGCATAATGGTTCTGATACTGACATGGGCTTGAGTAAAAACGTACTTCTATCTACCCTCTGCTACATGGAGGGTAGGAGTACATCCAACAAAGAATTTTTAAGGATGGTCCATTAACTTGACACCACTTATAATATACTCTTATAGTTTAAAATGCCTTATTGTGGAAAATGTCTTTTAGTGGAAAATGTTTTTTTTATTGAAAAATGGCTTAGATAAGAGGGACGTCTAAACAAAAAGTTTTTTTATTTGTTCATGAAAACATGCGTTGTGGACATCACGAAAACACGCCTATATAATTCTGACCCCCTTAAACTCCACTTTTATATAGTAAAACTGGGGTTTACAGGGGTATACATTATTTTTCTTATTTTGCTCAAAACATAGATTGTGGGTACTCGTTAGAACCGCCTTGCCAAGGCGGTTCTACGAGTACCCACAATCTATGTTTTGAGCAGAAATATGAAAAATATCAGAGTTTTTTGTCTGAAAATTTTCAGTTTTTGGAGGTGAAATTTTCTATGTATTTGAATAGGCGTGTTTTCGTAATGATACTCATTAGAAGCGCCTCAGTGAGGTGCTTCTATTTACCTACAACACATGTTTTAGTGGAGAAATGAAAAAAAATATGAATGTCAGATTTGGCGAGAAATATTCTGTATTGTTTAAATTTGAATGTGTTTAAACGAGTTTGATTTTTTCAGGGTTACTTCGAGATGTCTTTGGATCTTATGTCTATACGTTCCACCTGTGCGGAGGCCTGTGCTACATTGGCGCGATACTGCTCGTACTTTTACAATTCACACAGACAAAAATTAATTCGAAAGAAAGCGCGACGAAAAATGGAAATGTGTAGTTTTTGTCGCATCTGCTTCAGCAGGGTGCGAAATAGGGGTTCGATTATGCGTCCGTCCGGTTGACGTTCCGTCAGTCTGTTAATCCATTCATTCATCCATTCGTCCATCCATCCATCCGCGTTTACCGTATTTACTCTAAATATTCGTATTTACCCTAAATATTCAAATTTACTTTAATATTCGTATTTACCTTAACGGAATGTCTAAGCCAGACGTCTGGCAATAGCAAAAACTCGGGACAATGCTATTGCCAGACGTCTGGCAATAGCACAAAGCCGGGGAAAATGCTATGGCCAGACGTCTGGTAATAACAAAATTCGATGAAATTGCTATTGCCAGACGTCTGGCAATAGCAAACACTCGGTGATTTTGCTGCTGCCAGCTGTCTAAGTTTTATATAATGATCTGTGCTGAAATATACGAATATGATCACATAATATGCAGAAAGAATAAATGTTGCTGGTTTATGGCGAGTCTTTCACAGTCGACCTAAATGATCATTGGTCAATATAGTTCTCAAATTCTCGTCTGAGTTCCATGCAAAGTAATGAGCTATGTGACTAATTAATCCATTCTATTGTATAACACTGACATTCTTCACATGCGCATGCTCAGCCATCTAGTGGTTCTAATGTCAAATACTTGGTCTAAGTCTTTGTCTAGTTCTGTACTATACATATAGTACATGTATGCGAACAACGATGGCATCTGCGATACTGCCTGGATGCGCAGTCTCGCCTGAGCAACACTTGTTCGCATATATGCGATAAGTGCCGTTGTTATATGTGTTGAATCATACCTTTCTTAGATGAGATATTTGAGCTAGGGTCCCCACCATTGAATTTTTGAATCGTATATTTTGTGAACTCAATATTAAGTATGTTTTATGTTTCTGAGTTGTTTTGTTTGCTGGTATGCTATGTAAATAAAACGAGTTAATCTGTCTTGATCTTATTTTCTGATATGCCTCCTTTAGAAACTGAAATCACTAAGTTTCACACACACACACACACACACACACACACACACACACACACACACACACACACACACACACACACTCCGGTTCATTTCATATGTGAACTCAGCGAAGACTTATGTCAGCCAGCGCATCCGCGCAGTCTGACTAGTCTTCGCTGAAAAATCATCGGAAGTTTTGCTATTTATCGAACGCCCAGCGGAAACTTTGACCAGAAAGCGCTGATGCGCAGGCTGACCTGAGTCTTGGCTGGACGTATATATAAACTATAGGCTAATACTGTGTAATTCGATTTGACAGAAAAACAGTTCGATCGAGCAGCCAGTTCTCAAAATAGTTTAAAAACCCTGGAGCCACAATCAACTTACGGCATACCCGCATAATAGAGGCACTAACAGAACGATAACATGCCTATGTACTTTTGACTACATCAAACCCTATTTTTATGTAGTAAAATAGGTTTTCTGGAGTATACATTATTTTTCTTATTTCTGCTCTAAAGAAATAAAAAGGTCAAATGTTTTTCATTTTTATGGTTATAACATATTTACATAGATGTAAAAACGCGAAAGGTTCAGGCGTTGCTACAACTTAGCAATGGCATCATAAATCCGGTAGTAACTGGCAATAGCAATTTTCCCGAGATTTTGCTATTGCCAGACGTCTGGCAATAGCACTTTTCCCGAGTTTGTGCTATCGACAGACGTCTGGCAATAGCACTTTTCCCGACTTTGTGCTATTGCCAGACGCCTGTCACTAGATTCTTCCTTACCTTAAATATAAATATATCAATGTTTGTCAATTGGTCAGAACCCAACCTTTAGAATTATTATTAATAAATACAATAAGACCAGTAAAGACTCAGATCAGCCTGTAAAACCATCCAGTATAGCAAGAGTTCTCGATTATCCCTCTTTGGAAAGCCTAGAAGTTATTGAAGGCACATGCGATCATACTGATCATACTGTGCGGATGCGCAGGCTGATCTGAGTGTTCGTTGGTCGCACAAGTCTTATTGTAGGCTTTGTCGTGGCCGACTCATATTAGTAAAAGGGACTTTTTTTTCAAATTTTGAGATTGGTACATTAAGGAGTTAAGGTGACCGCATACTCACATTTTTGCAGCAAAAATATCAATATTATATTATTTTGAAAATATTTTAGCTATAAACAGTTAACGAGATTGTCATTAACGAGCTCGTTAAGCTAACTTAACTATGCTTTGAACATCTGTTCCCAGGAAGTTATATCCCTTCATAGCAACAGATAAGACGCTTTTTTCATTCAAAAAATGCTGATAACGTTCTTATTTCTCAATGAAACCATATGTTGTGGGTACTCATTAGAAGCGCCTCGGTGAGGCGCTTCTAATGAGTACCACAACATATGTATTCGTCGAAAAATAAGAAAAATATTATGTGGATACCCCCTCTTATCTGTAGCTATGTCCCTTGTCAAAACTGGCGGGTAAATCAACCAAGTGTATCGAATCACCCTTAACATCTTCTTTTTTCTAACCTGTTGTAACGGACTGTACGCCTCAATGTTTTCAACGATACTGATTGACTGTATTGGACTTGGCAAGTTTCAGAGCTCGCTAGGATTCGTTACTCTAGTACGATGTTCTTTTATTTCGGTGGCAGGGTAAATGAGCCAAAACGTGAGAAATCATACCTTCTGATATGTGCGTCCAACGAAGATTGAAGTCAGCCTGCGCATTCCTATAATCTGATCAGTGTCCGCATGAAGAAATTTTGCATCTCTAACTCTCCAAGTGAGCGGGCCCCTGTAGCCTAGTGGATAGGACTCTTAATCCATTAGGTTCCTCACCGCTTTGGTTCGAGCCTCGCTCGGGTCACTTGTGGGAAAGCCAAGTTCTGCTTACGGATGGTCAGGTGGTTTTTCCCCGGGTTCTCCGGTTTTTGCCCACCTTTGATAAACGATCGGCTCAATATAAGTGAAATATTCTTGAAAGGGTCGTAAAACCCAAATAAAAAACCCCAAAAAACTCTCCAAGTGAAGATTCTGATCAGACTGCGAATGCATAGGCTAATCTGAATCTTTGTTGGACGTACATGTCCGAGTGTACGTTTTCTTACGTTGTGGCTCAAATACACACGAAAATTGTGCCACCGTTTTGCAAAGTAAGGTGAGGGTAAGGATGTCAAAAGGAAGTTGTCACTTCGTAATTGAAATCTTTCAAAACTAGAGGCTGTTCTTAGAGCAAATGTTTTCTTGTGTTAGTAGCCATCATGTTTACGAAGGTTTACGTGTTACTATGTATCTGCATGGGTCCTTCTTTCCTTTTGGTGTCTTGGAACTGACGGTGTTAGGAAAATGTATCGATTCCTGACCATTGCCTTCCTTTCAATTTCTTTGGGTTCCTCGCCTCTACAGCAGCCACCCGAACGCGAATCAAGGCGGTACAGTTGCACATGGTTGGCATGCTTGTTTAATTTTATTTTCTAACGTTTCAATGTTGGGGAATAATTTTTCGACGCAGAATTTCACAGTACCGTCAGTCATTGCCAAATGAACATGTAATGTTTTAATGCTATACAATCAATATCCGCATAATGCTTTTCTACTGATTACTCAAAGGCTTTGAAAGTTAATTAATGCCGTAATTTATTTGTTTATTTCTCTTTGAATGCACATTTATGCCGATTCTGAATAATGGATTAAAGACAGCGAAAGTTTGACAAATAATTTTCTCACCTACAGATGCCTTCA
Organism: Anodontia alba; assembly: GCA_964016985.1. Taxonomy (NCBI): domain Eukaryota; kingdom Metazoa; phylum Mollusca; class Bivalvia; order Lucinida; family Lucinidae; genus Anodontia; species Anodontia alba. The sequence continues at coordinate 51,862,263 of OZ024834.1, read as the reverse complement.
CAGTTTGGAAGTCAATAACGTTTAGTGCATTAATGGGGTGTGAACTTCAAACAATAATCAGTCTTTTTGTTTTCTTTATTAAAAGACTTTATTAATAAGACGTTTAAGTTTCTTAATTGAATATCTTTGTCTTATATACACCGCCTCGCACACACATTCCGCAGTCGGAAAGTGTAACAATTAGGCGATAATTATTATTTTTATTATTTTACCAGGATTCATGTTCATCTATTTTATAATGCGAATATCAATTACACTAAAATAATAATAAAAAATGTCAGTACCAGAACATATTTATCGCATGTATATATTGATGTAAATCCGGACGAATGCCACTGCCTTTCCTTAAAATAATAATGAAATAAACAATAATGATTTTGGCAACCTGCTGAAATATCCAACTATTCGGTAGATGGGAAACGTTTCATTATTAATAGTCAAATGTATTAGTTTTTTTTTGTTTCAGACAAAGAAATCCTGGTATACATCACAATTTTCAAAAAAAAAAAAAAAAAAAAAAAAAAAAAAAAAAAATCAATGATTTTTTCACGAAAAAGGAACAAACCATATCATCATCCGGTCTTTATGAACCAAACTCAAATACAGGAAGTTACATCTCATAAACACCTTGGCCTTATTTTTTCAAATGACTGTACTTGGCATGAACACCTGGATTATATAAAAACCAAAGCATGGAATCGTATTTATATTATGAGAAAGCTCAAATTTAAACTTGATAGACACTCTCTCCAGACAATTTATTTTTCCTTTATTAGACCACTTCTTTGCCAAATGCCAATTTTAAATGAACAAGGCAACACCGAGGCCCAAATATGTAAATAGCCATAGGTCATCAACAATATGGAATATTGTTTTCTATAAAATGTTGTATACAAAATTCTGATAAGATCTAACCAAAGGAATCGACAAAAGCCAAAGGCTTAGAAACAGGCAAAAAGGAGTCGGATCGTGCAACTTAGCGAAAGTTGATTTGGAAATAATTTTCAGTTCCTACCGAAATGAAAGACCTCAGGGTAGCACCTACTAACTTGCAGCTTACCACAAAACCGTACACAATGTTAGAAAAAATATCAGAATTTTGATAAGCAATGGCTCCGATTATCGTGACTTTGTGTGTTCTTTGTTTCCAAAGGCAACTTTTTTTTATACTTTTATTTGCAAATAGCAACTAATCAACTTATCAATATCACAATAAACAGAACAAAATCTCTGCAAATCAAGTTCTCTTCTATGGTTGTAACTGACACACAATCGAAACACAACGCTACTAACTGGCAAAGGAAACGAATTCTTATACCTTATGAATTTAAAACTGATACAGTGTGTAAAACATGTACGTACATCAACAATTAAGGGGATATTGGAATTGTTTGTTCCTCAGTATAAAGTGTACATGCAAGAAATTGTGGACCAACAAATATAGATAATTTTGATCGCAGCAGAAATCAAAGTACTGACAACACTGGTGGGTCGAGTGTCTCTGAGTCTCATTTTACTCTTAACTTCCTGTTATTAAAGCAAACCGTGCAGACCCATACTACGTTCTGCGGCGTCTAATTTTGGACTGCAATGTTTGCCAATGTCCTAGTCCAGGTTTTACAGATAACTCTCTTTAAACGGCACGCTGACGTCACAGCTACAAGAATAGTGCGGATATAATTAATCAATACCCGGATTTCGTACAAACGCGTGGTTTGATTTTATTGGTGAATGATAATCACGTGGACAACAACCTTGAGGAAATTTTGGTGTATGTCTACTCTGGCTCGATTGTAAACAGTCGACCCAAAATGTATTAATCTTACTTTTCTTTGCAGTTCAAAAGTGTTGCATTTCTTTCTTAGACCAGTATTATATTGCAAGCGCCATAAAACTCCTATGGATCAAAGATATGATAAAGCTATTATGGTTATTTCTGAAATAAGCTTCTAAAAGTTTTAGAATAAAATAAATGTTTAATTCTTAATTTTATATTTCTGTAATTTTTGCATCGGAAAAAAGGTCATAACAATCATCTTATATGTTTGTTATTTTTTTTCCAGAAAACAGAAGTTGGCATTTCATAGTCCGAATTTAGGAGACGATTAACATGAAAAGTCAAATCCTATTTTGGAAAAATATAACAAAAACTATCTTATATAATTTGCCAATATTTAAATTCAGCGTATAAAGAGTTATAAACAGCAAACTTCTTTAACTTCAAAGTTTCACCTTTGCAATCCAGCAGAGCATCACTTAACTAATAGTTATATATCTCTTATCAGTGGTCCTTTATAAATTAACAACCCAAAATATTTCACGAGAATATGACTCAGGCTGGTTTGTGTACTAAGAAGTAACTTTATACCACAAACCATTCATTCTAGGAACATAATAAAGAAAGTCGAATAAATGTTCACTGTAGTCGGAGTGACCCATAATACTTCTACTGACCAGAATTTTCCTAGTACCGTCTATAGATCGAATCTACCTTTAAGAACCTAGTTTTAATTGAAAACTACACAATACCGCTGGACGTCATAGAAGAATGACCAAGCTGCCAATTTTGATCTTTACTATATTTCGTTTAAAAGGTGCTTGGGAAATTCAGAGATTGCTTCTCATGAATGTAGGGTGTTTCCTTGATCTACACTTTATTATGTTTTTCTATTTTCCCAGAATATCCAGCTAGCATTCTTTATAAATCTATAGCGGGCCGCTATCGGCCCGTCAGCTAGCCTGAAGGTCGATACCGGCCCGCTATAGATTTATAAAGAATGCATACTAGGTGGCTTTAATACGGATGCCAGGACGTTAACACGTTAAACCATCAAAAGAAAATTTGCTTGACAGTTTCTGAATTCTTCGAGAAAATTTGGTATCCATTTAATGAGTCACAGGCGATTTAGCTGGTATCAATACGTTGCAATTTTCTTATATTTAGGCATGTATATACATTTGTCTACATAAGTCTAGGTGAGATGTTTTGAGTAATGCCTGTGTTAACCCGTTGTATACTGAATAGACTCTCCCACACTATATATTGGAATAGTCCAACTTCAATTTTAGATACGCCCGGTCATGCGACTTACATATTTCTAGAGAAAAATGGCTAAACTATTTGCAAACAGTGGAGACCCTGATCAGACACCGCGTTCTGCGGCGTCTGATCTGGATCTGCACTATTTGCTAATTACCCTTTTACGGGTCTCTCGACTACAATGGTTTAAAGTCATACAGAGTTGATAACCCTTATTCAGTAAACTGGACCATACCAAAACTAAACTAGAAAGTGACAACAGTCTTTAAAATTCGGGACAGGCCTGGAGATGAACATTTTAGGATATTAAAAAAACGGGCTATCTATACATGTGCTGGCTAAGTTGATAAAGCGAGACAATACCGACAGTGTAGCAACTAGGGTGGGCAAAAATGTCCTTTTGGGCTTATATGAATAAATACGAGTAGTGTGAAATAATAATAATAATAATAATAATAATAATAATAATAATAATAATAATTAAAGTAAGATACAGAAATAATGACGAAACAACTGGTCTTTTAGCAGCGGTGGGAATTTAGGTGGTCGAAGCCGCGTGGGTTCGAACCTACCTCAGCCAAGTGGTATTTCTTTTTCCTCCCTAGGCACTTTTGTTTGAAGTACTTGCATCAGTGACGATCATGGACCGAAATTCTTTATTGAAGTTTGTTCAAATCTTCAGTCATAATAATAGTTTCAAGCTCCAATATCCTGTGGATCCAGAGAGTTCCTTTTATATAATGAGTGCGCTAGCGCACCAAAAATATACCCTATCCGACGGGTCATTCAGAGAAATCAAGCACAATATTGTTCCATGAAACTTGTTTTAACAAGCGTAATGGTGCAGTGGTTATCTCCTGACTCTGAAGTGTTAGGCGCTGCCGTCGAAGCCGGCGTTGGTTTGAACCTCACTCAGCCAAGTGGTATTTCTTATTTCTCCCAATACATTTGTTTTCTGAAGTACTCGCATCAGTAATGATCCAGGACCGGAATTCTTTGTTGAAGTTTATATATATATATTTCAAGTTGGATATTTAGGCAATTCATGCAAATGGACACACGTTTTTGATACGTAATTATGAATAAGACTATGAATAAGGGCTGCGGTTTGTGATTGTGGCACTCCCTGAACTTTTCTCTTACTTTTTTTTTCAGTTCAACTGGTGATCGACCAATATAATGAAACGATAAAAACAATATTATGAGAACTTCTTCCTTCTCATCGTGCTTTCAATATAGACGTTCTTTAGTGTAGAATAGATACTAGGTACCATGTACCTCCTTTACTTGTTATAATACCTTACACTAGATTATGTTTGTTTTCATTACGAAAACATACCGAAAATTTTACCATCAAAAAATGAAAATTTTCAGATAAAAAATTCTGATGTTTTTCATATTTCTGCTCAAAACATAGATTGTGGGTACTCGTTAGAACCGCCTCGACGAGGCAGTTCTAACGATACCCTCAATCTATGTTTTAGAGCAGATATAAGAAAATAAATGTATACCTCTGGAAACCCCAGTTTAACTATATAAAAGTGGGGTGTAAAGGGGTCAAAATTATATAGGCATGTTTTCGTGATGTAATGGAATAATGCTGTATGAGTGTTAGTTTACTGAAAAAAATTGTGAAACTCTACTTGTATAAATTTGTATGTATTATTATTACTTTTGTACGAGTTAAAACACAACAAAATAAATCAATAAATTAGAAAAAGCACATTTAGCCAAATGATTACGTTTTTTTTGGACGTCATTTTGGTGCGAAAACGTTGTACTCTTTTACTTGATGTAACAATATGAATCACACCACAGCAGTAGTAGTAATACAGTCAGCTGTTGTCTGCAGTCGGTCCTGATAAATTTCGAATAAATACTGAAAATCTTATGACTTTTACAATTGCGGTATAAACTAAAGACATGTTTAGTGTCTTTAATAATTAAATATAATCGGTTCACTATGACAATTTTATAGACTCGCTGAAGTTAGCCCCTATAAAACTGCCCACGATTCATCGACTGTATTTTATTATCCAAGACACTAAATATACTCGTATATTTACTATATAAACGTGCATAACACCAGCTGTATTCTACTAAGTGACCTGTTGACCATAGCCCTATTCCTGTGAATACATACATTAAACTGTGCATCGACAAGCTAAAAGCAACTTGTGACATATCTATACCAACGGCGTAGAATCAAGTCAGCCCAAGCATTTGCACAATTCGATCAGGATCAACACCATTCGCTGCACAAATGTCGTAAGACAAAGTTACTTTGTGGTTGCACAAGTCTTCGAACAGGCAGAAAAACTTATTTGGAATCTGCATATGTTGCTCATAGGTGCCTTTTCGCTCGTGGAATTCAAATGAGCCGCACATCTTTACAGATCAGTTTAGATCGAACGAGTCATGAGGAAATGTACCTTCTGAACAATGCACATACCGAAGTCTCAGATCAGCTGTGCATCAACACTGTCTGTCTTATCTGTTCTACTCCAGTCATTCTTTAAATAGCCAAGTATCTAAGTCTTCATTTGGTGGATAGCAATAACGCTGATAATATTGCGTGGATTAGCAGGCGGATCCGAGTTTCTCGCTTGTTGCACATATTTAAAGGGACATTTTCTGTTGTTTTGTGTCTCATTTTATTTTAGAGTACTAATTGTTAACACTGATTATGGTAGTAAATTGGGATGCTATTTTATTTTGTTTGAATTTAAGAAATGACTGTGACTGAATTTATTATTTTTCATAATATTCTTTGATACTGACACTAAAATCAAACCAAGACAAACAATAGTAACATGTTAAGATAACGACGCGCTGGTCTCTTAGTTACTAGTGCTTCATAATCTTAGCATGTTAAAATTGTCTTCGATATTATTAATTGTCTATATCAAAGCGAATTATAAACATAAATATGTTTAGTTACTAGGCACGGGAACCGGTCTATTTACAGTATTTAATTAAACAATCGCAAAACTAAATAGAGCGTCTTCTTACCTGTTAAGTAGAATCAGGATTCTTAAGAAGACGAGCTTTTTCAACAAAATTTGTATATTCCTCAATTCGTCTTGCAAATATTTGTTATTGGCATAAGAAATGGCCGACGATGCTACTGCAACTGGGAAAGAGCAAGTTAACAATTACAGTCTCGACATAAAAGAGGACAATGACTGTCAGACTATAAAAGAAGATGAGGAACAAGACAGTATTACGTTTAAGCAGACAAATACACCAGAAAATGCAAAAACAGATGGGATTCCTGTTGACAGAGGCTGGGCATGGGCAATTCTTAGCGGTAAGGATAAATAAATGGCATAATACGTAATCATATATTAATTTTGTCGGGGCACAGCATTTTCTACACGATGGCATATACGTCAAGCGAAAACTCGAATCAGCCTGCGAATCCACACATTCTAAGCAGAACCTCTGTCGTCCGTCTTAAAAAGCTTGGATATTTGGCTACCCACAACACGCTAAGCAATGACTCGGATCAGCCTGTGCATTTGCGCAGGCTGATCTGAGTCATTGCTTGGTAGTTATGCGATCTTGTAGGAAGTGCTGTGTCCCGGTTCATTAATTAATTATTTTCGAGAGTCATGTATAACTGCTACCATATTTACCACGTATATTCAGGCACATAAACTCCTCACCATATCTGTTTTAAAATTTAAAAAAGACCTCTGGACTTGGTGCTACCTGTCTGTATATTGTTGGATGAGTGGGAAACGTTATTCTTCCTGATCAGATGCCGCGTCCTTCTGTTTCTCTTTTCATTGTTTCTATATATTGGTGACATTATTTGAACCAGATTTGGTACCAGTAAAATCGATTTAAGACCTCGGCAGTTCTGAGGATGTGGTTCGTCGTTCTTTGTGTGGCTTTTTGACTGTACGCTGCGATGCTTTCTTATTGTTTTGTCCCGTTTACTGTCTTGGTGTTTATTATGGGTTCAGCATTGAGTTTTTGTGTTTTGCATTTGTTCTATCCGTCATAATCCGTTAATTACTCTTCCTATTCTTTAATTGTGGCACTTCCGGACATCTTCTTTAAGGCTTACCGGTTTAACTGTTATGTGTCCGAAATATATTGATTTATTGTGAACCACTTAAACCATTCGCCAGTAACCAAGCGTGCTTTATCACACAGACACAGCATCGCAATTGCTGTCGGGCATTCAAATGCTATTTAAGGAGCTGCGTCGTGAAGAATCTACTTCTTCATGTGCAAAAGAAAGGCACATATCCTTGCAAGGTGTATACCTTTTAAAATTTAAGGTGAAATTCACGTGTTCTTATTAGAGTATGCTTATGTGGTGTCTAGTTTTCATTATCCTTCATGAATAGACTCAGTCAGTCCTGGTCTACTGTATTATATATATCTTATTACAGGGTGTGTTCTATTCACTTTGATGCTGTTTATTACAGGGTGTGTTCTATTCACTTTGATACACAGTGGTCTTGCGAGATCATATGGTGTGCTTTTCCTCCAGTTTCAGGAGAGATTTAAAGCTACAGCTGCTGCCGTGGCACTCATGAGTATGATTCAAAACATTGTCGTGAGTGTGTCAGGTAAGAAAGCTCTCTCTCTCTCTCTCTCTCTCTCTCTCTCTCTCTCTCTCTTTCCGTACTTCAGGCGAATTGATTCACTTTCAGGAGAGATAACTGTCAAAATGTTTGCCCCATTCTGAAAAGAGGTTCACTCTAAAAGGCAAGCATTTTTTCATCTTTTAGAGCAGGGCCAAATTGTTCAAAGCATCGTTAGCTTAACGAGTTCATTAATGGTCAAAATGTTAACTGTTCTAGTAAGTACAATACCAAATTCACGGGTATTTTTGCCGAAAAAATATGAGTACTCACATTTGTTTTCAGCACAAATATTAGCATATATGCCATATTTAATGACCAAAGTTTTAACGATAGTTAACTTACGACATCGTTAGTTTTGAACAACTGGGCCCGGAGTTATTTTTTGAAGGGACTTGGTGTGAATGGTGTATAGGAAGCAACACAGAAATCTACCAAATAAGAATATCCAGTTCCCTTATGTCACAAAGATTGCAACTTATATATTAAAAGAGGCACAACATGAGAAAGTTATCTTTTAACATATGCGCCCACCGAAGACTCACATCAGCCTGCGCAACCGCACAGTCCAGTCAGAGTCTTCGCTGGAGACTATGTGGATAGCCATAGATCTAAGGGTCTTTATGCGAACGGCAAATACTTTGACCAAATCGCGCTTATAATGAGTACCCGGAATGAAGTTTTTAGGTATTTACAATATACGAGTAGGTTTCATCACTTATATTTTAGGGCATACTGGAGAAAATTATTCCAGAAATATCATCAAATACTACTGCTTATCATGTCTTCTGAATATCTTTATAAATGATGTTTTCAGGTCTACTCATAATGACAGTGGGAATGAAAAAGCTCAGTGCCCGTACAATCATAGCTATCGGTGCTGCACTACAAGTTATTGGTCATATAGGAACAGGGTTGGCTACCGATATACGGGTATTTTACTTCACTCATGCAATGTTTGTAGGTATGTTTCAGTTAATTATTAGCGTATTGTGTTTAAATATTTGTCAAACTCTACTAATTAGTCATTAGCAAACAACAATAACGACAACAATAATAATAGTAATTATAATAATAATTAATAAATAAAGAACAACAATAATAAATAAATGAATAAATAATGGGCGCGTCCGAATATTAAATGAATTGAGACACTTTCAAGGAGACAACTCTCGTCAAAACTGTTTTGTCTTCCTTTTGTAAAACGGTCTATTCTAAAAGGAGAACAAAGTTTACGTGTTATTCCTTTTCGAGCACATTCGTTCCTTTTAGTGTACAGCCTTTATCTAAAAGAGCAATCGGGAAGTCACAAATGTTGTCTTGCAACCCCGCCCCACAGCCGCCACTCACACACACCCGCCCCATTTGGCTGCAATGGAGGAGAATTTACAATGTATCCATTCCCATTATTCCCATTATACTCACTCACTTTTCCATGGAACGTTGCACCTGCCATAACAGATCTGTTTGTTTACTCAATTTCAGGAACAGGAATGGCAATGTCTTATCCGCCAATGTTAGTTATGATTGGAATCTACTTCAGTAAGCATCGAGGTCTAGCGAACAGTATATTTGCTGGCAGTGCTCCTATTGGTGGTTTCATATTAGGGCCTGTAGTTGTCAAACTATTTGAAGAATACGGATATACGGGAACTCTGATAATTATAGCAGGAGTGTTTTGCAACTTTTTTGTATCTGCGTCGCTTATGAGGCCCCCATTCTGGTATACAAAGAGATATAAAAAGAAAAAAGAAATACTAGCTGACGATGCTAGTAAACTGCTGGTGGTTAACTCTGAATGCATGCATAGCGGGAAAACTAATTCTAATGCAATATTAAATCACAAAAACCAACACTTGCAACTTTGGAAGAAAGATCAAGAAATGAAAGGACTCGACGAATCTGACTTGCTTCAAAGAGCCACTTCATACAAACTTGGCATGCATTCATCACCAGATTTAATTAGTACAAGGTCATGCTCACAGTTACACAAGAAAGACGGAACCGTGTTACATTTGACAAATACCACTAGTCGTAGTCAGTCGAGACTCGATCGTGTTTTAAATATCTTAGATAAATCGGAAAGTGCCTTGTGTGTAAGCGCAGAAAGTCTCCATGGATCTTTTATTAATCTACAAAATCCTGATAAGGAAGAGAATGCGGCCAGGAAAGGAAATAGCTCTAATGATGATTACACATGTGGTGTGTCTTTTAAGGCGGGCGTTATTGATATTCTAGCTACCGTCTTTGATTGCAAATTGTTAAAAAATATAGTGTTTATTCAGTTTCTTGCAATGGCTTTTGTTACTGTAAGTGGCATGACTATGGTTCCTGTGTATATACTCACATATGCCAAAGACTCAGGTATTTCATACGACAGAATTGGGGTTTTACTGGCCGTGATGGCTTGTGTGGATCTTTTTTCGAAGTTGACAACTGGTGTGATGGCAGACCGGAAATTGGTTCGCAGAACGACAATTCTCGGCGTAGCAGCACTTGGAACGGGAACGTTCTGTCATTTGGCAAGGTTCTACATAACATTTCCACTGACATTGGCCATGTATGCTACCTTCGGTAGGTACTGTCGTAAAGCAAAGTTAGGTAATATGCTAAAAGACTAAGCTTGTTTCATTTAAATATTTGATGAATATAATCAACCGAATTATTAAGTACTATGACCGTGTAACCCTTTCAACACTGCAGACCAAAGCAGATACCTTTACTAATATTGTATTTCCAGATGAGATGGCTCAACTGGATCTACACTTTTTGCCATTCCGTGTTTTGACTGAGACCCTTTTTGCAATAATGGACATGCCTGAAATAAGAAATAAATCAGTCGACTTTGGAAACTCTGAGGAGAAAAGTTTCAAAGCAGACATATCCAGGAAAGGCCACATTCAATGAATACATCCCTTCCAAGACTCCGAACTATAAGAAAAAATAGAAGGATTTTAAGACAAAAATAGACAACACAAAACCATACATTCCATAATTAGAACGAACAATCGAATAGGAACCACAACAAAAGCACCGCATTGGAGTGGATAACAGAATGACAGTTGGGCTTTACATATCCGTAGTTTTTCTACTGACCGCACAAAACGGTCCCTTCGTTGCAGTTTTTTGCTCGAGCGGAGGTGGTTGCTGATTATATTTCATTTACTTTGGGATCATTGGGCCTATTGTGGTATATTTGAAAACGGAGTTCTGCTCATGTATACGCTAGAGGGCGTAAGCATTGTTGCAAACTTCATTACTGCTTACGAAGATTCTTAATAAAACCGAGACTAATATTTCCTAATCTGTAGTGTGTTCTTTGTTTCCAAAGGCAATCTTTTTCACGTTTTTTCATATGTGGCGTTTGTTTTGTCTTTATTTCCTTCTCGCCTCTTCTTCTTTTGGTAAGGCTGTGCTTTTTTATTGTGGCATATCTTCACTTATATTTGAGCCGCAACGTCAGACAGCGTATCTTTGGACATGTGCGCCCTGCGAAGATTCAGATCAGCCTGCACATTTGCGCAGTCTAATCAGAATCTTCACTGAGTGCTTTTTGGATAGCCAAGGGTGTAAATTTTGTTGATGCGGACAATGATCAGATGCGCGGAAGCGCAGGCTAATTTCAGTCTTCGTTGGTTACACATCTCAGAAGGTACGTTTTCTCTTAGTCCTGATGCAGGTCCAGCTATACATCATTGATCGGACAGCGCTGATCTCTCCTCAATTGATTAAATATAAAAACTATATATGTACAAATGTGATGAAACAAAGATGAAAAACTATAAGTGAAGATGTCTATCCAGGAAATGCCACAATCACGAAGCGAAGCCTTCCAGAGGTTATCGTATTCGTATTAGTACTCGACTGCAAGTAATACAAAAGAAAGTCACTAATTAAACTCTGCAAAACTATCACAGGCAAGTTACCATCATGTAGTTAAAGAGGGCAGCAAACTTGTTAACCGTGACTGGATTAATTACCTAGCTTAGAGCCTGTCGTGTAACATCTGCATTGCATACTATTCTGTTCTCAGAGATTCTGTTATACATCTTGTTAACTGTTAAGAGCCATTGTCATATAAATTACATTTTATGTGTCATATCTGCAGATACCATATATTCAAATGAAAGCAAATGTTGCTGATAATACATACTAGGTGCTATGAAAATAGCCTCCATCCAATTACATTACAGAGACTTGTTAACGTAATAATAGTTAAAGAACACGACCATCTTGAGCCATCAAAAGAAGAACAACTTACCGAACGTGAATCTTGATATCAGAATATGTGGAATACATTCATCTTCTTATAGTTTAACAGTGTCTTTTAACCCATTTTAGACTGAATAAACTCCTCCATCACACTATCTATTGAAGGGAGTCGAATTCCAATTTTAGATATATGAGGCTATGTGATTTAGATATTCATAGAGAAAAACACAGGAGATCCTGATCAGACGCCACGGAATGACGCCGTATTCTGCGGCGTCTGATCTGGGTCTGCACTTTTTGCCAATTACACTTTTGGGATATCCAAACTGAAGTTGGTTAATCAGTCACGTACACTTAGGCATCGTTCATTAGAGGCACACCCGGCGTTCCTTTTAGCTTGTTTGTTTTATTCTTATTGCAGCATGTTGCTTTGGCTTGTACTATTCTATGTACGCAACTATACTTATAGACTGTATAGGCTTAACTAAGCTCCAGAGTTCACTGGGATTTGTCACTCTCGTACATGGGGTATCTACAGCAATATTCTTTCCTATATGTGGTATGTATACCTCTAGATAAGTTTAATGATACTTGATATACTTCGTAGCTTTTCTGCCATTTTTGTCCAAGGGAAAGAATTTTGTGACTACCTGTTAGCATTCTCGCACACCAAACGCTGAAGATCTGAAAATGTTCTCCAAGAGGAAACAAAAAAATTGCTCCAATTGGGAGCACTTTCTTTCTTTTGAGAGTAGATCCGTTTTCAGAAGGGACTAAATAAAATTGACAGAGTTGCCTCTCCTGAGAATGTATCCACTCCCTTAATTCTATTTATTTCTTCACACAAATATATCTTGTGAGTACTCAATCGAATCGACTTGAAGACAGGATTCAAATGTGTACCACAACATATTTATTGGTGGCTAAATAAGAATGAGTATCGCATATTCTTGAGATATAAAGACTCAATGTTTTCGTTGTGGCAAATACAGATGTGACACATTGGCTTTCATGCATTCAGGAAGGTGTTTGATCACAACGAAAAATAAAATAAAGTTACACAGGAAAGACCACAGCCACGAAGAACAGTCTAACAAAGGCAGAGATAAAGTGTAGTGACAAGACACAACGACATTATTGCAATAACCGGCAGACAAAAAAAAAAAAAAAAAAAAAAAAAAAAAAAAGAAGAAGGACAGAAACAACTACTTAAGATGCAGCTCAAAATTACAAATATCTGTTCGGTGCGAGTAGTAATTCATAAAAATGCAGAGCAAAAGAATATCATATGAACACTCATTCATGCAATCTGCAGGGTCTTCGTTTTCAGCTTAGCGAATATCGGAAGCACACATATCTTTTCATCATGCACAGACAATTGCTGGGTCCCAAGGAAGTATTTTAACATGAGACACAGATTGTTTGATCAAAAAGACACGTCAAATGATAATTCACTGAATAATACATTTGCGATCGATATTCTTGCGTTTTTTGTACAATGCCATTTAAAAATCTTCTCGTTTGGACTCGACGTCGCATACCGATGCTCAAAAATCTGCCGAGGGATCAGGAATATTTTAAGCACTAAACACATGTGTGCGATCGCTTGTCTTGACATTTCATACTATTCCATTTAAAACTGGTCGAAAAGCTCGAAAATATATAATCTTTAGTTAGTTTGTTGTATACAATGACGTTATTCATGAAAACTAGAATGGTGTTGATTGCAACCAACGTTAGACAAAATGCTTATTCGAAGGCGGCGGCATCATGCTACGTCACGTTACATGAGCAGGCTATAGTCCGTTTTGATGACTGTCAAGTAAAAGCCACGCTCAAACACCACGTGAAATTGATTGTTTGAAAGTGGTTTTCGTTCTTTAAACACAGCTTCTGACCGATCAGACAATGCTTCAAACAGCTATGTGGAGAGCTGTTTATGCAAGAAATACTGGATACTGTAAAGCTATTAGTGTTTGTGTATCAAAGCTATAGGAGTGTCTGTATTACTTTATGAGTGACCATTGTGTCGTTTAGATAAGCATTCTTAATATACCAGGGGCATTTAACCATTCTCTTGCTGAACACAAAATACCCTGTCTTAGCAAACAGTGCAGATCCAGATCAGTTGGCTTCTTCAGAAGCCACCTGATCTGGATCTGCACTGTTTGTCATTAAATATGTGATTTTCTATCAAAAACCCGGATCAAGTAACCTGATTGGCTGGTAATTAGAAGTGGGCATGGCATCTTAATTTATTCAGCATGGCAAGGGTTGTATCAACCCTTGTCAACCTAAATCAACTGTATCTTGAGCCGCAGTATGAGAAAATGTACCTGATTATGTGTATGCCCAACGAAGACTCAAATCAGCCTGCGGATGCACGCAGTCTAATCAGTATTCACTGTTCGCGACTCTTTACATCCTTGGCTATCCAAAATGCACCCGGTAAAGATTCTGATCAGATTGAACGAATGCCGAGTGAGAAAATTATTATTTAGATCGTCTCACATGATGCTTATGCTTGTTTCAGGATTATTGCGGGATGTTTCTGGATCTTACATCTATACTCTCCATCTATGCGGATGCTTGTGTTATATAGGAGCGTTACTGCTGTTTCTTTTGCCTTTCACACACAAGAAACTGAACGCGAAACAAACCACAGAGAAAAAATGGCCTGAATCACACAGTGATAATTTCTTACCCTAGTTAAACTTTACCACTCTCTGGGCTTATCCAGAAGACGATATACTGACGATAGTTTTCTTATTTTTCGCATAAAATAAGATCTGTCATTTGTCAAAGCCTATTTTAAGTAAACAAATGCAAAGAAAAATATTTCAAAATGTCGGTCACTGAAATTTTAGCCCAGGATGTACAGCGTTAAAGATATACCGGCGAAAAACCTCCAAACATTTGTACATGATATGTGGTACCAGTTTGCAAAAGGCGGCCTCATTAACATAAACTGGACGTATGAGTACGCAGTGTTGCCGAGATCAGTCAGTGTAGTTTTATTTATTCAGAATTTCTACCATACCTTTTCTATTATTTGAACAAGTCCATTTCATCTCCCTGCTACAGAACGGCAGAAAATGTACCATTTATCCAGTCCCCTAAAGGAGCACCTGTATATGTAAATGCGTTTGGCACTGGGCATGATGAGATTCACTTGTTTGTCCCTTGCTATCTAATAATGGAGTCAGATGCCGTGTCTTGTCAAATGAAACTGGATCAAAGTGGAATCTATTAGAAACGGTCATTAGGATTGTTGTCTACTAGTCTCTAGTGTTGGCTATTGTAAATCAACCCGCATATCAGAAACATGGATCTACAGATCCTCAGAGAACAGATCCACCGAGCAGCAATCCCAAGGCCCTTTTCAATTTAATACATACACTTTTTATGAGGATTCTAAACTGCATAATCCAGTAATGGGTCAACCAGCGATTTGCATGCATCAGCTTTTATATATCTGCTTTCTAAGATGATTCCAAAATGCGTAATCCATTTGGGGTCCAACAACGTTTTGCAAGCAGTCGTCTTGGTTACATACATATCCTAAGTACCAGAGATAAATTCCGGCGAACAAATATCAATTTAGTTAATTTAAATATTAAATTACAGTCGACTCTCGTTATCTCGATTTCCACGGGACTCTCTGAAACACTTCGAGATATCCGTACCTCGACATATCAGAGTTGAGAGAGTGAGGCAAACAGTAAATTGAAAAACCACATTTAACAAATGAATATGTAATTTGACTCCTGAAGTTAGAAATATATATATATAATAATGTGGAAAAGAGGAGAAATTGCTCCTTAGGAGCAATCCTCTTTTCCACATTATTTGTTACCTGTTGTCATAGTTTCATGTTAAGACAGGGACCAGATTTTCACTTCGAGATAAGTGTAATTCGAAATAAGCGAGTTCGAGATAACGAGATTCGACTGTATCTAGCGGTTAACTCTTTATTCACAAAACAAGTATAGAAGATGTCCCGAGAGAGCCACAAACAAACAACATAGACTACCAATGACAACAAGAGGAAGAACAAACTAACCCAAATAGAACGCACACAAGCAACCGACCAAAGAAAAACAAAGCAACCATTTGCCTTTTCCCCAACTCGGCAAACAACCCATCTATGCCGAGTGGACTCTTCTACCTGAACTCTTTAGACAGCTCAATTTCCTAAGGGGTGTCTGGTCAGTTTTTATTATTAACATATTGTATTCCGGTATTTAATGCACATAGTGTAGACCCTGATCAGACGCCGCCTTTTATAGGACACTAGGCTTAAACAGGTTAAATACAACAAGCGCATACAATTTTGATAAACTGCAATGTGTCGTTATTAACGCCAAATGTTGCGGTCTAGTTATTTTACACGTTTATTTAGTTTCAACGTATCTTATTTCAACACTTTGATGCTCACATACAACAAATAACACATTTTAAAGTATTTGAACGAAAGCAGGCTGCTTGTTTGTTTCATATCCATGCTATGAATATTCTGTATACAGTGTGAAGGAAAAATCTGTACGAGCAAGCACTGAAATAGCTATTACAGTGAATAGCAAACAGAAAAAAGAACATCGGTATTTTGTGCTATGGTTGTTCGATAGATATGATACTCGAAGAAAAGAAATATACACGTTTGTTTATGCCGGTAACAGTTGTTTATGGATAAAATCTGTGTTGCTTTCAATAGCTATTCTATCCAGGTATATATTCATATTCAGACTTGTGTCATAAATAAATGTACCAGGAGCTATACATTAAACGTGTTATTTTGTGTCATATGTATTTATTACATTTATGAAAATTTTAGAAAATATACATTAGGACATTCGCGCCTAGCGAACTATCAGGTCAGCCTGTGCATCTGTGCAGTCTAAGAGCTTTCGCTGTCCGCCTAACGAAAGCGTAAATCTTTGGCTATCCACAGAGTGCCCAACGAATACTCTGATCAGAGTAGTCATGTCCCCAGCTAGCATTCTTTATAAATCTACAGCGGGCCGTTATCGGCCCGTCAGCTACCCTGACGAGCCGATAACGGCCCGCTATAGATTTATGTAGAATGCTTACTGGGGTTTGTGGTTTTCTTTTGTTCTGGCTTCAGATCGCCAATGAGCTCTTTGCTTTGTCTCCTCACACTGTTTTGGTTATACCGTATTCGACCTAATTACCGAACATACCCCTATAAGCGCACAGTCGAGCAATTTCGTAGTCTTCAGATTACAGCCAGTGTACTTTTTGTCTACTTCTTTATAACGGCATATGTTGTGGGTACCCATTTGAATTGCATCGACTTGTCGATGCAATTCAAATGGGTACCCACAACATATGCTATTATAAAGAAAATTAGATATAAATCGCCTAAACAGCGTCAAATAAGTATTTTGCTGATCTTTTTTAAAGTGTACCTTAGTAGATATATACATACTTTACCACAAGTTTTCCCAGTAATTTTGAAAAACCTTAGCGCACAGCGCGGTAATTAGGTCGAATACGGTATGTGTTTCACTGATTTTTCACAGATGAAGTAAAGGACCCCTATGCGGACCGAGCATAGATGTATGTTCGTAATTTGCATCAGAATTAAGTAGTTTTTCTAGTAGTTTTTCTACTGACCGTTCCAAGACGGTTCTTGTGCTGCAGTTTTCGTCTTTGTTGGTGCGTTGGTGGTTTTATATGTGGCATTTGTTTTGTCATCCCCCACTAACCCCTCTAGCATTTTGTCTACTTACCGTTCCGAGACGGTTCCTCTGTTGCATTTCTTCTTTGTGCATCGGTGGTTTTATATATAGCGTTTGTTTTGTCATTATTTGTTCTTCATCTCTATTTCTTTTCCCAGCTAGCATTCTTTATAAATCTACAGCGGGCCGTTATCGGCCCGTCAGCTACCCTGACGGGCCGATAACGGCCCGCTATAGATTTATGTAGAATGCTTACTGGGTTTGGTGCTTCGGGAAGAGCGTGCTTCGTGATTGTGCCATTTTCTGGTTATCATCACTTATGTTTTGTTTGGCGTACATATCTGAACATACATGTTCTTAGAATTTATTTCAAAAGTGAGCGAGCTGTGGTATGGACAGAAGGTGTCTTCGGGTCATAGGATGATGTCGAATTCATAAATCATCAACTGTATCAGGGCAGTCAGGGTTGTCCTTTTACAAACTCAGTGGGTTATGAAGATGAACAATACCTCCATAGTTAATAAGCCTGAAATGTAATATCCTAGCAGGCATACAAAGTGAAACGACGTCGATTCAATGTAAGACTTTGAATTAACGTTGTTTCAACGTTGTGTGTCCGCAGGGACGGTATTTACCCTTAATTAGCATTCAGGCACCTTAACTTCATGCTGTCCATTTAGTTATCTGGTGATGTATCTAACAAATGGTGGTAACTGAATGGCACACAGTGAAAACATTATTTAGACGCCGCTTTTTGCAGCATGTTATCTGAATCTACACTGTTTGTTTAAGCCTGCCTGTCCCAATGTTTAGGGTAAATATGGCATTCTTAGCTGTTCGCTCAATGCCTGCCACAATTGCCTTTTATTGTGTAGGTGAACAGAAGAACCATTGTGAGACTGCAGAATGCCTTTCAGATATATGACCAGGGCCCAGTTGTTCAAAACTTAACCCTTCTCTTGCTGAGCACGACATGCCCTATCTTAGCAAACAGTGTAGATCCAGATCAGTTGGCTTCTGCACTGTTTGTCCTTAAATATGTGAATTTCTATCAAAAATCCGGATCAAGTAATCTGATTGGCTGGAAATTAGAAGTTGGCGTGTTATCTTAATTTATTCAACATGACAAGGGTTAACGAAGTTGTTAGCCATTGTGAAGTTAATATTTCTATCTTAATTTTTTTTGCTGAAAAAATATCAATGTTTTTGAACATACCTTAGCTACAGCTGTTAAAGAGTTAGTCATTAACGGGCTTGTTAAGCTAACAATGCTTTGAACAACTGGGCTCAGGTTGGAAAAAAAAAACAACTAATGTTATTGTTTGTTGTTGTTATTGTTTTCTTAAGGTCTGAGACAAGTATGGTAAGGAGTTAAGATGTCCAAACATGTAGGATAATTCAGGTAACCATTGCTTATAATTCAACTAAGAAACGGACATGAAGCACCCAAACGAAGAGGCTGCAGAAAATGAAAATATAGTCGCAGACAAAACAGTAATAAGAGATTGCGATTTAGATGGAACTCTTTGTGTGACAGGGGGTGAAGACTATGATAATAAAGACGAAAAAGAACAGCCAGACGCGGAAACGACTAGAAAAGGAGATACACGAAGCGGTCCTAGTTTAGAGGGCGTTCCCATCGACAAAGGATGGGCTTGGGTTATCCTAGCAGGTAAGTAATTGTGCATGTTTTGTTACTTAACACTTTCTGCAATGGATACTTCTGTCTTTGAATATAAATACGTCCATTGTTGCAAATAGGAATATCAGTCAAACCTCTTGAACCGATAAGCAACAGTGAAGATCCTGATGAGATGGCTCGTTATGAGCCATCTCATCAGGGTCTAAACTGTTTGCATAAGCATACGTTTTGGTATTTGTTTTGGTCTACCAGGCTGAAAGGGTTAACGCTTATTATGCTTGGCAAAAACTTTAGCAGAGGACATTTCTAAATATTTTGCATATATATACAAAACATATATGGTCTGATATCTCATGCTAATCGTCTTGTCTGTTAATTCTTTGGGCTCCTGAAATCATTGACAAAAGAACTAACAAAATGCACATAATTGTTTGTTAGTTGAATGTGGTCGCAATCTGACGTGAACAGCGACCTTTTGTGAAATGCATTCAGGTAGATGATGGGGAGCCTGTTTAGCTCTTAGACTTAAACATTCAGGTATCATCTATTTAATTGTGTACATGTTCTCCCGTCATATATAGCGAAAACAGAGATATGCAGGCGTCTACTTTGCTAGTCAGATTTTGGGAAATTTGCATGTATTAAAAAAGCTTTTTAATGTGCATTTCTAGCAGCCTTTCAGTGCATTCATTTCTTAATTTGCTTAAAAGCCAAATATTTTCATTTCCTTTATTGCATGATAAAAACGCTACTTGGCGTACATATCTCTAGATAAGAGGGGTATCATGATAAATGTTTTTTCTGACTGCTACACAAAACATATGTTGTGGGTTCTTATTAGAAACGTCTCACAGAGACGCTTCTAATGAGACCCCACAACATATGCTTTGTGCAGAAATGAGATAAAAATCAATGTTTTTGTTAAAATGGCTTATTTAGACCTATTGCTGCATAGTATATATTTTCAATAGGATTGTCATGTACTGTTTAGTATATGAACTACTTTGCTTATTTATTTCAGGTTGTGTTATATATATGGTGATATTTGGCGGATTGTGGCGGTCTTTTGGTATATATTTCCTAGAGTTTCAACAGCGGTTCCGTGCAGACGCAGCAGAGATTGCTGTGATGTTTTCTATACAGAATATTACTATCAGTGTCTCAGGTACATTTGAAAGTTAATATTCAGATATGTTTGGCCCGTCAAACAAAACATCTCTTAGATAATTAGTTCCCTAACGATGTTTAAGCGGGAAACAAACACTGCGAGCTGTCTGCATTTTAGCTCAGTCTAACTAAGCCATTCGCTGTCCCCTTACATTGTTAGATACTTTATAATATATCCACCACCAACGAAGGCCCAGATCAATGTGTATGGATGCACAGGCTAATAATCCTGTTTACTTTGAAAATCAAATACCGTTAAGCCAGTGTTAGGGGTCATCGCAAGCTACTTAGCTATATATGAAGAGACTTAACCCTTAAAGCACCAATCACAACAATTGTCGTCTGCTTTGTCTTCTGCTTGTGATTTTAAAAATCATTTCTGCAAACAGTGTGGACCCAGATCAGACAGCTCCTTTAGGAGCAGTCTGATCTGGGTCCATACTGTTTGTCGGTATGCAAAAAATAGGTTTGAAAAGTTTGCAAGACTATTCAGCAGACGACATAAACAGACGACATTTTCAGATGCAGTTTTTCTTGGCGCTTTAAGGGTTAATAAAACCGAGTCTCCGATTTTCGTTCTTTTGCATGTTCTTTGTTTCTAAAAGACAACCTTTTCGGTATTTATTGTCGTTCTCTGTTCGTAGGTGATCATACTACAGACAAGAGAAGTATGAAAATACATGATTTTCTTATTTCTTCACAAAACACATATGTTTTGCATTCGCAGTAGACGCGCTATAGATTAGCATGCGATTTACATAAATGTCAAGCCGAATATGCTCGAAAAATGAAACAAAAAGTGTTTTAGGATGTCTTCTGTTATAATTTTGTTTGACACTTTAGTGATAACTAACCCTTTCAGCCCGGCGCACCAAAATAAATACCTGTGGAAACAATGTAACTAGCCGTCTCTAAAGGATCTACACTTAGCCATTCTGTTTTTGATTTCAGACTGAAACCCCTTTTTGCATCAGTGAACATGTCCACATTCAAGAATTGGAGAGTCTACTTCAGAAACTCAGGTATGAAAGGGTTAAGAATTATGTATATTTCAGGTCTGCTGGTAATGACAGTGGGAAGGAAGACACTGACTTGTCGTACAGTAGTGGCTATGGGTGGTACACTGTTTGCTCTCTCACATATAATATCAGGCTTCACGAACGACGTTAAAGTATTTTATTTCTCACAAGGATTTGTCGGAGGTAAGATTTTGCATGTATAAATAGCACACAACTAAATTTCTGTTGCAAGTAATTTATGATGGTCTTTGGTGGTATGGTAGAGTTGTGTTGGTGTTAATAGGTCTGTGTGTAAGCTTGTAGCTGCTCGCTGCGGGACTTTTGTCATGTTTTCTCCTGTTCGATGTCCTGTTGTTGTGTTTAGTGGATCCTGTCTAGCATTGTGGTCACCTTGTTGGGGAAGAGGGAGCTAGTTGCTGTACTTTGGTCTGTGGCCTGTGCACTATTTGCCATGTATTGCTCATCCTGTTGGTGTCATTGGTAGGCTATAATCCTGGACATCTGCTAGACTAGTTGT
Source organism: Anodontia alba (assembly GCA_964016985.1). Taxonomy (NCBI): domain Eukaryota; kingdom Metazoa; phylum Mollusca; class Bivalvia; order Lucinida; family Lucinidae; genus Anodontia; species Anodontia alba. The sequence goes on along the minus strand of OZ024834.1, from coordinate 51,840,363 downwards.
TCTATGGTCCTTCTAAACCATAAATGCAGTTGCCCAGAAAAGGCCACAATCACAAAGCACAACTTTCTCGAGGCACAAAAAGAAGAGATCATCACGAAAACACGCCTATATAATTTCCTTATATAATTTCCCCTTAAACCCCACTTTTATATAGTAAAACTGGAGTTTACAGTGGTATACATTATTTTTCTTATTTTGCTAAAACATAGGTTGTGGGTACTCATTAGAACAGCCTCGCCGAGGCGGTTCTAACGAGTACCCACAATCTATGTTTTGAGCAGAAATATGAAAAATATCAGATTTTTTTTATCTGAAAATTTTCCTTTTTTGGTTGTAAAAATTTCAATATATTTGAATAGGCGTGTTTTCGTAATGCGAAGAAAAAAAACACTATGACAAGACACTACGGCACAGTTGCAAAAGCCGACATACAAACAAAGATGACACGCAACAGAACAATTGCCTTGGAACTGTCAGCAGAGGTAACTACCATCAAACCCCAATAGCTCGAACACCGATGGCTCATTTACCATGGCGAATGCGTTTTTTACTCCCTACGAAATTCTTCCGACAGCTCAAAACACACACACACACACACACACACACACACACACACACACACACACACACACACACACGCGCGCGCGCAAATAATTAAGAAACTTTTCTTGTCATGAAATTAAATGTTGTGTGTATACATTAGAATCGCCTATCGAGGCGATTCTAATGAGTACACTCAACACACAATTATTGTGTAGAAAAAAAATATATTAAAATTAAAAGAAATTAAGGAACTTTTCTTATTTTCTCATGAAATTTCCTGTTGTGTGTACTCATTACATCAACGAGGTGATTCTAATGAGTACACTCAACATACAATTATTGTGTAGAAAACCTTGTGTAAAATATTGTGTTTAAAAAAGATTTCCCTAAATTATCGCTATGTGCTTCCTGGCCTGGCGCCAGTATTAACCCTCAGTGGTTCTACTAATAGCTCGAACAAATTTTTATGGTCCCGAAGATGTTCGAGCCATTCAAATTCGACTGCACTAGGTGGCTTAACGTTAAGCAGTCTGAATAAAATGTTCAGCAGTCGATATATTGAAGTATTTTTCTTATTTCCTCAGAAAACATGTTTGACATTTCATGCAAATTGGAGACAATTTTCATGAAACATTTAAACCTGTTTTCTGGGGAAAAATAAGAAAAGAATCATCCAATTCTCGTCTACTGAATTAGCCTAGAGAGTTGTAAAGGTTAAAGTAGTTTGACGCGATCGCAGCCTCGCCCTTTTTTATGATGCCGTTCAAAATTACTTATACAGTGGAATCCCGTTATCTCGACCTCACTTATCTCGAATAACCGTTTATCTCGAAGTAAAAATCTGGTCCTTGTTTTAATATGGAAACTTAACAACAGGTAACAAAATATTGTGGAAAAGAGGAGAAATTGCTCCTTAGGAGCAATTTCTCCTCTTTTCCACAATATTTTTAATATATCTCTAATTTTAAGAGTTAAATTACATATTCATTTTTGAAATGTTTTTATTTGATTCTTTTTTAATTTTGCAAATCTCATATGTCGAGGTATGGATATTTCAGATTTCGAGATAACGAGAGTCGACTGTATATGTTTGGTCCGTGTAGGGCCCTCGTTCTCATCGATGAAACATTATAGTAAAACACAAATAAATACCAATTAATCGTGTCGATGATATATACGTGTGCGCTGGCTTTTACAGCAGTGTGTTCTTAGATTGTCATACAACAGACACCGGTAAATCCTCGGGGTAAGGGTGGGAGGGGCGGAGGGGGGTGGAAGAGGTAATCACTTCCTATTTTGAGCAGTTCAGGGATGTGTCGCTGGAATAGGTATACTTTCTTTTCATGCCTGAGATTATATGATAAGGTACCAATTTTAGCATCAAATTATATCAATAGTCCCCATTTCTGAAGCAGCATTACATCAATAGCCCATTGATTTCCAATTTTGGCAGACAACTTAACTGACCACATATATAATCAAAACAAGAGGCAAAATGCAGATATATTTTGCATAAAATTCCCAAGTAAGTTGTCTATTTTGGTTCTACTAGTGTTTACTAATATTCTTCTATTATGTGAATAGGGTATCTTTTTACATGCAAATTATATGAATAGGTATTTTTATCAGTCTGGAAATTATATGAATAGGGGGTGTATTCATTACGAAAACACGCCTATTCAAACATATTGAAAATTTCACCACCAAAAACTGAAAGTTTTCAGACAAAAATTCTGATAGTTTTCATATTTCTGCTAGGCGGTTCTAACGAGTACCCACAATCTATGTTTTGAGCAGAAATAAGAAAAATAATGTATACCCCTGTAAACCCCAGTTTTACTATATAAAAGTGGGGTTCATGGGGGTCAAAATTATATAGGTATGTTTTCGTGATGAGAGTTACCTACTCCGGAAAGTGTATCATTTACCTTTAAATAACCTAGTCAACATATCATTCCGTGTAAATCGTTCAGTGTAACAGTGGTGTTTATATTAAGATGGTACGTGTTTCCAAGCTATTAATCTCAAAGAATGACAGAAACATTCGGGTTTAAATTTTGTTGCTATCAGATTACATATAAGTACATAAAATACATTTTAATTCAATTTTATTCGAGTTTATTTAGAGATACGAATATCACATTCCACATAAAGGGCATAGGATCTATGTAGGATATTAAAAATTTACATATTCCCACTGATCTAACGACCTTGGCTGTGTCATTGACCCATCATTACGTTATTGTAGCTAGTATGGAGGGGCGAGTTGGGACCCACAGAAGATAGTAAACACAAAACATAAGTAAATTATGACGTATATACATATACACGTAAAACACATTGTTGTCTGATATTGATACTATACTACTACTATCACTAATACTATTACTACATTTATTATTACTGTCTTCTTCAGTAAACTGGTCTACATTAAGAAGATTTAATTGGCAATTAAAATAGACTAAGAGGAACGACCCTTCCCAGTGAGCATGCCTATATCGGATAAATATCCGTAACTGGTCGGGATGTAGGCAGATCGGTCCGATAACGGCCCGATGTCTGTCCGATATAAAACATGAACCACACACACACACACACACACACACACACACACATATATATATATATATATATATATATATATATATATATATATATATATATATATATATATATATATATATATATATATATATATATACTTCGAAAATGAGTACGAAGTTTTAAATGCATAATGAAATGCTTTTGAGTGTGCCCGGTTTCTATTTGGTCATTTTATATCAGTTTGTGGCCGAATATCGAGCCGATATCTATCCGTTATCGTTCAAAATGCAGTGAATGAAAAAAAAAAAAAATCTTCGCTATTACAAACATGTACGTAAACGAAAAAGAAATTCAACATAAACTATTTGTGATCTAGAAAGTTAACTATTTATTGAAAACAAAATTTTTAATTGAACTAGTTATTGAATTTATAATTCAGTGCGGACTCGTCATTTATTTGAAAAATAATGCGCCGAAATTTTGTTAAACCTGGGGAACATCTAGTAAAATAAATAGCTTAAAGTCATAGTTGAAATAAAAAAACTGTATTTTATAACAGACTAAAGCAAGCGTTCAATAATAGGCGCTGCCTCTATGTGACTCAGTTGTCTGGTAGCGTTAAAATATGAACAGTCAGTCGTATAATAATATCTTCAGGTAACGGTTACTAACAAACAATTGTTTTTAACTGAGTTTACCCAAGTATACTGAAATGTGTAAATGTCACTAATTTTCATGACGTAAATATTTGCTTTTTTTCTTCCTACTCTTCCTAATCTCACCTGCTTGCTAGGAGCTACTGCATGGATATGGAAAGCTTTTTGCACCAATGACGGATAGATAACAAAAGTAATAAGTACACGATATTAGGCAAATTGGGAAAATGTGAATACCTCCCTTAGTGAAAACGGTCTTATATCGGACCGACGTGAAAAAATGTCGGTCCGATGGCGTAAGCTGACTAAAGCGATATCTGTCCGATATCGGACCGATGTGTATCCGACAAGATGTCAGTCCGATTTAATGCCGATGTGCAAAATGATGTCGGTCCAATATCATTTACGATATCTAGTGATATACAAAAGATGTCGGTCCGATGACGGTTAGATATAGGTTTCCTCTTCCTCTTGGTGTCTGGGAAGGGCTGCGGTTTGTGATTGTGGCACTCCCTGAACTTTTCTCTTACTTTTTTTGCTGACTGGGTTGAGGGCAATAAACACACTCATTCTGAAGTGTCAAGTTTTCAGGTCTGGGATAGCTTGTTTGGGTCAATAAAACCTGATCAGTGACCCTGATATAAATTAAACAAAACCACGGAATGTTTTTTTTTTATTGTTTGTTGACACTGCCAAGCTTTTCCAAACTGGAACAATGCTTTAAAATTCAACTAATATAGGATGATGTGTTAATTTACCGGTGCTGGACTCACAAGATGAGTTATAGTTATCACTGCGTCCATCGTGTGTTCGTCTTTAACATTTTAAACCGAGTTTTCTCTGGAGGCTGCTTGCCAGGCCATTTGATTAAAATTTCATTTGGAGCCCGATTGAGTTTTGATAAGTAAACGTTGTTCAAATGATCAGGATCCGATGTTCAAGATGGTCGCCAAGCCTTTATATTGAGAATCGTGTAAATTGTAAAGAATAACAGGTAAAAAAGTGTAAAACCATCTCCAAAAACAGTAAATCTTTAATGCCGATTGTTGGTATGTAGAACTTGGAGGTAGGCCTAGCAAGCTTGTTAAAATGGTTATACTAAGTTTACTAGCGACTTTCTTTTGTAAAAAATGTCAAATTAACTTCACTTTGTAGTCATTGTGGGAAAATGTTGGAAAGTCATTCTCACAATTTATGAGGCACAAACGACAGAATCTTAAAGGTAGAAAAACTTGCACACGATAAAACCTTTTTTATCCTGGCCTCTGCCGCTGGACTGTATGCATAAGAAAACGATCTCTATGAAGTCTAAGTTGAAAGTGTTTCTTAAACTAACTAGGAATGATCGCAGTGAAGAGGTGACAAAAGCCTCTTTTACCAAGATGTTTTTAGTGTGTTGCCTTTACCTGCTTCTTAGCCAAATCAATCATACTAGTAATCCGAAACATATACATTGTATATTTCAGGAGCTGGACTTGGAATGGTTAATCCAACATTGTTTTCTGTGATCGGAATCTATTTTAACAAACATCGTGGTCTTGCAAATAGTGTATATAGCGGAAGCATGGGAGTTGGTGGATTCATTTTAGCACCTTTAGTCACTGTATTATTTGAGAAATATGCTTATACGGGAGCAATGCTAATTACGTCTGGGATTATTTTAAATACACTTGTGACTGCTGCCCTCTTAAGACCTCCTGAATGGTTTATAAAAAGATACAAAACTAGAACTTTTGTTGTGACAGAGGAAATCAGAAAACCATTACTGGACCAGTCTAATCTAGTCAATAAAGATACCTCAGCTGCACCTGTAGACCAGTCAGAAAAAAATCAAAACCGGATCCGGAAGCATGGATATCAAATGCAAGAGCAAAACTGGTTCAAAAGTGATGGAGCTTTAAATAAGTATAAAGAAAATCTATTGTTACTGAGGACACAATCTTACCCACATCTTCAAACATTTCCACCTACAAATAAGTCAAGGTCACAGGGAAACAGCCTAACAGTCGTACCGCCAACGGTTTATAATAACAATTATAAAGGCATGAGACATAATGGTACTGGACGCGATTTAGATAAGTTAAGAGGCATGGCATTTGCAAGCGCAGAAGATCTGTTAGGATCCAGTGTCAATTTACAAAACTGTGTTGATCAATATCAGGAATGCGAAAGCCAGCATGATGCTACAGCTAGTAAGGCATGTTGCTTAACATTCAAATCAGGCGTCAGTAATGTGCTTGGGACTTTATTTGACTGCAAATTATTAAAAAGCATAATTTTCATTCAATATCTTACCATGGCGTTCGTTACTATGCCGGGCATGATACTTGTTTCTGTATTTATTCCTACGTATGCTAAAGACGTGGGGATTATTTATAGTAAAATTGCTATTATTCTGTCTGTTATGTCATGCCTTGACATCGCTTCTAAAATTACATTTGGTGTCATAACAGACCGGCAGTGGATACGGAGGACTACGGTGCTCGGTGTTGCAGCTTTTGTCACAGGCAGCATGTGTCATCTGACAAGATTCTTTAGTAGGTTTCATTCAGTTCTGACTATATCAGCTATAATAGGTAAGTGTGATGCCTACATACGGCAATGACCCGAACACCAATGGCTTCGTTACCGTGATTGATTCGAACTCGTTTATTGAGTCCTTAGGAAATCTTTCCGACAGCTCAAACACAATTATTTAGGGATATTTTATGGAACATTTCTTCTTTTATCATAAAAAATATTTTGTGTGTACTCATTATAATCGCTTCATCAAGGCAATTCTATTCAGTACACTTAACATACAAATATTGTATAGAAGATCGAAAAGACATACCTAAATTAACCACATCTGTGTCCTGACCTGACACTATGATTAACCCTCAGTGTGTCGAACTACCCATGTCTAGAACAAATCTCCATGGTGCCAAAGATGTTCTTGTCATTGAGATTTGACAGTATTTATAAAAAATATTCATTTAATTCTGTTTTAGCCTTAAAAGATAATCATGATGTCTACATATTTGATTGATAAATTTCTTTCATTTCCGACTATTTTAATTATAATAGGCTAGTGTAATGCCTACATATTGAATAGCTTTCTCTCTGTTCCAACTATATCCGCTGTAATAAGATATTGTAGCCGTAAAACAGAAACATCCGTTGGTTTCTTACAGTACTATTAGAGTTTAAAGACGGGAACTTTACAGTGTAAAACTCTGCATTTTCTATATTTTATACAGTAAAACCGCGGAAATAGCGGACGCCTCCACGGTAAAAAATGAGCTGTGGAGAATATACTTTGTGGTCAGAACTACAATTTGATTCTCTTAAGAGAAATCCTAATGACTTTTGGTTCAGTCTTAGACAAGTATACGCATAAAATAGTCAGCATGTATGGTACTAATTAATGGCACTGATGTGTTCCTGTTTCCATCTAATTATTACCCTGAGGAACCAATGTTATTTGTTCTAATGAATATTTGTCTAATTGTGATCCGAAGTCATTTTGATGGTCTCGAAACATTAGATTAGATATTAAGTATTAATTCAATACCAGGTATGATTTCATCGTGTCTTTTTAAAGGCATGTACTATATAAGTTTCTTATATCGTGTTTGTTCCGTATACACTTGGTAGTTGTTTACGCTATCTTTTACAACTTTTTCCTGCATGCTTTCTTGTGCACCGAATTCCGTATGAAAAGGGATCTGCACTAAATGGAAATATTTTGCTGTCAAGGATAGGAAAGTCTTTTAGTATATGCCTTTCAAAAATCAAATCGTATAATAGTACCACTATAATGAATATAACGACCAGTTTTAACAAAACGTCATGTGGACAAGAAAACTAAAGTAGTCAATGGGCTGAACCACTTGTTTTTGAAAACCTCAATAATTTTGTTAGTTGTCTTATTCCTCCGTCCACAGTACTATTACATTAAATAATAGATCATGCCATAAAAAACGTTTGTGTGTTGTTGTTTTTTTCGCTCGACACAGCTTATATAATATCAAGGGGAACTGATACCCATTCAAGGGAGATAATACTGTCAAAATTGGTTTTGCTTCTTTCTGAAAAAGGATAAACTCTAAACTGAAATAATTTGATCCCCTTGAGTAGTCTCCTTTTTCAGAAGAGGCATGGTGTGCAGGAAAGCAATTGGGACCCAGTTGTTCAAAACTTAACAAAGTTGTTAGCGAACGTGACATTAAAATTTCTGTCTTGAAATATAGCAAATACATTGATTTTTTTTCCTGATAAAAATGTGAGTAGCATTTGCATGTTGAAAGCTACTCACAATTTTGTAGCAAAGACATCAACAATTCAGGAGTTTTTCATCAAAGAGCTCGTTCAGCTAACTATGCTTTAAACAACTGGGCTCGGGCAGTTGGATCCCTTGTCAACATCACGAAAACATGCCTGTATAAATTTGACCCCTGTAAACCCCACTTTTATATAGTAAAACTGGGGTTTACAGGGGTATACATTATTTTTCTTATTTCTGCTCAAAACACAGATTGTAGGTACTCGTTAGAACCGCCTGGCCGAGGCGGTTCTAACGAGTATCCACAATCCATGTTTTGAGCAGAAATATGAAAAATATCAGAGTTTTTTTTTACCTGAAAACTTTCCGTTTTGGGAGGTGAAATTTTCTATATATTTGAATAGGCATGTTTTCGTAATGAAACTGGCGGGTAAATCAACCAAGTGTATCGAATCATCTTAACATCTTTTTTTTCTAGCCTGTTGCAACGGACTGTACGCCTCAATGTTTTCAACAATACTGATTGACTGTATTGGCCTTGGCAAGTTTCAGAGCTCGCTAGGATTCGTTACTCTAGTACATGGTCTATCTAGAGCGATATTCTTTTATTTCGGTGGTAGGTAAATGAGCTATAAAGTGAGAAATCGAACCTTCTCACATGTGCTCCCAAACGAAGACTGCAATCAGCCTGCGCATCCCCGAAGTCTGATCAGCATCCTCTTGGTCCGCAGTAAGAAACTTTGCATCTTTCCAACTACCCAAATGAAGATTCTGATCAGACTGCACGAATGCATAGGCTGATCTGAATCTTTGTTTGGCGCACATGTACGAAGGTACGTTTTCTTACGTTGTGGCTCAAAGATTATGCCACGGTTTTGCAAATTAAAATGGGGGTCAGGATGCCAACGTTTTGCAGACAGGAAGATGTTGCCTTCGTAACTGAAATCCTTCAAAACTAGAGGCTGTTCTTGGAGCAAATGTTTTCTTTTTTAGTAGCCATCAAAAGGGATGCAACCATTCCATCTTTTAAATATTGCGACAATTTAGCTGTTTTTTTTTTTATTGTTTTTTTTTTTTTTGATATACCACATTTGTAAAACATGAAGTAGTATGAAGCAAGGTTTTTGTCATTAATTTATGAATTGTTTTAACCCTTTCATCCCTGCAGCCCAATACCTTTGCAAACAGTGCAACAAGCTGTATCATCAGGATCTACACTGATTGTCATTCTATTATTGATTGTTCACTAAAACCACTATTTTCAAAAATGAATGCGTCCAACTTCTGAGACAGTAGAATCCACTTAAGAAACTCAAAGTGATAAGAAAAATGTTCACAGTCCTCTGTATAATATCCCAGCTAGCATTATTTATAAATCTACAGCGATAACGGCCCGCTATAGATTTATGTAGAATGCTTATTGGGATGGATTTTAGTGTTCTAAAGCTGTTTTGTCCATGTGTTATTCTGATGGAATGCCTGCTTGAGAGTTTTATTTATTTATGATTTCAGGACTGTTACGAGATGTATGCGGATCTTACATATATTCATTCCATCTGTGTGGGTGCTTATGTTATATCGGTGGAACACTACTACTACTTCTACCAGTAGTACAGGAGAAACTCAAAGCGGAAGAAGGAGTTTAGGTTATGAATGCACTGTTGTAAAAGAGGTGTATTTGATGATAATTCTGGGATGATGTTTTTCTAGTATCCATAAGAACATTGATGTGGGTACTCATGAGAAGCGTCTCCGATGTGTTAAATGGTCATTCCTTTAAGCATCTATTTATTCTCACTACACTTAATTTTAATGCCGTAAGGCGGCCGTAAAACATACCCTGTTCCCTGCTATAGACTAGCTTATATTTGCTGGACCTTTGATACCATTGACCTCATCACGAAAACATGCCTATATAATTTTGACCCCCTTAAACCCCACTTTTATATAGTAAAACTGGGGTTTACAGGGGTATACATTATTTTTCTTATTTCTGCTCAAAACATAGATTGTGGGTACTCGTTAGAACCGCCTCGGCGAGGCGGTTCTAACGAGTACCTACAATCTATGTTTTTAATCAGAAGTATGAAAACTTTCAGAGTTTTTTATCTGAAAATTCTCAGTTTTTGGAGGTGAAATTTTATATATATTTGAATAGGCGTGTTTTCGTAATGTGTTTTGAAAATTTATACGAGGGTCACTGATATGCCTAACTGGTCATCACGAGCTAGTATGGCATAGAAACCTCGACACTTCAAATACTGTGTGTGTGTGTGTGTGTCCTTTTGATCTATCTCATCAGTACCATAGTACTCAACTAATACGAGCGAGTTGGATTTTACATAAAATGCGGAAAACTATGCGGTGAAAAGGTCAGATTAAAAAGGCTTACTTTGTTAAATATAATTATGAAGTGCCTCGAAAATGTCTACGTTTTTTGATAAGATTTGATGCTGTTGCCAAAACAAGAGACATTAACAGAAATAGTACAAATTAGTGCAATTGTCCTCAAAAGTTCTTGCCTTTGCCCATAGTAAAGGGGACACGCTAGCAGAACGTGATCGGCGGTTTACGTACTCCCACAAGTGCACTAGGAATATAAGAAAATATTTTTACGAAACGATCAGGATTTAAGGAACTATAGTTAGTTAAAAGATGCACGGGCAAAATCTGCGGACGTCTGTCACCAATATAAAAGTACTTTGGTATTTCTGGAACAATAATGTTCTGGTCAAGGCGTGATTTGAAGGAATTGATTGAACAAGCGATTCTTATTTCTTCAGACAAACTACTCCATTGTCTTATCACAGAAGGGAGAAAAATATAATATTGACTTGTTTGTGTTTCAATTGTTTTTAAGTTATTTGCATTCCTTAAACCATATGAAGAAATCAACTTACACTTAGGTGCACGCCGGGGCAAAAAACGCATGATAGATGATACGAAGCAATTCATTGATCTTGTCCATATCTACCAGTAGGCCAAAACTATCAAACTATTTCGAGTAGTGTAATATTTTCACATCTTTTATCTAAAGCACAAAATACTGTTTTATCTCTCTTATCTGGAGCCCAAAAGACCTCTATTGTTTTCGTCTCATTTGGAACCAAAACAAAAATTACTTCATCTATCCTATCTTGAGCTCTAAGAAACTCTAAAGGTTTGTCTCTCTTAACTGGAGTCCTAAGTACGTCTGTTGTTGCATCTCATTTACGTGAAGCCCGCAGAATCTCTGTTTGTTGTATCTCACTCGTCTAAATACCTAAGAATCTCTATTGTTGTATCTCTCTTATTTGGAGTCCTAAGAAATTCTATTGTTTTTACCATATATCTGCAGCCCAAGAACCCCTCTTTTGTATCTTTCTTACCTGTACCCCGAAGAATCTCTTTCGTTTTATTTCTGTTGCCTGGAAACCTAAGAAGCTTTATTATATATATATAGGGGGTATATAGTTTTCGTCTTTTCTGTAACAATGCGTGTGTGTGTGTGTGTGTGTGAAGTTTTTTCGTAAAGGATTTCTCAGAAACTACTGCACCTAGGATTTTGAAACTTGGTACAAACATTAGGTATGACTTGTTGTATTGTGTAGGACAAAATCAGCATCCTCATCCTTATCCCTTTGTTTGTCCATTTTTCATTTTCTCCAATAAAATGTTTCGCCAAAGCTGCCTCAGGACTGTCGTATAAACATAGGCTACGACTTCCTGTATTGTGTAAGAGAGAGAGAGAGTCAGCATCCTTATGCTTATCATTTCTTTTATTTGTTATTTTTTCGTTTTCTCTAATAATTTTTTTCGTCACAGATTTCTTAGCTCCTAAGAGAGCCAGAGTCTTCACTTTTTGTATACACTTACAGAGGGTTGAAGTATTTTGTGTAAAAGAAAACAATAATGCTGAAATGTCTTTTGACTTCCTTTGACTTTTTTTCCATCTCTCACTCCAGTTTAATGCATAGGGAAATTTGTGTCAAAAATTTCACAGGAACTACTGCACCTAGGATTTCGAAATTTGGTACAAACATTGGGTACGACCATTTGTATCGTGTAAGAAAGAATCAGCATACTTATGTTTATTATTCCCTTTATTTGTTCATTATTGATTTCTCCAATAAAATACTTCGTCAAAGATTTCTCAAGAGCTACTTCATCGAGGATGTTTATTTATTAAACGTTGAAATAAGGCTGACAAGGCTATCCAAAATCGGGCGAATGTAATTCAACATCTTATTAGTCGCCCATATAATCAGACCGGAATTATAGTCCTTTCACCCTTTGTAGTCTGGAAAAGAATAATTGGCAAACAGTGTACCCAGATCAGACGCCGCAGAATGATCAGGGTCTCTACTGTTTGCAAATAGTTTAGCTCTAGGAATATCTAAATCTCATAGGTGGACGTACCTTAAATTGAAAGTAGATTCTTACATCAATACATAGTGTGAGGGATTCTATTCAGTCTACAATGGGTTGAGCGAATACGGAACAAAAATAATTTTTCTCCTACTTCCTCCAGATGATCTAACGAGAGGCAACCAACAGCCCCCCCTTCCCCAACGAGGTGAGCACAATGCCAGACTGAACCCACCGAACACAACTATAACATAACAAAACACAAAGCACCACAGCGAGCAGCCGGGGATCAGAATGTCCTACAAGATTGCATGTGCGCCCAGCAAAGACTCAGATCAGCGGACTCGTTTCGATGTGTGCACACGCAATCTAGTAGAAAATGGTCTGCCCCAAATGCAAATTCAGTGGATAGCACAGCCTAATCCAACCTCTCTCGTTAATGATGAAACGAGATAACTCGGACAAAACGACTCGCGATGTTACATTCCTCTTGTCTCCCCTGGACAGCAATCTCCTGCAGTATGCACCAGTCTTTGTTGTAATGTTTCCTCTTCCTACAAAGCATCTGAGAAATTTAAACATGTACTGGTAAGTCTGCCTGTAACAATAGCTTAGCTGTACGACGAAACGTGTGCGAACAACGAAGGCGCTGATTAACCTCATCAAGATTTGCTTTTCGTCAGTAGTCTGAGATTCCTCCAGACGGAACCAACGGGGGTTAGTCAATTGCCAGCCATAACCAACGGTTCTAAAGATTATGAAGTGCACTCAACCTTAGTAATAATAGAATAGAATACTCCACTGAGTCATCACACCAGTCTTAAAATTCGGGGATCCTTTCTAATGTTTTGATTGGCTATCATGGCAGCCGTTAATTTCAAAACGGGCAATCTTTTAACGACGTATTCTCCTAATTAGTGGGACGATTTAAGCCTACCGTATTTACTATAAGTATTCGGACACCTAAACTCCTCACCATACTTGTTCTAAAATTTGAACAAGTACAATTTACTACCCGATGTTGTGTCTGGAAATTGCTGGATGAGTGGCAAACAGTGCAGACCCTGATGAGACGCCGCGTTCTGCGGCGTCTCATCTAAGTCTACACTGTTTGCTCAGGTCTGCCTGTCCGAATAGATACGGTAAATATGGTGTATTGGCAGTAATTACAGTCAGCCCTTTTTATACTGACGCTCAACAGTTACAATTACAGTTTACAGATTTTTAACGCTGCCAGGCAACTGAGTCACATAGAGGCAGCGCCAAAAAGATTTTCCCAAGCGGGGATCAACACAACGGTTATATTCGTTTTATATAATCATAATTTGACTGGTACGAAATCTTCACTCAAGAGGAAACAGTTAATCAGAAATCATGCAAAACCGTTGTATTAAATATTTCAAGAAGCATGTGTCATGTTAGGATCACCAAAACGTATGTTATGTGAGGAAATAAGAATAAAACGAGCCCTTTCTTACATACCATTCTGCCCATTAAGGATTCTTGACAACAATGAATTCGTTTTAATGGCAACATATGGAACAAACGCTGAAGTGTTACTGTGCAAAGTTTGATAACTGGATTTATGTCACTTTCAGGACGATCTTTACATTCTTGTAAAACTAAGTTTTACCGGAGAAAGAACTATACATACTGCTTTTGGCCATGGCGCACAAAATAATTGTCACCTATGAGGAGTGAGATAAACCCACTCACGAACGCATGCGCGTTCTTTTATGTTTCTTTATCTCAGCCCGCTTGGTGACAAATATTACCAGGCTATTCCGCGTCCATAGAAAGTAATAATGTCCCAAGACACTATTATTGCTGACTCTAAACGGGGCCTTTTTTTAAGGTTCATCGTCATATCGAGCACTGTAGTCCCAGAGAAATAGTTGACGAGTAAAAGAAATATGGTACATGTATATGAACTGAAGGGAGCAAATGGAAGATGTCGGATGGTGGAATCTACACGTCGAACACTGTTGTTCCAGATTACTCTAACAGAGACACAAGGAATGTTTCTTAGAATAGCAGTAACAACACCTTCATTTACATTTAGCTCCTTGACTAAGCTGAGCCCAACTTAAGTTTCCTCAATACAGTTGTATTAGAAAAAAATATGACACCGATAAGCATGTTTTTTCAATCAAAACTATGGTTCTGATTACCGTCTCAATGGCTTACTACAAAAGAATAGGGTTTAGGGTCGAAAAGGGCAATGCTGTTACTTACTTTTGTGTATTTGAAACATGTATGCGGCCTTTGAAAAAAAACAACAACATTTGTTGTATTTTTACTTTTACCAGGAAAAAAAAAGAAAAAAAAAATTGTCTCATAGAGTGCCAAAAACTTTTCATTATGTCTGCATGTTACAAGGTCACATAATGTACTAGCGACTCGGAGAATGCTTGTTATTCAAAAACGTCTGAATTCCGAAAACCAGAAAATTTTTTCATGTTTTTTTTTTCTTCATGGAGGCAGCCATTTTGAAATAAAGCAGCAACTCGTGACAGCAAAATTTGTGACGAATATGTATCCAGATGTTATAATTTATCGAACGTCGAAGTATTACCAAGTAAACTATAACTATATACCTTTCTTCCTACACATTGTATAACGAGATCGCCCATCCAGGTCTTGTGTTCAGTCATGGACGAGTGTGTTTGTTTACATTTTGCATCGTGCTCTATCCATAAGAATTAATCCGCATGAATGAATACCGAACTAATTTTAGCGGAAATGACAGCAGTTTTGGAATATTTTTCATCATTTTAACAATTATTTGACGAAATGTGATATGGCAAATAATTACATACATTTACTTAAAAATTAATCGGTACTTAAAAAAAAAACTCATTTTATTAGGGACTACTTTTACGCGTACTATTTTCTGGTTAAATGCGGAAATGTTGTTCGGTCGTCATCTGAAGCTGAAAAATGGAAGTTGCTGCAGCTGAACGTCAGTAAAACGAAGTAGATGCTCTGTTTTTCAAGACTTACAGGATTCTTACATGTAGGTAAATATGCGAAATAAACGATCTTCCATTAGATTACACTAATTTTGACTTTCTTTCCCGGCTTGTTTACCTGTCAAATGTAATTATCGTTACGTAACGACGGTAATATTTTTTAAATAATTTTTTTTTTTTTTTTTTTTTTTTTTTTTTTTTTTGTAAAATTTTGAAAGTATAGGTCATTATTGTGTATTTGGAGTCATATCGTATTGTATTTTTGAAAAATTTAAAATATATTTGACACGTTTTTTCAAATGATGGTGTATGAGGGCACTTGTGAATCAGCGGTTTCCAAAAAAAATTTCCAGAGTTACAATTTTGTTAGTAAAGTGTGTTAGTTAATTCTTGAAGCATGGCAAGGCGTAAGAAACCTTCGTACAAGTTTGGTCTTGGTGGTGGTCGGCATCGGACAATGCTACCGGTCTCCTGTTACAGGACTGTTCAGGAAACGTTATGTTAAGAATCTTTTCAAGAATGCTGCAAACGCTTACAGGTTTATAAATATTGGTCAGTCTTGGCCACCATATATTGAAAAAAAAAATAGTTCCAGCTTGGTTATTTTTTTATTTTTTTATTATTCCAATTTTTGGAATCATGACTTTTTACTTCTTTTTTGCCATTTTATTTGAAAATGAGTACTGGCAGTCCCTATAAACAACCGTAATCTACATGTTTGTAATAATATTTTGCAAATTATCATTGAAGGGAGATAATTATCATTTTTGCCCAAAACACACCAAAAATGCCAAACAATTATATAAATATTAGCTTTTTAATTTCTTATTTTTGCTTTCAGTTAATCACTTTTGTACAAGCATTCATATGATGCATAATTTGCCAAAATTATTTATTGCTAGTCAAGTTTATTTGTAGACTCAAATGTTGCCAAATAACTGTATTGAGGAACCTTAAAAAAAAAAAAAAAAAAAAAATCAGCAAAAAAAAAAAAGTTCCTTCGCGCAGTCTGAATATCCCATGAGCACAATTTAGATTGCCAAAGATGAAAAAAAAAATCTTCATGGGGACAACAAAGACACTGATCAGACCGCGATGATGCGCAGGCTGATTTGTGTGTACGTTGGATGCACATATCAGAAGGTATGCTGTTTCACATTGCGTCTCGATTGTGTGTGAAGTAAAAGAATTGAAAACACATTATAGAAATGCTTAACAATGAATGATAGCATGTGTGTTTAACAAATGCAAACAATGCCAAACCTTTATAAGTAATAAATCTAGCTTAAAACGCAGATGTGACACAGAATTATTCGATGGAGTTGCCATTTTCATGTCGTCAAAATGCTAGCTATTCTGGTAAGTTCACTGTCTTATTCACATTTAATTTTGCTGGAAAAAAATGTGAATAGCTTTTGCAAATGCAAAAGCTACTCTCACTTTTTTACAGCAAAATTATTAGCGTATATGCCATATTTAATGATCAAAGTTTTAACGATAGGTTAAATAACTACTGTTAGTTTTGAACAACTGGGCCCGGTTTGCTTTCCTTAAAACCAAACCCTTCTGAAACGCGGGGTATTCTAAAAGGAAACACTTTGCTCCCTTTTCAAACAGAATGGGTCGACTCTAAAAGGAAAGTATTTGCTCACTTTTCAGAAGAGAAACAAAACAATTTTGGTTTGGTTAAAACAATATTTTATTCTATCAGTTGCGTGGATATCAATTTCACGACATTTATATACCGTGTCAGGATCAGACGGTAAGCTTAAAACTTACACATGTCATTTCCTGATTCATGTAATAATGAACAATACATGGTTATGTGAATGGCTGATTTCCATCTTCCATCTTTCATGAAGGACTGCTCTATATAATTGATAGCTTTTGAGACCGGCTGCGGATTGGGTAAAAGCTGATACGAACGTATAGTTTCGGCCCTAGGTCAATTATTTGGTTGAGTTTTTCGGCCAACTGTTCAAACCGCCGATAGGATTCGTTTATGGGCGAATAGGACGGAGGATAGAGGTGTATGGACTTGGTAAGGTTACGGCTGCTTATGGCTATAGATTTTCTTGCAGCAGTTTATGATAGGCGGCTTGAAGCATGGATATATTAGCACTTGATGAAAGATAACCTTGCCGCCGCCTATGATTAGCACACAACAGCGTATGACTGGCAAAAGGGAAATTTAAGCACACGATAAAATATAACCTTGCTGCAGTACATGATTAGCAGACAACAACGTATGGCTTGCAGCAAGGACATATTAGCACACAAATAAAAGATTACCTTGCAACAGCACATAGGCATACAACACCGTACGGCTTGTGACAAGTAAATAATTTTCTATTGCTACGTGTAACTCCGTAGACAAAATTTACAAAAATTTTCTCCTTTAAATTATTAAACCGGACACATTATGTTCGAAGTTGAAAACCATAAAACTTCAATGAAATGTAAAGTGCTATCTTTGTGAAACAAAATAAGAAAATATTACTAATCTTCTTCTTACGAGTTAGGTATTAGAGTGCTAAGCCTTAAATGTATCTGATACGTAACACGAAGTAGGTCATACGTTGCCTTTTTGTTTGATGTCGTTCAAACCAATGCATTAATTAGTGATAAAGCGGAAATTGATGGTTAGCAATTCACAATGCAATTTTATACTGATCATTATGTTAAATGCTTTCTCTGTTTAGATTCCTCTAGCTTTTTCATGATTATTTCCGCTCTTGTCGTGATTGTTTGCTCATTCTGCAGTGTCCAGTGATTCTGTAAACGGAAAGCGAAGGCCTGGCATGCTGATTTCGACCATCCATATCCGCATACAGTTTCTGTTTGTACAGCTTAAGGAGAATGGATCCCGGCAGGCACATGACGTAAATATAACGTCGCCTCAATGTCGATGCAACGTCATGACGTTGCATCGACGTTGAGGCGACGTTATATTTACGTCATGTGCCCGCTGGGATACACTCACAGAGAAGACAAAAAACATTTTTGGCTCCCTTCAGAAAAAAAGGTCTACTAGAAAAAGAAGAATTTGCTCCCAAAGGGAGCAAATTCTTTCTTTCTTGAGTAGACCTGTTATAACAAGGGGCATTATATGCAGACAAACAAACAAAATGTCATAAAAGTCGTCTCCCTCGTGAAAAGTCTACCAAGTGTATCATCCCCTGAAATGTTTTCTGTGTTTAGATTTAGATTGGTTCCACTTTTGCTTCTTTACGATTTCTGGAGCGTTAGTGACAGCGTTGTGATAGGACGTATTTGCGTGGGCACCACAAAGAATGCCACCGGATGCGCAGGCTGACCGGAGTCTTACCTGGGCACATATGCCGTTTTGTAGCAATTACTGCGTCCCGGCTTATTTCTCTTACAATACTTTATAGACTGTATATTATACATATTATTTTTGTTCAAAACTGTTAGTTTCTGTATCACTATCCCCGCGATAAAGTGATGTAAGTGACTCTACTCTGCTTTCGATAACTTTTAGAAAATTAATTTTACCTGGCGTTTTACACGAAAGAGGCAAATTTGCAAACATTTGTAATGATTTGATGCAAAACCTTTTGTCCTATCTACCTTTTTACAAACAAACACTATTCTATTTATTGGTTTTAGAACATTGTTTTTAATTTTCCTCTAGTACAATGGCTGCAAATTATGATGAAATCGATCTGGTACACTGTAGGTAAACTAGAGATAGGGTTTCAAATTTGATTCTTTTCACAACATTGCCCTGAAATGTCAATACTTAAACGAAATAAGAACGATATATAAAATGCCAAAAATCACTTACTACATTCATTGCAAAAGGCAGGCGATTTTGGCCGTAACTTGAATTTTCGAGAAATATTCGAGAGCAAACCACAGAAACAGAAAAAAGACAAATGGTTTCTGCTAAGATCTGATCAATCAGAACAAAATACTTTTATTGGAAATCAAACTCCAAGCTAAAAATACCTTCTCGAGTAATGTCCAAAATAGTAGGTACGATATCGATATGACATTACGAAAACATGCCTATTCCAATATACTAAAAATTTTACTACCAAAAAATGAAAATTTTCAGATAAAAAATTCTGATATTTTTCATTTTTCTGCTCAAAACATAGATTTTGGGTACTCGTTAGAACCGCCTCGCCGAGGCGGTTCTAACGAGTACCACAATCTATGTTTTTGAGCAGAAATCAGAAAAATAATGTATACCCCTGTAAACCCCAGTTTTACTTTACAAAAGTGGGGTTTAAGGGGGTCAACATTATATAGGTATGTTTTCGTGATGGTGCAAAGCAGAACGATATTGCGGGTCTACAGTTTGCAGCATAAACATATGCTAGAAACTTGCATTGACTGTTCAAAAGCATAAAAAATCTTACTGTTTAGCATTCACGTCTATATCCACCAGTCATGACTGGAAGCAAACTACCGCCATAAAAATTAAAGAACATTCGACTCAAAGCCTCCACAATTGTATTAACTCTTTCTTAATTTATCAGTCTTCTACAATTATTTAAATAAAGATACCATTGCCCTTAAGCGCAGCGATTAAACCAGACATGCATCTGTAGAGTACATTGCTTTGTTTCGTCTTTATGTTCCGTGTGTTCCTTTTGCGATGCCGTTATTTGTATAATCAACTGTATTCCGCTTTGCGTTCTATTTCGCAATTTTCGTTTTTCACTATTTTTCACGAATATTTTTTTGTTTTGTGTGTATGTGTGTGCGTGCGTACGTGCGTGTGTGTTTGTGTGTGTTTTGAGTATGTCTTGAATTGCTTCGGGAGATATTTGTTAAGCTATTCCTACGAAAGCCGATTTTCCTCTCAGTCGGTCAAAGCAGCGTAATTATAGAATAGCTGTTTTGCGCGTGGGAGGTCTCGGTTCTATTCCCGACTTTTACAGGTCAAATGACTCTTAAGCTGGACCCTCAACATTAGTAAAGTGGAGCTAGGAATGTCAATAAAATATATCTGGGTAGGAAAATTATCAGTGAAACGGTTCTTTGAGCGCAAATATAGCTGTCTGGACCACTGAGAAAGATAAACGGCCTTGATATAATGAATCATTGTTAAAAGCGACGTTAAATCATATCACACCCACACGTAAGCACTTCTCCTATTGACCGCCACGGTACGTTTTTTTTTTTTTTTTTTTTTTTTGTCTCTTGCAGTGTCTCTATATTTGTTTCAAGTATTGTTTCGTCTGTGTGTGATCTGGTGATCTGGGCCCGGTTGTTCAAAGCATCGTTAGCTTAACGAGCTCGTTAAGGGTCATTTCGTTAACTGTTTTAGCGGATTCAATACACAATATTCTGATATTTTTTGCTGAAAAAATGTGAGTAGCTTTTGCAATGCAAAAGCTACTCACATTTTTTCAGCAAAAAATATCAGAATATTTGCGTATCACTCGATGTAAATTTTAACGAATCGTTAACTAACGACTTCGTTAGCTTTGAACAACTGGGCCCAGATATCTTTTTTTGTTCTTCTTCTACCTTCGATGTTTTGTATATGTGTGATTTTAATATAATTCTGAGATTTCCGTAATATAATTCTGAGATTTCCGTGGTAACTTAGTTGTACGCCCCGCCAATGTTGGGTGATAAGGCCAAATTTGATTAGTGCTCTATAAGCAAGCTGACTTTTTATCGGTTTGAAGAAACATCTAGTTCTATGCTGTTTAGAAAATCTCTGTTTTTCATTGGTCGCAATTATTCATTGGTGACCTATTAACATGACATCACATTTGCATACTACTGGACGTTTCGGACTTGTCCTGCGGCGGTGTTTCGCATCCATGTTTTCGTAACTTTGTGCAGAATGACGTATGAATGTGCATACCGAGAAGCTAGGTGAGGAAAACAAATCAAAGCGGCCGATAGTATGTATGAATGATCCCACTGCATGCAGTATTTGTCTCCTCCACTCAGGAAAACCCTCTTCAAACAGGAAATTATGGATTAGGGGATTGTTACTCGGCATTTTGCGTCATTTTTCAACAGAGCTATGGCCCTTGCTTGACGTCAAAAAAATCATTTCAGACTGTGCGGGCCGTGCATAGATGCAAAAGCTGACTTCTGCATTATATTTCTTTTTTTTTTTTTTGTTTAGATGTATTGTACAACAACAGAACTAGCCTTAATAATTTCCATATTAGCTTAACTATTCGGAGAGACACGTTTGAGCCAACAGTGTAATTCAAGTTCAAACTGATCCTCCTGATTTTATGTTTTTTTTGTTTTGTTTTTGTTTTTTTTTTTCATTCCGTCACTCAATTCTGACACCTTATTTGGTACTCAAGTGTATTTGTTCAAACTTTAGAGCAAGAGTGGAAGAAGTTAAGGTATCCGAAGATAAAATGTAACGAGCAAATAAAAAAAAAAAACAAAAACAAAAAAAAAAAAAAAACAAAAACAAAAAAAAAACAACAAACAAACAAGACACTACAACAGAGGCCAAAGTACTCTGCCGCATGATACTTTAGGAAGGCCAGATAACTCAAGATCAAAAGGGAAAGAGTTGTTTTTCTTGACAGTGACATATGACATTGGCAGCGAAGGTCCAGATCAGCCTGCGCATCCGTGCAGTCTGGACAGGGCCTTCGCTGTCCGCTAACAGAATCATTGGACACTATCAATGGAAAGCAAATGCCCGGACGAGACTTTGCGCATGCGTGGGATGAAACTGAATCTTTGCATTTTGCGGATGCTCGAGGACTTCCTTTTTGCTTGGCGGGGCCCATATCAAGCTGACATATCGTCCGGAAGAAATATATCAATCTAAGAAATTTCAGGTATCTCATACGATCAGGCGCTCTGGTCCGGACTCGAATTCTGACAAAGACAGATTTCGAAACCTTAAAAAGGTAGGGTTTCGGTTCTTGTTCGTTAAATATAGTTTTGATGAGATATATCCATGTATTATGAAGTTTCGTGCCTGCATCTCATACGGTTTCACTAAATGACATGTTTTTTTTACCCTTCCTCTTGGTAGGCTATGTTCAATGATAATGGATCTTCCCTGTAAACACACAACGTCACAATAACGTCATTGCAACGTCGCTGTAACGTCGTGACGTTGCAGCGACGTTGTAACGACATTGTGGCGATGTCGTGTGTTTGCTGGGTCCATGGATATCATCTTTACTATTGAGCCAACGCACGACAAACCTACAATAAGACCTGTGTGACCAGCAAAGATTCAGATCAGCCTGTACATCTATCCAGTATGGGAAGGGTTCTCATTCTGCCTTCTACAACATCTGGGCTATCCAAGGAGGGGTGAACGAGAACCCTTGCCATACTGGATAGAGCAGAAATAAGAAATTTAAAATAATATATACGAGGGTCCTGCATAAAGTTTTGTCACTGGGTTCGGATTACTTCAGTGCTACGTTTTATCAAACATATATTTATTACAAACCTTCAAAGTATTCCCCCTTTACTGAAACACATTTTTGTAACCTTTTTACCCAGTCGCGAAAAGCAGATAAATAGTCTTCATTTGGTATGTGTTGGAGACACTGATAAATAGCGCTGCCAAGAGAACTGCCACACGTATACTTATTTCCAGAAAGCATTTTCTTAAGCCTTGGGAATAAAAAGAAGTCACAGGGACTCAGGTCAGGTGAATAAGGTGGTTGGTTTAAAACTTTCACCTTTTCAGAAAACAAAAACGACTTAACAACCTCACACTTATGAGAGTAGGCGTTGTCATGTGAAAGGTGGCCTCCTGACCATCCTTTGCTTGGTCGTTTCTTCTTGTAACAAGTAAATTGGTCAGTGTATATGACTGCATCTATTTCAAGTTGAAATAACTCGGTCAGTTGGAAAGCAATTTGAACGAAATAAACGGATATCGTTAGCTATTTAACACACCATTCAAGTGCAGTGAAGCATTTGAAAATATAGCTGGGATAAAACCAAGGACGCCTATTAGTGAAAGAACGTTTTGCAGGACCCTCGTACCCCTGTAAACCCCAGTTTTACTATATCAAAGTGGGGTTTAAGGGGATCAAAATTATATAGGCATGTTTTCGTGACGGTACACGTATGTTGGTTATTGCAATCCTACCATTGTATATTTTGTTATTTTTTGTTCCTTATATATCTTCCGGTGGGTCGTGAGGCTTTACTTATAATTGAGGCCTCTCCTGTGTAAACTTCATTTACATGGTTGCTTCTTATGACAAGTGTTTTTCTTAGAAAAAAAATGGCCAAACAAATCATGTTCAAATGATAATTAAACCAGATGTTTTATGGCTACTGCCTCCAACTCTAGTACACTAATGAATTTGTTCACAATAGGTGGTATTACCAGATTTACCTGGGGATTACTTTTCTTTGATAAAACTGGTTTCTGCATTATATACTGAAAGGAAAAAGAAACGCAGGGTAAATTTTATTCCTAAATTTCATTCAAGTTTGAAAAAGTTTGTTAAATATTTTACTATGATTACAAAACGGTACATGTATGGAACAAAAGTTCCAAATTTCATTGGTTTGTGATCAACAAGTCTCGAGTTATTGAAGTTCATTGGTAGCTACCCCCCAAATCTTGAAATCAAAATCAAACTGAAAATCAATATCGGGTGTGCCCCCCTCTTGCTGCCGTTGCTGCCCTAATTCTCCTTTGCATAGAGTTAACCAAAGCATTGACAGTTCGCATCGGGATGTTATTCCGTTCATCGATCAACGCATTCCTTAGTTGTGCGAGAGTTGCGGGGGGATTTCGGTGCTTCCTAACCCTTCTGTCCAGCTCATCCCACATGTGCTCTATTGGGGTCAAATCTGGACTGTACGGTGGCCATGCTAGTGGTGCGATGTTATTGTTTGCCAGGAAATCCTGACAAACTCGGGCAACATGTGGTCGGGCATTGTCCTGCTGCACAAGCGGGACTGCAACAGGACGCAAGATCTCATCCCTATACCTTACTGCGGTCATATTGCCCGCAACAATAATCAACTGTGATTTTATCCCGTGAGCAATGCCTCCCCAGACCATAACGGAGTCACCCCCAAACCGATCCCGTTCGACAACACAGGCGTCGGCAAAGCGTTCTCCGCGACGTCGGTACACACGACGTCGACCATCTGCGCGATAGAGAGTGAACCTAGACTGGTCCGTAAAAACAACTCGTCTCCAATGCCCCATCGGAAATAGCCTGGGCGCATGCGCCGTCAACCACGCCATACGACGCAACCTACGTGCCTGGGTCAGAGGCAGACCAACGTATGGACGACGAGCTCGAAGACCAATCTCACGCAATCGACTTCCAACAGTCTTCGGAGAAATTTGTCGATTATGCGTACCTACTGTATTAAGGGCAGTTTCGGTAGCAGTGAGATGACGATTCCGCAAATGTGCCAGACGGATTGTCCTGTCTTGACGTCGCGACGTCACGTGTGGACGCCCAGACCGCGGTCGGTCTGCTAAATGCCCTGTCTCCCTTAAACGTCTAACAAGATGTTCAATTGTTGAGACGTTAACCCCAAAATGATTGGCAACTTGCTGTTGCCTCTGACCCTGCATCAGCAACGCAATTGCCCTACCCCTCTGAACATCAGTCAATCGTACCATGATTGAAAAAAAAAAAAAAAAAATCAAAGTAGCGTAAAAATGAAAAGAAAAATCGGTAAAAGAATCGAAGAGCGTTGTGTATCGTTGAAGTGTACCAAATTGTGTAAGGAAATCTTGTGCTGAAGGTTTAAACATGCTTGTTTTGCACGAAATTTTGGCTTTCCGTATTGTCCGTGCAATGCACTGTGTAGTGCACGGTTGAATGGTTTCACACACTGGGTAGATAGCACATCGACCAAAGACTCGTATACCCGCGGTTCACATTCACAGGACAATCTGTAAAAGTGTATGGCTATAGTAAACACCGTAAAAAATGGTTAAAATAAGAAGGAAAAAACTCTACCCTGCGTTTCTTTTTCCTTTCAGTATAGTAGTTAATCTTAAAATCGTTACTTTTTAACATAGGAAACCATTTAAAATGTGTACACTGATTAACTTTTTATGCAGATGTAGATTTTGGAATCTGTTTTGAGCTACTTCATTGTGTTTTATATTTAATAATTTTTCGTGTGGGTTTCTAGTTAACTGTCTTCAGTATTACTTAACTAACTGCGAAACATCATTTTATTGGCATCTGGGCTTATGGTGTCAGTCATCAGAAACATATGGAAATGCAATACCCCACTGACCCAAATTTGATATAGTATAAGTCTGGAAGGTGCGGGTCAAAGTCTCTAAGAGAAAAACATGGCATGTAATGCGCAATACAAACTTGGATCTAGATTTGAGGAGCGTTTAACTCTAGTTACTGAAAAGAAACATAGAATTCCTTTTACTTAATTTTGATTATCATCACTTAATTTATATATTGAGCGCAAAAGATAGGAAGATATACCACAGTCTGAAAGAATGTGTACTTGCTGTACAAAGAAATTACTTAAAAAGTAATTCCCTTTCTTATTATTGGTCATCCTTGAATAAATAATGTCTCGCTCTAAAACGTAATTGTTTATATTCCGAAATATGTCTATAATGCATCAAAGTCACGACAAGATGTACAAATCCCACGAAGCACTTAAGTGGTTTTAATATTTCTCTGCAAACGTAAATGCTTGTTGCATTAATTGTGTTTATTTGCCATTACGAAAACACGCCTATTCAAATATATTGAAAATTTTACCACCAAAAAAATGAACATTTTCAGATAAAAAATTCTGATATTTTTCATATTTCTGCTCAAAACATAGATTGTGGGAACCCGTTAGAACCGCCTCGACGAGGCGGTTCTAACGAGTACCCACAATCTATGTTTTTGAGCAGAAATAAGAAAAATAATGTATACCCCTGTAAACCCCAGTTTTAGTATATAAAAGTGGGGTTTAAGGGGGTCAAAATTATATAGGCATGTTTTCGTAATGGCTTGTTGCATTAATTGTGTTTATTTGCTAATTATACGGGTATGCACTACAATTATGTATTGTGTAGGCTACAAATTACAATGCATAGTATACATATTCCTTTAATCTATATGTAGTGGGCTGTCGATGGACAAATAAAGTTCTTTAAACAAAATGATTGTGGGTGTTCTATTATGTACTTGAACCACGAAAGGTAATCTTCGGAGAATTTATCTGATAAATCAATGAATCAAAACAAAGCTGTAGTGTCAACTGACGTCCATGTAAGGAGGCGGTTCTGCTAGAGCTCATTGAAAAGCATTTTTGAATTATTAATATCTGATACCTAACCTACAAAATACAGATTAGCTTCAAGATAGCACAGTCACAGACAATGGCCTTCCACTGCACAATTAAAGCATTATTCTATTTCTGTGAAAAGTGGGAGAGATATGCCTGCGTAATCAGTGTAAACGGTTATCAGAATGCAGCGCCTGATCGGTGTCCATACTGTAAGCGTCTCGTCTTTTATTAAGCCGTACCATGTTTAAATGTGCTATGACTAACTTTCTAGTCACGTTAGATGGCATTTCAATACCCGTCCCAACAAAGCAAATCACAACAAACATCATTGACTTATGCAAAGGAAGGGAAGGAAATACTAAACCGGCAAAGAATAACTCAATGACTAGCTAAGTTTTATTTTGTAATATGTTGCTTGTATAAACAACGCCTGTGATGGCAAAATGTACTTGACGTCCAACATGCAATGCATGTAAATTTATTATGGGCTGCGCCATGAAAAGCGTGTCTTCGGGCATATGCGGACAGCGAAGGCCCAGAGCAGACTGCGCAGATGCGCAGTCTGACCTGGGCCTTCACTGTCCGCTAACAGAATCATTAGGTACTACAGAATGTATCAATGGAGAGCAAATGCCAGGATGATTATTTTGCGTATACGCAAAACGATCTAAATCTGCGCATTTTGCGTATGTTAAAATGCACTTGTTTTCGCTTGAAGAGGCCCAAAGATTATTACAAAGAATAAACAGGAAATACATGTATCTGAATAAATACTAATGGCTGATAATGATTCTCTAATGTACAGATATTCCAGCAATATTGACTGTTAGAAAATCAAATATATGTTGCAGCTAAGGCAATTTTCTGATCATAAGCTTCACTCGGTTTAGCATAACTCTTTATTTATTTACTGTCTGAATCAGTAAGACACTAATAAAGTATGTATTCCTGAGAGAAATTTTAATTTATTGGAAACTAATACCATATGCAATCATGTGGGAAATGCTTTGCCCCGGATCACACTAGCGTTAAATCTTTGCATTGCCATAGTATATGAACTGCGTCACGGAAAACAAACTGCGCTTAAACTCAGCGCAAGTCCAGATCACTTTTACTCTTATAAAACTTTACTAGTAGTCTGATTAGACTTTACTTACCTCTTTATAAACTCATATTAGTCAGGGTTTCCGTTTCTTATATCTTGCAAAAATCAACAATAACAACAACAAGAAAACAAAACAAAACAAAACAAAAAACAAACAAACAAACAGCAAAAACAAAAAAACAAAAAAACAAACAAACAAAAAACAAAAAGAAAAACAAAAAAAAAAAAAAAAAAAAAAAAAAAAAAAAAAAAAAAAAACGCAGCTCTATAATCGGAAAGATATACAGCTGATTTTTTTGTATATAGAAAGCCTGGATCGATGCATGATGCAAAACCACTGTATAGCAATCCGAAACTAATTGCATTTTGGCGAAACGCATGCATATTGCATGGTACTGTTTTCGATTTTTAACTAGCAACTCTAAGCTATGTTGAGTGTAGAGTGATCAGGTATATACTAGCAGGTAAATTCACCCGACTCGCGATAAATTAATCTGTACATGTCTAAATATAAATGCGCACTCAATGTTTAAAATTCTTGTCGCGTTTTGTTAAACAGCTTGTACATTATGGAATTTTGATGAACATTTTTGTTTTCGGAAATTACTTATTGTAGAAATCATACATTCTTACCGAGTGTAGTCCATCAACAAATGTTTAAAATTGTGGACAAGACAAAAGTTGCAGAGAGTTCCCTCAGCCTGCATCTTAAAAACTTACATAAGTATAAAATTGTATAACATACCAATTAATCTAATAGTAAAATCATACGAACCAACGCCCGAAAGGTGTCTAGTAAAATTCAAAATGTGTCATTCAAAATGATATTGTAAATTTTCCAAAACAAGCGTTCTCTTTCAAGTTTATCGTGGCAGCCATATTGATTCAGAAATCGGATATTTTTGGTATCAAGCCATTTGTATGAATCTTCCTATACATGACACCGAAAAAAGGTAGATGGTGCATTTGAAATAAGTTTGCATGCGAACTTTTTAAATTGGTTTCAGGAGTAAGCCAGGGTACGCTCCCTTGATTGCAGAAAGCAGCTTCAATGTCACTGTTGGCTTCATAGTTGCGTATGCACATGAGAGAATAAACAATATGGTTTCTGTTTTGAACTTGTTTTTTCTTTTCTATGATGTTAATCCAAATACACAGGACTCTGTATACTTGGGATATGTTCAGTATCAACTGAGCTTCCATAGAAACATGCCATTTTCGCGAAATGCAATGTATTCATACCTGCTATACAGTTGTTTTATGTACAGGTCTTTCTATATAGAAATAAATTGTATTTCTTGCCGATCGTAGGGTTAGCAAAATTTTATATTGGAACCGGTACTATATTGTATTATTGATAATATTGGATGACGCTTTCAAATTTTATGCAGTAGTTTATAGATGAAATAAGACATTGTTTTGTTAAAAGATAATATAGGGATCAAACATGGTTTTTCGTGCATTAACATTCGCCAGGTCTTGAGGAAGGTGTTGAAAATCGAGACCTCCGGCCTCGCTTTTCGACACCTCCCTCGGGATCTGGCAAATGTTAATGCTTTGAAAAACCATGTTCGATCGCTATTATTGCATAACAACTGAAAACATTTGCTACATTTCGCGTTATTTCTTGCACTATTTTGTTTCGCCTTTTCAACGATGTCTCGCGAACGCAATTTCCACGGACTATGCTCGTTCTAGGGCCGGGCAGTACACATCTCGTGACTACAGCAATTCTGTGGCCCCGGTACGAGCATATTGAAAGCTACGTAGCCATGCATTTACGGCGAATGAATTGCCTCGTTAATGCATGGTTTTTCGCCGGTTACTGCACGGCTATTAAGAACGTGCAGCACTGCTTTTTATGCAATAATATCAAATCATGCTGATCAAGGTTTTTTTTTCTTTTTTATATACATATTATCTACAACATATTGCATCATTTGTCCCTCACCCACTTCTAAAAAGTCTTAACCCTTCTCCTGCTGAACACGGCATTCCTTTAGCAAACAGTGTAGATCCAGATCACTTGGCTTCTGAAGAAGCCAACTGATCTGGATCTGCACTGTTTTTCGTTAAATATGTGAATATTTATCATCAACCCGGATCAAGTAATCTGATTGGCTGGAAATGAGAAGTAGGCGTGACATCTTAATTTATTCAGCAAGGCAAGGGTTAAAGGAAAGGGGAAAGCAAACAGGACGTCGGAAAAGTTGTATACATGTATGAACGATTATCTTTATACCGACACTCGATACAACGACAAATTCGTTATAATGACAATTTGAATGTCACAAAACCTTTGCTTAAGAGGTAACAATTGGTCATAAATTATGCAAGAACGTTGTATTTAATACTCTAAAGAAACATGTTTTGGATATTTGTTATAATCGCCTCTCTGAGGAGATTCTAACAAATTATAAAATATATGTTTTATGAGGAAATAAGACCAAAACAAGACGTGGTCAGCTGTGCTACTATGCTCATAATAATGCACTCTTAGACTTGTTTCCATCCAGTATCAAATCTCGGCAGTTCCAAACTGTTTGAATAGCAATAGAGTCGCTACGTCAGAATACGTAACTTCGGACACGTGCGCCCTGTGAAGGTTCAGATCAGCCTGCGCATTCGCGCAGTCTGATCAGAGTCTTTACTGGGCGCTTTTCGGATAGCCAAGGATGCAGTTTCTTCATGCGGAGAATAAAGACTCAGGTCAAACTGCGTTGATCCGCAGGCTGATTTTATTCGCGTTTGCCGCACATTTCAGAAGGTGTGTTTTCTTCAGTTGCGTCTCATAAGTTTATTGGCCATTGAAATAACGAAAAAAATCCACGAGACGGTGAAACATACAAATTCAATGCCAGAACTGCTGCGGATATTCCCTAGACAATGATGTAATACATTTTAATCTTTAAAATAAAGCCAAACTTAAGACAGTATCCTCAAGGGAGTGACGTTAGACACTATCTACTTCAAGATGAAGCTTATGCCATAATTCTTAGATAATGAAGTACTACCTACTCTTACATAATCCTGGGAGTATCGGTATACTAACTAGTATGTACATGAATGGAGCAGTAAACTGCATATTGTACACAGCATACATAGAGGATCTTACATGAGTGGTCATTTTATATATATATAAAATATATATATATATATATATATATATATATATATATATATATATATATATATATATATATATATATATATATATATGAAACGAGCCTTTGGCGAGTTTCCCAAACTCCATATATAATAATGAATGTATGATTCTGTTTATCACGGCTTTAAACTACTTTAAAGCCACAAAAGTTGAACCTTTTCTTCAACAGAAAACATACCGTGTGATGACGTTACGCGCCGGTAATTTAGTATCATGTAACGTGTGATCATCTCATTCTATGCCATGACGTTATCCCCTGAATAATGTCGACTTTATATGATAAAGTCAGATATGAAGACAAAAAAGGCGGTTCTAACGAGTACCCACAATCTTTGTTTTGAGCAGAAATATGAAAAAAAAAAAAACAGATTTTTTTTACCTAAAAATTCTCTTTTTTTTGTGGTAAAATTTTCAGTATATTTGAATAGGCATGTTTTTGTAATGGGAGGACTGTGTTTTCGGTTCCATGGGAGAGAGCTGTTTTCTGTTCCTCGGGAGGGCTGTAGTTTTACTGTTCCTTGGGTGGAGTATCTTTCAGTGTGTATTGCCTTCGCTGTTATTGTCATTTCTGCTTTTCTTTGAATACTTGTTTTCTTACATAAGTGTTTACCTCTTTTAAGGACAGTTTCAGGAAAGACAACCCTGTCAAACTTTTTGTCCTCACCTGAAAAGGGGTCTGCCTACTCTAGGAGAGAAATTGCTTCCCGAGGGAAGGAGGAAGAGGATAAGCGTATAGAAAAGTAATCATTCACAAAAAGTTGACCTCTTGGCGGAAATGGCAAAAAAAAAAAAAAAAAAAAAAAAAAAAAAAAAAAAAAAAAACTAATAAAAAAATAACAATAGTGTCCACTCGCTTTATATAGAAGGTCGATTGTCTCAACAAGCAATGACTAATTCTGGTGCAGACTTGTAGTTGTATGCCTTCTGATTGGACTGGTGATAAAATATGCATTTATTTTGTTTTAGTCGTTAATAGCATTCTAAATCTAGACAATTTGTAATTAAAACAAAATCTGGAATTGACAAAAACATAATGGGATACAATATTTGGAGAAAACGAAATCCTGTTACTGACACTATATTCGAAAACATCAACAATTACTCATTTATCACGGGGGACTAGATACAGAAGTTAGATTTCCTACCTAGAGTTGTGTCGTCAAGGCAGACACTTTTTAAGACTTCAAGTTTACTTTCCTGCACATATCCATTTCCTTCTGAAAAAAAAAAAAGTCAATGAAAATAATTTGCTCCTCTTGGCAGCAAACTTTTCTTTTTAGTGTAGGTCTAATCACAGAAAGAAGGCAAACTAATTTTGACAGTCTTGCTTCCCCAACATTCGTATCTATACCCTTAATCCTTAAACCGCCAATCATAATGCAGCAGACGACAATTGTTTTATTCTGTTTTTCTTTTTTCCAGAGAAAATAAGTTGACATTTCATGTGAATCGTCTGCCTGGCAGACGATTCACATGAAATGTCAAGACTTGTTTTCCCTGAAAAATAAAAAAGAAACAAGCAGACGATTCACATGAAATGTCAACCCTTGTTTTCATTGAAAAAAAAATAGAATGTCGTCTGCTACAAACTTAGCTTTGCGCTTTAAGGGTTAATCATCGGCTTGTTTAGCACTGGTCATAAACAAGATAAATCACATAACATAAGCACTATATCGTCAAAAATTACCGTACCGGGAAAAATAAAACCATTCTAATACATTGTATCAATCCTACCATCAAAAATGAGCCGCAACGTGAGACAACGTACCAAATGACACATGCGCACAACAAAGACACAAATCAGTCACCGCATCCGCGCAGTAGGATCAGAGGTCGTTGTCCGCATGAAGACACTTTGCATCTTTAACTAACCAAAATGTGCCCGGTGAAGATTCTGATCAGACTAAGCGAGTGCGCAGGCTGATCTGAATCTTCGCTGGGTGCACATGTCCGAAGGTATATTTTTCTGACATCGAGGCTCAAATAATATCGTTTTTAACCCTTGTCATGCTGAATAAATTACGATGCCATACCCATTTCTAATTTCCAACCAATCAGATTACTTGATCCAGATTGCTGATATAAATTCACATACTTAATGGCAAACAGTGCAGAATCAGATCAGTTGGCTTCTTCAGAAGCCAAATGATCTGGATCTACACTGTTTGCCAAGACAGGACATGTCCTGTTCAGCAAAAGAAGGGTTAACGAAACTGTTTGGGCAGACATATTTGATCAAACAGTTATATATTATGTTAACCCCATCTTAGACAATCATGTATTGATATTTTCTTATTTCTTCACAAAGACAACTATCTTGGTACTCTCTCTTTACTGCAAATATTGTCCTTACGCACGAGCGTAATGTGCATAATTAGCGCTATGCCTATGATGCTCGCTAATTTTCATACATGCACATTATTATTTAGCTATTGCCCGGAATATTAACCGAAGTATCCGTCAACATAATTCACTCCTTACAACATACCCGGTTTAAACAGAATATACTGGCTGCTCGGACAAAATTTCTCGGATCATCTTCACTAATGCAATCATTGTTAGTCAAGTGAAAATGATTTTCACAAGAAATTTGCATAATCAAAATACATGCAAATAATGCATCTGATCAGTTAATATAACAAATTTTCAGGCGAGAGAGAAGCTTTTGGGATCCGACTCCGTGCATGCTGAGCCGGCTATTCGTTGTCCGTATCCGTCCAGAAGACATTGACCAATGGTGTAGCTCGTATGATTTATTTGCCAATATTCCCGCATTTTACGCCACAGTGACATTCCTTATTGGTCACGTTCGCTTTGAGCCTAAGCGTACCTTCTGACAGGTGGGCCCAACGACTATTCGAATCCGTCTGCGCAACCGAACAGTTAGACCAGTCTTCGTTGTCCGTAGGAAGAAACTTTGCATCCCTGGCTATCCAAAATGAGAAACCCAATGAAGATTCTGACCAGGCTGTGCGAAAACGCAGGTTGATCTGGATCTACCTGGGCACCGATGTTCGGGAAGGTACGTTTTCTGACGTAGCGGCTCATACACACAGAATGTCCTAGGCGGATATACCAAGATAAGGGCAGGCGCGTAGCCAGGCGGAAGCTATGAAGGCCGGGCTAAAACGTAAATTTGGCAATTTAACCTTATTTTCACCCCAAACGTGTTCAAATGGCATCTAATGGACCATATGTCCGCCAAGCAATGACTCAGATCAGCCTGCGCATTAGCGCAGGCTGATCAGGGCCATTGCTTTGCGCTGATTAGCCAAACATCTCAGCTTTCTTTGGGCGAACGATGAGCGCATATGCAATTTAGTAGGATGTGCTGTGCCTCGGCTGAAATTTCAGAGATTCGATTAGCAGGCTTCATCTTCATATAGTTCCTGGCTACGCCCCTGAAGGGTATTCCCTTTGTTTACCTACGAAAGCATCTGGATTTTCTAGTGTTAAAGAAATAAGGCATGTTTTGGGTAGGCCAAACCATAAATGTTTGCATGGCATACGAGCGTAATGTCGGTTTTGGATCCCTCCGGCTGAATCCAAACAGCACTGTCGCAACAGCCGCAGGCAATATTTTATAATATTTTGTTTAATTTACGAGAAAAAAAAAAGAAGTATATTTCATGATTCGCGTGAAATGCCAGGCCATATTTTATTTGTTTGAATAAAACTTTAAATTACCGTCTATTACAATTTTGAACAGTGTTTTACGGTTAATTTTCTTTAACAATAAACGGCAACAAAAGAGTTTATTAACAGTAAATTGATTCTTAGAACAAACAAAACTGAAATTCTATCAAAAGCAAATCTTGCGAAGTGTAAATTAAAATTAATATCTTGTGACAGTTGCAGTAATTAAGTCCAACGTGTGTACAATTATATAAAGTTTTAAGCACTATAATTGTATTTGTTAGAATAGGTGTCAGACAGTTGTTGAACATGAAAAGAGCCGAAACGTGAGAAAACGTACCTTTTGACATATGCGCCCAACGAAGACTCAGATCAGACTGCGCATCCGCGCAGTCTGATCAGAGTCTTCGTTGTCCGCATGAAGAAACTTTGCATCCTCGGCTGCCAAAAATGTGCCAAGTGATGATTCTGATCAGACTGCACGACTGAGCAGATCAGTCTGAATCTTCGGTGGGCGCACATGTCCTAAGGTACAATTTGGTACCTGAAGGCTCAAGTAGTCTATTAAACTGAAAGCACTAACCCTTTATTTCTGCCGAAGTAAAGGCCCCCATAATCGGCATTTTGGAAAACTGACATTGTCAGGACAGTCTCCTTCGCGCACCGTTATTAAGAGCTTGAAACGAAAAGGCGTACATGTACTCATCTGCTCATATTTCAACTGCAACTTTTATATTGCAGGGGCGTAGCCAGGAATTTTATGAAGATGAAGCCTGCTAATAGAATCTCTGCAATGCCAGCCGAGGCACAGCATTTCCTACGAGATAGCATGTGCGCCCAGCGAAGACTCAGAGCAGCCTGGGCATACACGCATTCAAAGCAGAATCTCTGTCGCTCGTCTTGTGAAAGCTAGGGTGTTTGGCTAATCAGCGCAAAGCTATGACTCTTATCAGCCTGCGCATTTGCGCAGGCTGATCTGAGTCATTGCTTAGCGGACATATGTAGGAAATGCTGTGACCCGGCCCATTTGATGTCATCTGAACAAGTTTTAGGTGAAAATAAGTTTAAATTGCCAAATTTATATGTTGAAGCTCGGGCTTCATAACCTCAGACTGGCTACGCCCATACGCGCCTTCATAGCGACGTCTGCGTAGCCAGAGTATATTTATTTGTAAGCACACTTTTACACGTAGAGAAAAACAAGAAATTATCTCCCTACCATCATTTCTAAAATTGGAGCTACTCCTCAAGGACAGAAGGTGCTCCCAGAGGGAGCAAATTCGTTCCTTTAAGAGTAGCCCACATCATTAAGGAGGAAATATAACTGCAATGCTAAGCTATCCTTCTTTATTGCAAATGTGCTTCTTATGCATACTCGTAATATGCGTAATGAGCGCTACGCATATGCTAACAATGGAATGTGTTCAAAGATTACGCTAGCGCATGTCCGAGTATCACGGTTTCACTGTCAGTGGGAGTCTGCTAACTGCCACCGGTAGTTGTCACCGGTTTGTAAGAAACAGAAATTCATGTCAAACACACACACACCATTTAAGCCCTGCAGACCAAAACCAGATACCTATGCAAACTGCAGATCCAGATGAGACAGCTCATCTTACCAGGATCTATACTGTTTGCCATTTTTTTGACTGACATCCTTATTTGCTACAATGCAAATATCGAAATGTAATAATGGCAAAGTCCATTTAATAAATTCAGGATAGAAAGGGTTAAAACTGTAAGCGGACGTCAACATGATCTCCCGACCCATAAATTTATAGATGTTTCCACTCATTTCTGACACAGCGGTTCCTATGACGTAGATATGCTCTCAACCACTGAACATGAAATATCATCGATATTTTCCATCTCTAGTTTAGATAAATAGATATGACGGAACCGCAACAGAGCTTAGGACTAGGGTAGGGTACTCATGCAACCGAATTTAGTTCCTCTCCGCACATGTACAACTGCTGACCATGTGAACGCAGTGCTTTTGTTGCTGTTACTCATCAAAGAGAGCCATACATATTTATCAGGGCCTAGTTATTCAAAGCATCGTTAGCTTAACGAGCTCGTTAGTGGTCAAAATGTTAACCGTTCTAGTAAGTACAATACCAAATTCACAGGTATATTTGCTGAAAAAATGTGAGTAGCTTTTCACATTTACTAGCAAAAATATTAGCATATATGCCATTTTTAATGATCAAAGTTTTAACGATACGTAAACGAACGACATCGTTAGTTTTGAACAACTGGGCACAGTATTTTACTATTTTGTCTTATGATAGATGGGTTTACGAATAGTCAAACATGTCTTAAAGGCAATCCGTATTAAGCAGTCACCTGTATTTTAAGGCCAGCTTTAAGGTCCTATAAACGGAAAATAAAAGTAAATGTAAATTTGCATGTAGAAAGCAAGCACATGTCTTCAGGAAACAGGTTTTGGCTTGTAGTCTGATTTTGACCTTCGTTTCCCAGCTTGTTGAACACATGATTGACTCTGCTGCTCTGGTACCAAAATAGACCTCGGCTATTAATCAGTAATACATGTAAAGTACACAGGTCTTCCATGTGGCTTAAGCAGAAACTGCGTAATAATCGTTATAAGACCTTTGCTGAAGACATCTATCACGACCAGCCATCGCTTATATAATCATCAAACAC
Organism: Anodontia alba; assembly: GCA_964016985.1. Classification (NCBI taxonomy): domain Eukaryota; kingdom Metazoa; phylum Mollusca; class Bivalvia; order Lucinida; family Lucinidae; genus Anodontia; species Anodontia alba. The sequence goes on along the minus strand of OZ024834.1, from coordinate 51,803,234 downwards.
GTCATAATAGGGCCACGTCGAGCGAAAATGTGTCTTCGAACATGCGCATAACGCACAGATTCATATTCATATCGCGCATGCGCAAAGTCTCATGTGTGTGTTTGCTCTCCATTGATACATTCTAATGTGTCAAATGGTTCTGTTCGCGGACAGCGAAAGCCCTAATCAGACTGTGCGTATGCGTAGACTGATCTTGGTCTTCGCTGTCCGCATATGCCCGAGGCACGTTTTCGTATGGTGTGGCTCAATACATATGCGCAGCTGGCGCGAAAAGGATCCTTATTCTATGCGATTAGCAAAAAACCTAGACCTTCTGTACATACGCGAAGTCTGATCCGGTTTGTCCTTCTTCCAAGATACATCCTACAAGATCTTTTAATTCTGTAACTGGGAAATGAGGACACAAGTCAGACCACAGGAACGCGCAGGTTAATCTGGGCCTCGTTGCCTGCATAGCCAATCAGGGTTTGTTTCGCATGTGTGGTAAATATGTTGTCCGTAAACGGTATTTCTTAGCACTTGGTTCGTGACTCTTTCTTAGACCAACACGTAAAAGTTATTATTAGTTACCAGAATATAAATGACGTAAGCACCTAGGTAAGCCTGAGATCTTAATGTCGGAGGCTATCAGTTTTTGGAGGTAACATTGCGGTCCAGGGTCTGTATTTATGCATGTTTATTTCTTATAGACGGGTCTTGCGGAACGCAAAACAAATAAAAATAAATAAATAAATAAATAAATAAATAAATAAATGAATAATAAAAAAAAAATAAATAAAAAAATAAATAAATAAAATAAAACACAGAGACCGTTGCTGGATAGAATAATATAAATGCGAAATGCGTTAGATTAATTTGAACTGTGTCCATAGGAAACGAAAGCCAGTTTTGAAATGGCGACTTCGTTATTTTCAGCGAAGATCGCGTTTTCGATTCTTCATATTTGAATTTGTATTTACCTTAGACACTTATGATTGGTATCGTTCCAATTTTACACCATTCACTGACCTACGTCAGACGTGTCAGGTTTAAAATTATTGAAAAATACATATTTTTTACAAACGAATGACGTTGGTATCTTTTTTTGTTTATGGATATTCAAATGATCGGAGGCACTTCGACAGCTGTTTTACACGATGTCTGAGTAGCTGTTGTTTTGATGTCGGAGGTCGTAAATCAAAGGTCGTGTAATTACTGCCTGAATAAGTTTATTTTTGGCATGTTAGTGCAATAGGTGACGCCATATAATAGAAGAAATAACATAGTAACTAAAATATGAAAAATCCTGAATCAGTGTACATTCGCTCAGTCGGATCACAATCATGTTCGAGCAAAACCAAAACACCAACATCAGTATTTTAAGTCAGCATGTACTGAAATCTGAAATTATTAAAAACCGATTACATATCCTAAGTTAGTGAAACAAGCAAACTGCATTGTAATCCAGATTCCATGTTCTTTATTTGGGTTTTGGGGCTACATACACCAAAGTAGATTGTCCGCCATGATTAAAAGGCAGACACTTTTGTGTCTTTCTGTTGACTTTACTGCACAACAAGTTGAAAATGTAACATGCTTCATTATTCCACCTTTTGATCACACACACACACACACACACACACACACACACACACACACACATTTATATATATATATATATATATATATATATATATATATATATATATATATATATATATATATATATATATATATATATATATATATATATATATATATAGAGAGAGAGAGAGAGAGAGAGAGAGAGATAAATATGCACAATCACATATTGCTCAGATCTGAAACTTACTTTACTTAAATAATCTATCTGCTAACAAATTGGATGGATAGAGGGCGTAAAGATAATCCTCAATACAAAAGTGGTTTCTTTAGTGTCTGTTAAAATAATTGATGTAGAATGATAAAAGATAAAAATGATAGATTTCGATAACATGGGTTAAAACACCGTATTTACCCTTCATTTTCGGCCACATTTCCTTATTATTATTGTCCTAAAATAATGTGAATAAATTCAACTTACTGCATGCTGGTTGAGTAGCGAATAGTGTTCTGGGTCTGTACTGTTAATCAAGCCTGTATGTCCGTACGCTCATGGTAAATATAGTAAGCAGAATTAAATTGTGTCATAGTTAAGCGAGAGTGCTTAATAAAAGTTTCTAAGTCTGAAATTTACCAGTAGTATGAACATCTTCATATTAGTGATGTGGCATAAGAAGCATTTTAGCATGTTATGCAAGTGTGATGTTCAGTGCGCATGTGTAAGCCGTAAACGTCATTTGGTACTTCGGTATGGTGCCGGTTCATATTAACCCCTTCAGCCCTGTAGGCCAAGACAGATGATTTTGCAAAAAGCGTAGATCCAGATGAGACGGCTCATAATGAGCCGTCTCATCTGAATCTACACTGTTTGCAGATGCGTTTTTGATTTACAATTGTCATCTTTTTGACAAATATGAATGTGTCCCAGTGCAGAGATGGAAGAATCTATTTCAGAAACTCAGTGGTTGAAATGCTTAAATTATCTGTCATTAGAACTATTGAGTGGCATTGCGGTATCATTATTCACCAAAAACAGACCCTGTCAAAACAAATGGTCCCCTTTTCAGAATATTTTGTGTGTGTTGTAGCGGGGGACAGGGAGATTAAAAGTCGATATACTGCTAATATTATTTAATTTTATGGTCCTTTTGGCTATTTTAATGGGTTCAGTCTGGACTGATTTCCAGTTTTTTTTTAATTTTTGGCATGGACACTTGATATTTTTTAATCATTTTATGCAGCACAGTTCGTTTATTGCACAAATAACGACTAGCGGAATTATAGCAGATAACATTCTATTTTTGTTATTTTTTTTCAGAGACTAGACTGCTAGGAAGACGATTCTCAAGAAATGTCAAACGTAATTTTCTCTGAAATATATAAATATATATATAAAAAAACAACAATATTTCAAAGTGCCGTCTTGTGATTACATCACGAAAACATACCTATATAATTTTTGTATAGTAAAACTGGGGTTTACAGGGGTATATATTATTGTTTCTTATTTATGCTTAAAACATAGATTGTGGGTACTCGTTAGAACCGTCTCGACGAGGCGGTTCTAACGAGTACCCACAATCTATGTTTTGAGCAGAAATATGAAAAAATATCAGAATTTTTTATCTGAAAATCTTCATTTTTTGGTGCTGAAATTTTCAGTACATTTGAATAGGTGTGTTTTCGTAATGAGCACCTAAAGTGTTAAAACTTTTATGACCTTTACATAACGCACAACAAAAATTGTGATTACCTGCGGGATTGACTCATAAATATTTTTAATCTGCCTATATACGTTATTCATCTCCAGCAGACACTACTGTGTCATCCGTATGATTAAATATGCTTTATTTATCATGTCCAATCTGTCATGACTTGTATCTACAGTGTTACTGGATATTCCCAGAGAAAGCCTCGCCGCCAAAGTATGTACCGTACTTACCTTAAAAGGGATAGGAAACTACCCCCATCAGGCACATAGCGTTGAAACAATGTCGATTCAAGTTGAATCAACGTCAAGACTTTGAATCAACGTTGTTTCAAAGTTGAGTTCCCGCTTGGTTCAATACCGGAAACGGGGACTACAACATTTACACTAAGTATTCAGGATTTAGAACGAGGATTGGATAACCATGCAACCCAATTTTAGTCCCTACCCGCACCCCAAGTAGTATAACTGCCGACCATGTCAGACAGGCCTGGGCAAACATTGAAGAACAGACGCCACAGTGACGCTGGTATTCGGACGCATCGACAGGTAGTGAAGTGGACTTTTCAGGAGAAGTTAGGTAAACAGTTAAGGAGTCTGAATACTTGGCAACAAAACAATAAGACTTGTGCTACCATCAAAGACAGATCAGCCTGCGCATCCGCGCATTCTGATTACAGTCTTCGCTCATCGCATGTGCCTTCTACAGCCTCTGGGCTATCCAAAAAAGGGATAAACGAGAACCCTTGCTGTCTGAGTGGATGTACAGGCTGATCTGAGTCTTTACTGGTCACACAGGTCTTATTGTAGGTTTAGTCGTGCGCTGGCACAAATGTATTATGCCTGCAGAGCAGAGCTGTCAGTTATGGTATTTACCCTAAGTATTCAGACAGAATGTGGTATTAGACCCGAGTCTACACGGTTTGCCACTTATGACATCAATTGATATCCAAAGGTTAGGACAAGGGTGATAGTTTTCTAAATATTTAACCCTAGTCCTGCTTAACCCGGAAATGGCCTACCTTTGCAAACAGTGTAGATCCAGATCAGTTGGCTTCTGAAGAAGCCAACTGATTTGGATCTGCACTGTTTGCCATTAAGTATGTGAATTTATATCAACAATCTTGATAAAGTAATTTGATTGGCTGAAAGCGAGAAATGGGCGTGGCATCTTAATTTATTCAGCAGGACAAGGGTTAAAAGTGAAGTTAGATTTGCTTCTTTTACAGTTTTCTTTCTACTTCCCGCACTCCACCCTTCAAAGCCTAACTATATATACACGGACATAGTATGCTGCTCTATTTTCTAGGATTTTTGTTTTAACGTTTGCAATATGTTAACAAGTCTTTAATATATATTGGAATTAGGGCTTGTCGTGGGTATACATAATAGGCGAATGACTCACGCTTTTTCTGTTATTAAATCTTAATTCCGCTTGTTTATTTTCTTCCGCCATTTGCACTAATTACATTTATACTAATGGGAATAGTAACGAACATTGAGCGTTCTCCCCTATGTAATATAACATAGAAGAACACATTTTGCATATGCATGCTGACATAACGAAGCCTGCTGCATGTATAGGTAGTCTTGCCTGCAGTTTCTTATAATGGATACATGCAGTTAGAAATTAGTTGTAAACTGACTGAAAACGTCCGGAATAGCAACACAGGTATGCATTTGTTTTAATTGCAAGTGTGAACTGGTTAAAACTTCTCCTTCACTTGAAAACAGTACAAATTAATTATTGCTAAGGTGCAAGACCCGCCTTATTATTGCCTGTGCCTCTACTTAGCCTCGGCTTTTGGAGATTCCTTTGAAAAAAAAATAATAAATAAATAAAAATATTTTTGTTTGAATTACACAAGTTAGAATGTTTCGTACTTATAAAAGGTATTTTCATCTATTAATAACCATTGGCTATGCCTTGGCAATGTAGTTGTAAGTCAATTTTGTGAGACACGCATTTCGTTTGTGATTTTCATTGATATTTTATAATGAAGTGTAGGGGTGGCATACTTCGCCGCCATGTACGGACAGCCGGCAGGTAGTCCTAAAGTGCTGTTTTACGTCGTTGCCTTATGACTTTTACTATAGTCCAGTACCTTTGACAGTGATTGCGGCCTATACAGTCTGTCTATATATATATATTTTTTGCCATGCTAGACAAGAAGTATAAATAAGTAATGTGTACCCAGGAATCATTCAAGAAAAACTTATCGGATCGTTGTACATCAAAGCAGATGTTCCCAAGATACTCTAGTCGAATGGATTTAGGAGGAAAATAATTGGTCTTATCAGAAGCAAATTCTCTTTTATTTCAGGCTAGACCCATTTTGAGAGGAGCTTTGGTATGCAGGACCACATAAGGCAGTAACAAAAGTTATCTCTCTTGTACGAGATAGCGGAACGTGTATTGTGTACCCGTTGTTCTTCATTTGGGAAAAGTTTTAGATTATTGGCGTAGGTTTTATGTCTGTCTTTTCTTCTGTTGTTTATGGATGTAATTGTATATGGTGATTCAGATAAAGTTGTCTCAAAGGGCAACTGCATTTGAGCCACTGCATGAGACAAATACCGTCTGACATATGCGCCCAACGAATACAAATCAGCCTGCACACCCTAGCAGTCAGATCAGCGTCTCCGCTTCTGCATGAGGAAACGTTGCATTTGTGTCTATCCGAAATGTGCCCAGTGAAGATTGTGATCAGATTGTGCGAGTAAGCAGACTGATCTGGATTTTCGCTGGGCGCATATGTCCGAAGGTACATTGCCTGACGTTGAGGCTAATTTTTTTCTATTTATCACTGTCTGCGTTAACTTTATGATTTATGCACTTTGTATTACATGTTTCCTCTCCGTCGAATCAGAACTAATTAATCTATAGCACTCATGGACAAATTCAGTAAACGACAGATAAATGTTGTTTTTTCTATTTTTTTTATTTTTATTTATTTATTTATTTTTTTCCCAGAAAGTCCAGAAAGTAGGTTTAGATATTTCATGCAAATTGTCTCTTAAAGCGACAATCTGCATGAAATATCAAAGCGTTAAGAAAACATTACCCGCCCCTTATATCATATACAGGCAAATGAGACCCAGATAAGTTTGCACCAATGAAAAGTCTATTTAGTAGTTTCTTTGTCGCACATATATAAAGCCTTATTTGGTGCCTTAGGAGTACACTTTTCTGCATTTCTTCACAACTTTTATGCACGATTAAATATCTCCATATCGTACTATAGTCTCGTCTTTGTTGACTAGCGGTCTCTGCTGTCATTCTACCCTGGTAAGATTAAAACTGGGAACTGAGAACTACCGTGCGCGATTCATCTGTGTAAATATCTTCTTTATCATATTGCTAGATATGCCAAAGAATTTAATCAATTGATTGATTGTGTTGGGATTTAACGACACGCCAACCCTTGTGGGTCATTGTGTCTCGTCTCCCAGAGAACGAGAGAAAAGAGATAGAAGAGGTAGTAGAGGAGATAAAAGAGAGGGACAGGGGAGAAAGGAAAATGAATGGCAGTGAAGAAACAGAAGAAATAAAAACATTCCCCCTCTACCCTTACCTGATGCAAGGACAGCAAAAAAAAGGTAAGAGAAAAGTCCAGGGAGTGCCACAATCACAAACCGCAGCTCTTCCCAGACCCCAAGAGGAAGAGGAAACCGACAAATCCAAACAAGCACAAATCGAACAAATGTACGAAAAGCACTAAGATTACCTCTCTCTTCCCCAAACGAGGTAATCGCAATACTAGAATGACTGAAAAACACAAGAACAAACTGACACATGGAAAGACATACAACTAATCGCCTCGTAGAATAAACCACAAAGCAACAAAGAGGAAGACTAACACCGGGACCACCGCCTTAGAACGGTCAGTAGAGTAAACCACCGGGGGTTTAAAACACTTTTACACCGGAGGGGGGCGGGGGGCGAGTGGGGGGTTAAAGCAAGCCTTGCCCAACTGTAAGCCAATATCTACTGGACGCCCCGGTGACGTAAGATACACGATACCTTTGCCTCACCCAACCACCCAAAAGAATTTTATCAAACACAAATGATAGTTTGTTTCAGCTCACCTGCGAACGAAGTGCTCAAGGAGAGCTATTGTTATAGGTCAATGTCCGTCGTCCGTCGTGCGGTGTCAACAATTTGCTTTAAATGATCAAATCGCCTACAGCGCCTACAGCACTGGGCCAGTTTCAATCAAATTTCACAGGAATGTTGCTCGGGTGACTTTCTACCAAAGCCAAATAGTGAAAATAGTCCCGCTCCGCTGACAAAAAAAAAAATGGCCATCAGATATATATATATATATATATATAATCAATTTTGAACTTCTTCTAATGAACGGAAACGCCAATTTACTTGAAACTTAGTAGGAAAAATCCGGGCAGTTTGTCGATCAAAAATAGTTAAAATCGTACCGATCGGAAATCAGGTGAGCGATACAAGGCCAGCTTGGCCTTTTTATTTCGTCACAAACACGTATGTTGACCCCTTTTTAGAAGGGAGCAACCACAATTTGACATTACATCAATTGCCCTTAACCTTTACATTACATTGAACAACACGTTTTAGAATCATTACGGGGTAGTCAAAAACATTACGAAAACACGCCTATTCCAATATATAGAAAATTTCACCTCCAAAAACTGAAAATTTCAGATAAAAAACTCTGATATTTTTTCATATTTCTGCCCAAAACATAGATTGTGGGTACTCGTTAGAACCGCCTCGCCGAGGCGGTTCTAACGAGTACCCACAATCTATGTTTTGAGCAGAAATAAGAAAAATAATGTATACCCCTGTAAACCCCAGTTTTACTATATAAAAGTGGGGTTTAAAGGGGTCAAAATAATATAGGTATGTTCTCGTGATGAAGTTCTTTTTCAATGAAGCGGTACCAACATATGTAACAAATTTAAGGTAATTAGGGCAACTGTATAAAATATACCGTAATTAGTGACACGAAAACACGCTACATTATGACAAAAGCGAAAAGCCAGAACCGATACATGTACCTCCCTAAGAGATTTATTTAATCGCATCACGACTTTCAGCAGTTGCCCATAATTCTACTTAAGTAATTCTGTAGCACTTTTCTCTTGTCATGCACCTTAGCCAAATATCACCATAATATTTAAACTCAATAATACCTTACCGTACTTATCGCATTTTTGAGCAATCCTTTTGACAACCTGTTTATGCATATAAACAATGCCGGGTGAATGGTAAACAGACTAAATTCTAACCTAATGTCTCATATGAGTACGAGTTTAATATAGGGATCAAATATGGTTTTTCATGCATTACCATTCGCCAAGTCCCGAGGGAGGTGTGACCTCCAATGGACCTGGCGAATGTTAATGCATTGAAAAACCATGTTCAACCGCTGTTATTGCATAAAAACTAAAAACATTTACTACATTTCGCGCTATTTCTTGCACTATTTTGTTTCGCCTTTACACCGATGTCTAGCGAACGCAATTTCCACGGGCTTTGCTCGTTCTAGGGCCGGACAGTACACATCTCGCTGGTTAATGTACGGCTGTTAATAACGTGCCATTCGCTTTTTTATGCAATAATTTGGATTTACATTGTTTACTGTGGCCTTTCTGCCCGAATACTTACGGTACATGTACATCACACTTCAGTGTTGCTCATAATACGGTGGATTTCGTGTTTCAAAGAAAACAAAACACCACGCAACCATCTACAGAGTAATTTAAGAACATTGACATTATTGTGTTTTACAGTCCATACTCCTACTTAGACCTGATAGATAAACACCATTAGCTAATTGCATACTTGAAAAGGTTACCTGTGTTTTCCTACAGACTTTATAGTAATAGGCCGTGGACAGTAAATGTACTTCAACAAGTAGCAACAAGATAAATGGACTTTTAGCCACCTAAAAGTTTAAACCTGGTTTTACTGGCGCCAAACCTTGCCCATCATCCTAATGCAGTTTAAATAAGTTTCATTTAAAACCTATATTTTACTAAGGAGTTGCAACCTTTCTGAATTGTTCCAAACAATCAGTATTACCAACAACCGTTCTGATTGTTTAGACTAAATCGACATACAATTCCACCTCTGATAGACCTTCTTGCAGAATCATTTTTAAGTATTTGCACATTTATTGAGAATAGCTGCTATAAAACGTTGAATATGTTGTCGACAATATATGATATATAGAGCTTCGGTAGCCAATATAATATGGGAAAACAATCCCCCACATACTTTTTAAAGTGGTCCTAAAATACAAACTTCACACAAACAAAAACCTATTTTCACTGGGAGCCTTTGATAGCTTGCTTAAGATGCTTAAATGAAAATTTAGGTTTACGCAGTAAAACAATTGTATTATTGCTTCACGTTACAGTTTGCGTAACGCAAATAATATAAGAACAATACAATCTCGTACTAATCAATATTATAATTCTTTTCTTCCTGCAGCCATTCGTGATTGGAACGATTTTCCCGGCTCTGACAGGATTGTAGATACAGTTGATGATTTTAAGAGACAATTAAGTCAGGGCAGAGTAATGGTTCCAAAATACTTTTATGCAGGCAACAGAAGCATGCAGATACTTCATACTAGACTTCGAACTGGTTGCAGCTCTCTCAACTACGATCTTTACTCGAAAAACATCATAGAATCTCCTCTCTGTAATTGTAGATGTGGTGAAATAGAAAATGCAGACCACTTCTTTTTTAGATGCCATTTATACCAAAATCATAGACAGGTATTAATGGATACTCTATCACAACATGGCAATATCACCCTAAACATAATCCTCAATGGCGATCTTAATTTACCTAATGAAGCTAATATAGCCATTTTTGAAGCAGTACAGAGGTATATACAAAGAACGAAAAGATTTTAAGAAAGTTAATCGGTCACACTCGTATCAGTCATTATTTGTACCAGACTAAATGGACCTTAAATAGTGACAGTGATTCGGAGCATACATCGATGACATCACTCGGATCTGTCCTGCACCGCTCACTGTCCCCAGTAACTTCTTACTATTTTCATAGTCTTCGTAAAATCTGTTCCATAGTTCTTCATTTCTTTCCCTCCCTCTGTTTTTCTTCATTACATCTTGTGTAATTTGTTTCTTTTTTCTCTTCTTATTCTCATTTTATGTCTGCTCATCTCTTCATGTTAAACTGCACAATTATTATTTATTAATAAATTGTTATTACTTGAAGAGGACCACTGGAAACTAACCATTCAGGATTTGCTTGTATACTCATATTTCTGACAATGATCACATCCTAGGAAAGGAACTAAATAAGCTTTTATGCTTTCGTTCTAATCCTATTGTTGTACTTTTGTATGTGTTGTATATGTAAACATTTCGGAAATAAATATGTTTAAACCAATTGTATTATTTGAGTAAAATGAATTACATATGTCGATAATTTTAAAGATACTTAATTTCCATTTATTTGCATAAGCGTTTGAAACATTCATATAATACTTCCGCAACTGTACGCGCTTTTTGTTAAAGTTAATATGGTAATGGACTCTATATAAGTTAGCCACATTGTAACGGTTAGTTATGCGATGTAATATTAAATTTATTATTAAACTATGCTCAAATTTGATTATTGATGTTCAATGCACGTCGTAAGAGTAGTCCCTAGTGAAACACACTACATCTCCAGTTAGGAGCGTCTCAGCTGTACATCCTCCAAAATTGATTGTTTGGGTCGATTTATATAAATAAAACAACCCAGCTAGCATTCTCCTTAAATCTATATCGGACCGTTATCGGCCCGACAGGATTCCTGTCGGGCCGATTACTGTCCGATATAGATTTAATAAGAATGCTAGCTTGGAAAAGGCCAGCTTTACAAAAGAAAACTGCATCGACAGCATTTATCGATCCGCCGGAAACGCACAGAGAACATAGTTTAAACGCATGAAAAAAGCAAGATTATCAAAACGTTTAGCACTTACTTGCCAAGTATTTTTGTCAACAGAAGTGCCAATCAAACAATCATTCCTGGTATAGCAGAACAAAGCCATGTAAACAAAACATAGTTACACAGGAATCCTAAAATCAAGAAGCATAGCCACTACGAAAACATGCCTATTCAAATATATTGAGAATTTTACTACCAAATAAAAACGTTACACTAAATATCCCGATATTATTGTGCCGCGGGCAGATATCTCTGTCAAACATTAAGGAAATTTGCCCATGCCCATAAGCAATCCCAAATTAGATCTCCTTTATATCAATGCATGTACCAAGTTTGGTTAAAATACCTTGACATTTACTCAAGTTATCGTCCGGAGAACGAAAATATGGGCGTGTATCGGGCAGATAACTCCATCAAACTTTGACGAAAGTTGCCCATTAGCAATCCCAAACCAGATCTCCACAATATCAATGCACATACCAAGTTCAGTGAAAATCCATTGATGTTTACTCAAGTTATCATCCGAATACGAAAATATGGGCGTGTCTCGGGCAGAAAACTAAAACTCCCTAAAACTTTGACGAAATTTGCCGATTAGCAATCCCAAACCAGATCTCCACAATATCAATGCATACACCAAGTTTGGTGAAAATCCACTGATGTTTACTCAAGTTATCATCCGGAAAAGAAAACCGGACGACGGACGGACGTACGACTGACTGACTGACGGACGGACAGACACACGGACGTCTAACATGAAACCATAGTACCCCGCCACTATCGTGTGAGGGGGTATAAAAATGAAAACTTTCAGATGAAAACTTCTTGTAGTTTTCATATTTCTGTTCAAAACATAGATTGTGGTCACTTGTTAGAACCGCCTCGGCGAGTACCCACAATCTATGTCTTTGAGCAAAGCTAATACAATTAATGTATATCCCTGTAAACCCCAGTTTTACTGTATAAAAGCGGGGTTTAAGGGGGTCAAAACTATATAGGCGTGTTTTCGTGATGCGCCTCGAAGAAGTGTAAGAAACAAGTAATGACAAGAGGCCACGGAACAGTTGCAAAAGTCAACATACAAACAAGGAAGAACTGCAACAAATGAACCACCTTGGAGAAAACCACAGGCGGGACCACAAATCACAGTTGCAAGATGTCGTCCTACCGCCGAGACTCTGCTTTTACATGTACACATGTGGACAGCGTCGCAAATGAACCGTATTGCCGAAACTTTCGAGGAGTTTATGTGTGTACGTTTGGATTTTAGATTTCAAAAACTATTTTCATTCCTTGTTATTGTTATTGTTACCTAAATCAGTCTAACCGTACGTATCCTAAGTATTTATTTGTACAGACTGTAACAGCTACTTTGTCATCCAGTCAGTTCTTTTAAAATAATCAACAGGGCCCAGTTGTTCAAAACTAACGATGTCGTTCGCTTACAAAACGTTAAAACTTTGATCATTTAATATGGCATATATGCTAATATTTTTGCTGAAAAAATGTGAGTAGCTTTTGCATTTGCAAAAGCTACTCACATTTTTTTCAGCAAAAATACCTGTGCATTTGATACCGTACTTACTAGACTAGTTAACATTAGGATCACTAACGAGCTCGTTAAGCTAACGACACTTTGAACAACTGGGCCCAGAACGTCTGATATATTTGTTCGTTTTAAGAGTAGGATGGTAATGTAATTAAGCATTTATAACATACAGATAAAAGTATTGGAAACATGAGTACATCGGAAATTAAAAAAAAAAAAGAAACCAATGACAGCAATAGTTCTTTAAATGAGACTTGTCGTTAAAAAGAATACCATCGCCATGATCTGAATCCTCACTAGATACACATGCACCCAGCGTGAATTCAGATTATGGCGGGGGTATACATGACCTTCGAGCATTTGCGTCCAGCAAGGCTTATAAGATCAGATTCTTTGTAGGGCGGTCTGCAGAAAGACATGTAATCAAGACTTTCTTCATTGAAGTAGGACTATTCTGATCAGACTGTGTGTGTACACAGGTTGATTCGAGTCTTGGTAGAGCACATATCCACGGAGATATATTTTCTTCCGTTGCTGTACAAATCATAACCAGGAACACAGGAAAACTCATCAAAAGGAACACAGAAAAACCTTCGAATGTCATAGCGAACTGTAAAGTGTTAGATCAAAGATCACAACCCATCATCTAGTCAAGGTCCTTGCAATAAGGGCATACACTATTTTACCACTGTTGTATATGCCCAGTGGAGGTTTTACCAAGATTACGAGGACAATTAGATAATCCTCCAGGCATTTTTATTTATCTATACCTAAATCAATTTCTTTTTGAATCGTTGGAGTTGCTTCCAGAAAACATTAATCTCTAATCTCGGTGAATGGTTACGAGGTCCAATTACTGTAATCGGTTTCATGTATACATTAGGTTATTGAAAGCAATATTTGTAAAATAAGTTCTTCGTTATAGTAGACCTTAAGTGAAAACGTACTTAGGTCGTAAACAGGCCATTCATTCAAACCAAATAAAGCTGACTCTTTTTACCTCAGACACTAATAACTACACTATTGCTAAAGGGCAATCATCACGATAACATGCCTATATAATTTTGACCCCCTGAAACCCCACTTTTATATAGTAAAACTGAGGTTTACATGGGTATACATTATTTTTCTTATTTCTGCTCGAAAACATAGATTGTGGGTACTCGTTAGAACCGCCTCATTGAGACGGTTCTAACGAGTGCCCACAATCTATGGTTTGAGCAGAAATATGACATATATCAGAAATATCAGAATTTTTCATCTGGAAATTTTCAGTTTTTTTTTTTGTAGTAAAATTTTCAATATATTTGAATAGGCTTGTGTTCGTAATGACTGGTTAAGTTTTGCTGTATGTTCTATACATTTCAACTCCTGTTGTCTCGGATTACTTCCGTCTCAATCCAAAAATTCTTGTCCCTTTGAGTTTGAGATAATGAGAGCCGACTATAGATCAAACCAAAGGCCGCTACGTCAGCGGGTTGATACGTCTTTTTTGACGGGGATCTAACGAGTTTATAGGATAGTAACCACGCCATCTGTTGATTATATATTCTCCACTTAAAGTACACAGGCATGAAGGCCTAAGGAAACCCTTTATTCCCAGATCAGAAGCACGATGCGGAGTCTGATTGAGGTCCACGCTGTGTGCCACTCATGCTGCAATTTCTAGATATACGCGTATCAACAGGCTGAAAATGGACTTGCTAAAATTATAGAATTATGGAAGGAGAAAACGTGTTCTGATATTTAGGGTAAATATAGGGTATCTTTTAATAATAGTTAAGTGTATAATATCACGGGTTGTCTTTCGGAAACCGTTCTTAGTGGTTTAATGCATTGTGTACCTAATGCTGGGTAGCATGTATCCATTAACTCTTTCACTATCATAGGCGGTGATAATAGGCCTTGCAAAAAGCATAGATCCAGATGAGAGCGCTCATAATGAGCCGTCCCATCATGAGCTACGCTGTTTGACATTCAGTCTTTCAGCTTTACATATAAACTTCTTTCCAATCGACAGTTTGTTAAAAAAATAAAGCAGATCACAAATGTAGATCTAGTCTGAAATTTGGCGCAGAAAGAGTTAAGTCATGGAAAGCAGCATATACGTTAAACGTCATCACGAAAACACGCCTATATAATTTTGACCCCCTTAAATCCCACTTTTATGCAGTAAAACTGGGGTTTACAGGGGTGTACATTATTTTTCTTATTTCTGCTCAAAACATAGATTGTGGGTACTCGTTAGAACCGCCTCATCGAGGCGGTTCTAACGAGTACCTACAATCTATGTTTCGAGCAGAAATATGAAAAATATCAGAATTTTTTATCTGGAAATTTTCATTTTTTGGTGGTAAAATTTTCAGTATATTTGAATAGGCGTGTTTTCATAATGTTATTAACCCTTTCAGCCCTGCAGACAAAACAAGATACTTATGCAAACAGTGCAGATCTAGATGAAAAGGCTCATTACGAATCTACACTGTTTGTAAAAATTGTTTCTTCAGTCTTTGTTCGTGCGTCGTTGGTTGCCATTACGTAAACATGCCTATTCAAATATACTGAATTATTTTTCCACAAAAAAATGAAAATTTTCAGATAAAAATTCTGATATTTTTTAACATTTCTGCTCAAAACATAGATTGTGGGTACTCGTTAGAACCGCCTCGCCGAGGCGGTTCTAACGAGTACCCACAATCTATGTTTTGAGCAGAAATAAGAAAAATAATGTATACCCATGTCAATCCCAGTTTTACTACATAAAAGTGGGAATTAAGGGGTCATAATTACATAGGTATGTTCTCGTGATGATATGTGGCGTAAGCTACTGTAATTTTATTTGTTCCTCATCTCTCCTTTTGGTGCCTCGGGAGGCTTCGATTCGTCACGGTTGCATCTCCGTGGGTATTTTGACTTATGTTTATTATTATTATTATTATTTGACGGTAACCATGCCATCTGTTTATCACATATACCGCATTTCCTCTTCAGTCTAATTCACCGCCTGTTTTGACATGCATTTCAGCTTGTAGAACAACATTCTTTTAATGCCGCCATAAAAGCCTAATGATAATGACGTCACGTCAGTAGTTACGTTATTCCATAATTTGCAAATAGGTAAATTCATAAAGAAATAAATATTAAAAAAAAAAACCCAACAACAAAACAAAACAAAATAAAATAAAAAAACAAAAACGAAAAAACAACAACAAAAAAAACGGGTAAGTTAGTGAGATAGCCACAGCACCTATAGTTTGTGTAAATAACTGCTCTGACTTTAGGAGCTAGGGGCGTAAGGCTTGATCAAATGGACGTAGACCGATAGCAGACACCGCCGAAAGCGTTTTCTGATCGGAGCCACACAGTTGTCGTTCGCCTATCGGTTTCTAGCCATAAAAATGTAGTAAAAAGGTGACTTTCAAATTAAAAACTATATATAGAAAGAACATAACGAGTGCCAATATCTATTAGTTAAAACGGTATCTCCAGAAACAATAGTGTGTCTTTTGCAGAGCATTTTAGTGTTGTAACCCTTACTGTACTTTAAAAAAACTATTGCTTAATGTGTGTGTGTGTGTGTGTGTGTTTGTGTGTGTGTGTGTGTGTGTACTTTCGAGTACTTTGTGTACTTGCTGTGTTAGCGTGTGCTTCGTGTACGCTTAATGTGCTAACGTGCTTAGTGTGTGTACTACGTGTGCGACACCCTATACTACTTGTGCTGTACTGTGCTGTGTGTGTGTGCCTGCGTGCGTGTGTGCATGCGTGCGTGCGTGCATACGCGCGTGTGAATGCAAGCTCATGAGCATATGCTGCATTGTTCAGGTTCTGTTCTCATTATTTTCCTTGAATTCATTTTGAAACAGTTTATTTCTAACAGGAACGCATTCTGAGTACTCGAGTTCCCGGAACTTCCAATCGTTTTTTTTAAATGTCGCGTCAAAGGAGACGTGTATATCAATGGACCTAATCGTGGTTGCGTGGGCCTCCCACTGACTTGTCTGGGCATTTTGCTGTCAGATTAGTTTCATAACGTTATTCATACAAATCATTAATACCGTATTTACTCTATTAACACATCTTACCTCATATTTGTAACTTTAAACAAATTCATTTTTATCCAGTTCAAAAACGCGACACTAAATGAATTTCTACAGGCTGTCAGATGTTCCATTTTATGATCGTATTAATACCATTTTATCAATTCATTTAATCTTTCTTGGATAAGAAATGCCTATTTTATGACGAATATGGAGCCTTTAAATATTTCATATAAAACTATGTGAAAACACACAGGAACTGGCACAATCCCGAGGCACAATAGAAGGGTAAATGAGGAACAACATTACGAAAACACGCCTATTCAAATATATAGAAAATTTCACCTCCAAAAACCGAAAATTTTCAGGTAAAAAACTCTGATATTTTTCATATTTCTGCTCAAAACATAGATTGTGGGTACTCGTTAGAACCGCCTCGGCGAGGCGGTTCTAACGAATACCCACAATCTATGTTTTTGAGCAGAAATAAGAAAAAAAAATGTATACCCCTGTAAACCCCAGTTTTACTACATAAAAGTGGGGTTTAAGGGGGTCAAAATTATACAGGCATGTTTTCGTGATGATAATGAAAAACTAATCACTGACGCATAATGTAAAGAAGAACTGCAACAGACAAACCGCCTTGGAACAGTCAGTAGAAAAACTTCTGGGCGGCTCAAACAAGTTATAGTCTTGCAAACATTACAAACATATGTTCGGTCCACACCAGGGTTCTCTACCTCATCTGTGAATCATCAAAGTGAATCACATAATCAAAAACACCGTGATGAAACAAAGCAAAATATTAAATGTTAGTTTTTATTCTCTTCTTTGTTAGTTTTCTTATATAAAACGAAATGTAAAGAACTTAAGTTTAACTCTGAGGTAAAAATCAGGTAACCGAGTGGTGAAAAAGGTAGGCTGAGTGAAAAAATAAATAAATAAAATAATGGAAACTAACCATACTAGAGTATTAATTCCTGACAAATAGCTAAATAAAATACAGTGAACCCTCGTTATAACGACACCATTTGTTCCTAAATGCGCATCAGTTAAAATGAATTTGCTGTTTTAAAGATTTCTTAATGAGCAGAATGATTTGTAAGAAATGACTTTTATTCTCAATTCCTCATAAAACATATGTTTTGGATATTTGTTAGATTCCCCTCTCTGTTTAGAATCGCCTCACGCACTCAGAGAGGCGATTCTAGCTAATATAAAAAATATGTTTCTTTAAAGTACTAAATACAATATTCATGTATAATTTTTGACTAAGGTTTCGTGACAGTCAAATTGTCCATTTAATGAATCTTGTCGTTGTATCGAGTGTTGGTATAAAGGGGTTGTCTGTATTAAACATAAATACAACCGTTTAATAGATAATATCAAAAGTGATCTTAATTAAGCATATTATGCGATATCAAGTTCATATATGTTATAATTTCAAAACAGAATAATCCCAACCCGGAAGTGCGACGCAATCATCCAATCATCTTTACTGTCAACTTGGGAGTAATTCATCCACAAGTTGGGAGAATTAGTAACGGAAATGTTTTCAAATAAAATTTCCATGACAACAGAGCACTGAGATTTAAAATTTCACATTTTGTTTCAGCAATAACTAATAAATTAAAATTTAAAGATTGAAGCATATGTCACGTGTTTTAAGGAAATCGTGCTTCATTTGTCCTCTAGATGCATATGCAATCATTACGTGACGTGTGTTTAGAAATCGGATCCTCCAAAGGGAATCTTGTGTCTGTCCTGTATTGATTATAAGACAATTTCGAAGATTTTCAATAAGCCATCCCCTCCAAAAACGGACCTTGTTAAACATGCGAACAACATAGATAAAGAACGGTAATGCATCCGAACAGTCTTAACATGGCTTGCGCTATTCACTGAATAACATTAATGGTCGAAACAGTTTGTTAGAGACCATTGAAGCGCAGATCATACTGTGAGAATGCGCGGGCTAATCGAGGTCTACACTGGTCACAAATGTCATCAAGTAATTTTCTATTTTGAAGACTCAACGGATGCACAACGTTTGAAAAATAACGAACACCCTGATACGACTGTGCAAACAGGCAGACTGAGCTTGACCTGCGGTATTTGCGTATGGCATAGGGACCCTTTCTGTGCATTGCGTACCAATCGTATCATACGATATCTTTAGAATCTTGGCTTCCGCACCATTATATCACAATCAGTGTGATTCGCTGCACAGTGGGTATTCTGTCTGGCAATGTGACTACCTTGTCGGTCGGATAATGTGCATTTTTTAACACGAGATCGCTATTATATTAAGAATTACCCCGCATCAGGCCCCTACCTGTAAGGGTGGCCTAAGTCACCAAGAATGTCTTATCTTAATCTGCTAAGAGTCATTTGGGTGTTATGCAATCCGAATTGTGTTTTTAAGTAAACTAATATCAGAAGGTTACACAGGTTTCCATGAACAAACGCATATAAGAAATAAAAATAATAAAAACAACAACAAAAAAAAAAAACAAACAAACAAAAAAAAAAACACAACAACAAATAACAAAACACACAAACACACACACACACACACACACACACACACAAGCAGATTCTAACAGCAATACTGCATATTAGACAAATATTATTTAGAACCGCTGATTACTGCAGATAAATCAAGCGAATCTCGTGTTAAAAAAATGCACATTATCCGACCGACAAGGTGGTCACATTGCCAGACAGAATCCAGCAAACCAAACATAAGACAGGACAAAACACGAAAAAGCTCCGTAGCGAGCAACCAGCCACAATACCCATAAAGAATTAACAAGACAAGAATCATCGCCTGACTCGGAACGGTCATAAGTGTAAACTACCAATAAGTTTCGCTTGATTTGTACATGCTTCAAATATTTATGTTTAGTTTAAATCTTATCTGGTATCGAATTCAAACAGTGTAACATCACGGAAACCATGTTGCTCAAACTAAATTGCTATCTGGGTCCAAGGGTGATGACTTGTGGCAAACACTTCAAAACTGACAGCATAAAAAATCTACTGCTTAACTAAGGATAGTCCTTAAAGGTGAGGTTTTACGTTTTCGTTTTTTTCTGTATTTCCTAAAGGTCCCTGTTGTGGTTGTAGACCTTCGTACGGAAGAGTTTTCAAACCAACGAGAGATATGAAAATATAAAGTGATTTATGTCCTTTCATCAGCAAAGTTTTATTACACATTTTTTTATAACGTATTTTCCAATGTATGTCTTTGTGCTGGCACTCCATCACGAAAACAGGCATGTGTATTTTTTATCCCCTTAAACCCCACTCCCCCGCCCCTTTATATGTTAAAAGTGGGATTTATAGGGTATACATTATTTTTCTTATTTTGTTAAAAAACATAGATTGTGAGTACTCGTTAGAACGCCTCTCTGAGGCGGTTCTAACGAGTACCCACAATCTATGATTTTGAACAGGAATATGAAAAATATCAGGGTTTTTTTATCTGAAAATTTTCCTTTTTTGGTTGTAAAATTTTCGATATATTTGAATAGGCGTGTTTTCCTAATGCTTTTTCAAGCAGTGTTTCAGGCAATTTTTGTTTTAATGTTTTACGTTCTCGGCACATGTTCTATCCCGTATTAATGATAAATCATTCCATATTATTTTGCATAGTGAAAAAGTGTTTAATTGCATGTTTTCAAAGAATAGATAATAATAATGAGATCTGCTTTTATTTTTCGATACAAAATACAAAACCATGTTCCTTTCTCTGTTTAAAAACAAATATTATGGAATAAAATCTCGACTTAGATCATTGAAATATAAATGAATTTCTGCAAGAAAGGCAACAATTACAAAGCCAACACATTTGATATTTGTAAATTCGAACAATGAGGCTTTCAGAAATTTGACGGCTAGCCTTTTCACAGAGTTGGTTTAGATGAAACGTACAATGTTGAAAGCTAATTGTATGAGGTAATGCAGGTTACATACACGGGAAAACATGCGATTGTAAATGCAACGTCAGGTTGCAAAGGGCTCTCAGTGTGTAGTCCTTCCATATTGAGAGCCGTAATGAAACTGAGACTCCGATATGCATTCTTTATTGTGTTCAGGGTTTCCAAGGGCAACATGTATAGACTTTGTTTAATATTATACTGAATTCTTGATCGCATTTATCAACATTTAATTTGCTTTCCTTTACTTTACAATTTGTACTTCCAGAGGCAACTCGGTCAAAACGGTTTGTCCCCTTTCTGAACACGTGTCTACGCTAAAAGGTGATTAGACGGTAAAACATGTCAATTTCTATTTTACATTCAGCGTGCCATTGTAGCATCTCCCACATTACAATCTTTGTTACATGCGATATTCTGATATAGTTCTTCTGTGCTTCCGTCAGTAGTTTTTCCATATATGGAATTTAGTCTAAATATTCAGATTCAGACTACCAACTGTATATTTGTCCCAAAAATTGGAACAAATCAATTTAAATACACGTTGATATGTTTTAATAATGGCGGATGAGTGGCAAACCGTGAACACTCTGATCAGACGACGGCGTTTTATCAGGTTCTATAGGGTTTGCTCAAGCTTGTCCGTCTGATTTATTTGGGTAATTACGGTATTTGTACATGCTGTGAAAAGCTATGCTTTTGACTGGCCTTTCCTTGATAACTTCCTTATGTAACTCTAGGTAAACAATCAAAAAATGCACTTTATATCGAACAAAACGAGCAATTTATGAAATCCACATAGCCTTTTATTCTTATTATAGAAACGCAGGAAATGAATCGACAAGCCTTTTGCTACGTATGAAATTATCGGGGAGACTTTAAATCATCCGCTTTCAGTTTCAGCTACAGTAGCAAGTACGTAATTAGGTGTTCCTTTATATTAATTTTCATTTCCTGTCGTACGAATATCCTGTTGTTATCACTAATGAATACCGAATTAGTGTTACATAGATTTCCTACCCTGTTAAGGATAGGAGCATTATAATTCTTTACAGAGAAATGATACACACTCATGGGAGACAACTCTGTTGAAGTAGCATTTGCCTCCCTTCTGAAAAAGGGTCAACTTTAAAGGAAATACTTTGCTCTGTCCCTTCTGAAAACAAAAAGGAAAAGAAAATATGTCTGTTCTAAAAGGAAAGAGTTTGCTCCAAAAGGGAGCAAACTCTTTTCTTTTAGAGTAGACATCTTGTCTCTTTTCAGAAGGTACTTGGGATACAGGAAAACAAACAGAAAATCAAGGTTGTCTCCCTTACATATAGCATGTGAGCCGAGTTGTGCCTGTAATGTAGAAAAGATTAAAGTCACAAAAACAAGCACACAAACCAACAAAACTATAACCGTATTTACCTTAAATACTCAGACAACTTTTAAAGTACTCACTATACTTGCGCTAAACTTAAAACGGGCTATCTGTCTGCATTTTGATGTGTCTGAATATTGCTTGACGAGGTTAACAGTTGCAAACAGTGTTAGACATAATCTGCGATGTCTGATCTGGAGCTACACTATCTGTTCAGAACTGTTGTTCAAAACTGCCTAAAATTATAGTATTTTGTGAGGCTCGTGCAGAACAATGAGGTGTTAACAGACTGGCTGAACATCGGTTCCATTAACGGGTTTCTACGTTTCTACCAAGTTGTCAGTTCAAGTACTGTCGTTGTCAAAATGAAACGAACACGGACACTAGTTACTGCAGGAGCGTCGTATAACCTAACCACATGCTGAAGGAACGATGTTAATCCTAAAACATCTGTAATTCTAAATTGTAGTCGTGTTAACATTGCCATAACAGGATTCATGAAAAATGACAAGGACAGTTGCTCAAAGTTGTCTTGTCTTGGAAAGTCGGCACAGGCTATTCGTTTCGTTCAATTTCTGTTATCTCATCAATATCTATCGTCTTTCTTTAACATGCTACACCAAATATGGTCTTCATTCCCTTGCTTTTAATGAAAAAAATAGTAACGTTTCATTTATTGTAATGGAAATAAAATATAACACTTGGATTTAGTTTGGTTTGTTTTACATATATAAGAACACCAAATGAACCGTAACGCGACAAAACGTCCCTTCGGACATGTGCGGGCAACGAATACTACTGAGCCTGCGTATCCGCGCAGTCTTCGTTGTCTGCATGAAGAATTCTTGCATCTTGGCTATCCAAAATGTGTCCAGTGACGCCTGTGATCAGTCTGCGCGAATGCGCATGTTGATCTGAATCCTTGGTCTGCGCACTTGTCCAAAGATGCGCTTTTTTGACATTGCAGCTCAAATTATTTATGTCAAGTGAACTGTCAGCGCTAGTGTAAACATGATTTTGCATGAGGGAAAGTTTAACCGAGAACCGTACGCTCCATAAGTTTCTTTGTATTCCTTTTGTTTGTTTATTACTGTTTGTAATACCGTTTTACAAAGGTAAAAATATAACCCTTTCCGATGAAGTGTGACTCCTGGTTTCAATTTTATTCCTGACGCAATTCAACTGGGATTTGAGAGCTCTAAATCTGACTCTTGCATAATCAACAGCCTTTTATCTGACATATCATTGAATATTATGGATCTTTTGGACTATTGGGATCCAGTATTATATGTTAAAGTAGACGTTGCCCTTACGGAAAGGGCCTTCCGTCGATAAAATGCGTAGTTATACTTGACTCACCTGATAGACCTTGATCAGTGCATATTAGCACTGTTGCATTTATCTTTGCCAACGCATCATGCTCGTGAGCAAGTAACTACATTTAAACCATCCACAGAAAGTTTGTGAAAATTTGCTAAATGACTCAACATATCTATTCTATACGTCCGTCGAAGTTCCAAATAGCTGCTCTGAAACAAAGTAAATATCTGACTGAAATGTCAACATTACACAAACATGTGTGATCCTCAGGTAAACGATTACTTAACAGCTAAAGAAACATAACCATTGCAATAAGTATAATGTAGTCGACAGAAAATTTAATCGTTTCGTCTCTATAGACCAACACAGATACCTTTTCAAAAAAGTGTAGATCCAGATGAGACGGGTTGTAACTAGCCGGTTCACCAGGATCTACGCTGTTTGCCATTCTGTTATTGAATTTTGACTGAAACTTCTATTTGCATTACGAAAACACGCCTATTTAAATATATTGAAAATTTTACCACCATAAAGATTGAAAATTTTCAGATAAAAAACCCTGATATTTTTTCTTATTTCTGCTCAAAATATAGATTGTGGGTACTCGTAAGAACCGCCTCTTCGAGGCGGTTCTAACGAGTACCCACAATCTATGTTTTGAGCAGAAATAAGAAAAATATTGTATACCCCTGTAAACCCCAGTTTTACTATATAAAAGTGGGGTTTAAGGGGGTCCAAATTATATAGGCGTGTTTTCGTGATGGTAACAATAAATGTGTCCAAACTCGGAGTGAAAGGATTAACAAGAGAGTTTTATAATAATACTAAGGTATGATGCGCAACGCACGAAAAGGACCCTCATGTAACTGCGGACAACGCAGACCCTGATAAGCCTCCGCAAATGCGCGAGCTGATCAGGGCCTTTGTTGCCCGCTTACACAATAAATGAATATTGTAGTGCATGTCGATGAACAGAGAATGTCCAGACCAGACTGCACGGATGCGTACGCTCATCTGGTCCTACGCAGTTTGCGAATGGCATAAATGCCATTTTCCCACGTTGCATATCGCATTACTAGTTTTATATTGTTTCTTTCTTTGTCAAGAATAAAACATAATCCTTGAAATATGGTATTATCTCTGACTTTAAAAATAACAAAGAACTTCAGGAAGTGCCACAACCAAGATCGAGAGGAATAGCAAATGAATATGAACATCCATAGACAGCAGGCTCCATTTGTTCAAAACTATTTTATTTAAACATTTGTTGCAAAAGCTACTCACTTTTTTCAGCAAAAATACCTGTGAATTTGATAATGTACTAACTAGAACAATTAACATTTTGACCACTAACGAGTTCGTTAAGATAACGATGCTTTGAACAACTGGGCCCAGATATAAAAGCGATCAGCTCCTTCAAGAAATTTTACCCTGGGATAGAAATTCTTATCATTTCCAGGTTATCCTTCCCGGGGTAAGATAAAAATCGAGAATTTTCTCGTGTTCTTATATATTCTGGTTTTATAGGACGTCACGTATGCCATCGTTACGGTCGACTTCAGTGAACCTAATAACGTCACTAAACGTCCTCAAATATTATCATAATATGCCAAACGTCTGCAATCGAAGTGACTGCATTATTAAAATTCAAGTTCAGAAATAAAAGGTATGTAAGAAAAAGAATCAATTATGGGTGTGAGGGGTTAGATAGAAAATTCCGTCCCTCAGGATCACACTCTGGCGTCACTCGGCAAGCCTCGTGACGCCAGACAGTGATCCTCTGGATGAATATTTCTATCTATCCCTCATACCCATGATAGATTCTTATACTCCTTCACAAGTGGGGTGATCATAATACATGATAAGACAGAACAAACACAATAACAAGGAACCAACCGGATGGACCAACAATTGTGTTTAACTTTTTTGTTTCTTCCGTTTTGTTAAGGTTTGATACCATGCCTTATACAAGAATAGGCATGCAGTACGGATCAGTAGTACATAATACATCACTGTCATATGAAATAAATAGAAAGGAGCAGTTGTAAGATAAAGACCGTAATAAATAAAAGAAGTGTCGGGTTTTATTCCAAGCATTTCCATTTTTGTGGTCCTTGAAATGATTAATGTGTTGACACTAAAAGCTATATAACACGCTGCACTTTGTAATATGTATATATATATAAATATATATATTTCTGCTTTCTTCTGTACAACTGTTCTTAAAATGCATAATAACTTTTGAGTCAGTTACAGTAACATCATATGCTCTGACATCATCATGCTTACAAACAGAAAGGAAGGCAATGATCAGGAATCGATACAGTTACCTAACACCGTCCGTCCAAGACACAAAATGGAAAGAAAGACGCACAATCAAAATACTACAAGCAGAAAGCCAAAAGGACAGTTTGTTCACCGAAAATTGGCCAAACGTCTATCAAAAATCAAAATTTGACCAGGACATATATGCAAAACATAACATACAATGACAGAAAAAGTTTAAAAAAAAAGGTAAGAGAAAAGTCCAGAGAGCGCTACAATCACAAACCGCAGCCCTTCCCAGACACCAAGAGGAAGAGGAAACAGACAAAACCAAACAAGCGCTAATCGAACAAACGTACGATAAACACTAAGATTAGCTCTCTCTTCCCCAAGCGAGGTAATCACAATGCTAAAAGGGCTGAAAAACACAAGAACAAAATAACACAAGGTAAGACATAAAATAAATCGCATCGTAGAATAAAAAAAGGTAACCACAAGGCAACAAAGAGTAAGACTAACACCACAGCAGAAGCATCGTCTTGGAACAGTCATTACAAATATTACTGGGGTGGGGGTGGATCGTTGGTTGGGGCGGGACTTAAATCGAATTTACGTGGCCACAACCCTCGCCCTTAGTCCTGCCAAAATGGTACTTCTAGATTAAGGATTATTTGTAAACATATTATAGGTATTAAAATGAATGAGAGCATTGCAAACACATTTTCCACTGGCATTCTTTGTAAAATTCCAGCTTTAACGATTTTCCCTTTTGGACAATCGTAAACGTAAAATGTCAGTCATATGCATATCATGACCGGGTAAAATGTTATGAAAATGTGCTTTGGTAAAAAGAGAATGCTTTAAATGTTTTGAATGTTTCTAATACAAATATGTTTTATAATAAGCTGCACTTCAGAAACTTAACCCCAATGATAAAACGTCTTGCATGACTCTTGTATTAACCTCGTAGCTTGCCGCCATCAAAAACGTGCAATTAAAGACTATGAAGTAGATATATATATATCATACAGGCAAAATGCAGTATTGCATTTGGAATCATTTGTGTACCTCTTGTTACTGATTGGTTTTGTTTTGTTACGTTACAAGAGTTTCAGACATATTGCAATACTGTATACGCAAGAAGCGGTGCTAGCTATATGTGGATCCTGAAAAAACTCTAAAGAACTTCTACAAAATCTAAAGTCAAAGTCATTCTGCTCTGCAAACAGTATTACGTTTTTCGATTTCTCAATTTTTTATACCTATTGACAAACGGAAATCCAAATTACGAGATATCATTTACCAGTGTCTTTCAAAAGAACGGAAATCGACGCTTCCAGTATATGTCCTTGGCTATGCAGACACATAATTTGTTCAGGGCTACTCTGAATAGAATGCAGTGAAGTTAAATTACATTTATTTAATATATTACTACTTTAATTACGAAGTGATTAGTATTTTTGTTTCCCGCGTGTATGTCTTTGTGTATTATCTAGAAAGGTCGTATGTGTAACGGGATTTTACAAGCTTTAATTATCATTACGAAAACATGCCTATTCAAATATACTGAAAATTTTACCACCAAAAAAAATGATTATTTTCAGATAAAAAATTCTTATATTTTTCAAATATCTGCTCAAAACATAGATTGTGAGTACTCGTTAGAACCGCCTCGCCGAGGCGGTTCTAACGAGTACCAGCAATCTATGTTTTGGGCAGAAATAAGAAAAATAATGTATACCCCTGTAACCCCAAGTTTTACTATATAAAAGTGGGGTTTAAGGGGGTCAAAATTATATAGGCATGTCTTCGTGATGTGAATTATTTTTCCCAAGCTAAAAGCTTAATAAAACGTTAACAATAAAACAAATAAAAATACATGTAAACTATATATCTGTTGAAGAATTATTTTGCAAACAAAAAGCAACTCTTCATGACACGATACAAAGATCAAAACATTTGTCGAGATATAGGTTGTTAAAAGAGAAACTCATGCTCATGATCTTCACGGCAAAACAGCTTCCTATATAAACTGCACGCCTTTTACAATTCACAATCCACAACGAATTGCTGTATAGTGGTTTTATTCTTGGCGATTTCCAATCGGTCCATATGCAAAAATTCAAATGTGATACATTCCGGGTAATTATTGATGGTGATCGCTTGTTTTCAAGATACGCATATTTGGAGTACAGATGTACATTATGCAACGTTCGCACGTATATCAATTTAACTTATTTTTCCAGTCCAAGATGTGCTGACAATTCCATATGCGTATTTGTTCAATCAACATGTAAAACTTCAAATTTACAATAATATGCACTTCATAAATGCAACATCACGAAAACACGCCTATATAATTTTGACCTCCTTAAACCCCACTTTTATATAATAAAACTGGGGTTTACAGGGGTATACATTATTTTTCGTATTATGCTAAAAACATAGATTGTGGGTACTCGTTAGAACCGCATCACCCAGGCGGTTCTAAAGAGTACCCACAATCTATGTTTTGAGCAGAAATCTGATATGATAATTCTGATATTGTAGTATGGAAATACAAAATAATATTAACTTTGTGATGCGCTTGAAAGTGGATGTCTTGATTGTTAGTTTGCGATACGCCAATTAACTATTTTAGAATATAATTTAACCAAAACGTCAGAAAACAGACCTGTGCGTCCAACGAACATTCAGATCAGCTTGCGTATTCGTGAAGTCTGATCAGATTCTTCACGGCGCGCATTTTGGATAGGCAAGGATTCACAGTTTCTTCATGCAGACAATGAAGCCTCTGACCAGACTTTGCAGAATCGTAGGCTGCTCTTTGTTTTGTGCATATGTCCGAATGTACGTTTTCTCACGCTGCGGCTGAAATATTGTCGGTTTGAATGTTTTAAAACTGATTATTGTATGAAGAGATCAAAGCACAGTAAACATATACTAATTCACAGTGACGTTTTCCAGTAATTTTCTGAATATAAAGATTGCTTTATTGAGTATTGTTTTGATGTTAGTGCAGACTAAACCAATTTTAAGTCGTACCCTATTGATAAATTTAAGCATTCTATTAAGAGGGTTCGGTATGGTTGCGAGCTTTAAATATAATTGAATATTATTGTACAGTATTATTTGACTGTAAAATGGAAGCTGCAAAGAATCATACGGCGGGTTTGAAGGGTTGGCAAGTGCCCCTGTTACAACGAGCTCAGTTTGGTCAATCTTAAATTCTATTAGGCAGCAATTATACTAATAATATACCATGACCTTGGTGCAATCGGAGTTGTTATACATATGAAAGGCGTGGTTTATCTTTGTAATTCGCTGCCGTCTGTTTCCTCTGAATGGGTACGCATTGACTGTTGGGTAGACGTAGTTTTGCGGTTGTCCACCTGAGTTGGGTTCAAAATATTGTATTGTTGTAAATTATGTTTAATAAAGTTTAAACCAACTATACATCATAGAGGAACATACGGTTTCAGATTACATAAATGTGTTCTCGTAAACAATCAAGATACCGTCAGCGCACGAAATGTACGGACTATCTTTGCTGCCTCAAGACTGCTATTTTACCAATATTATGTTTTAAGCGTATACAAGTAAGCCCCTTTAAAATCCAAACGAAAAGTCTGCTGCTACCTGTTTATTGTGTAACTACTGCAATACGATACAAAACAATGCGACATGCAGCTACAAAATAATTGATATAACATGACAACCAAAATTATTCTTTATTACTCTCTGGGCAAATAGAACAGACTACAAATTGACGATATTTTTCTTCCTTTTTCCCCTGAAAATAGGCTATGACGATTTGCACGAAAAGGGAAAGCCTATTTACTAGGAAAAGTTAGAAACACTTTATAAAATGGTCTGTGCTGAATATTTTACCCAACATGAAACACATCACGAAAACATGCCTATAATATTTTGACCCTCTTAAACCCCACTTTTAAGTAGTAAAACTGGGGTTTACAGGGGTATATGTTATTTTTCTTATTTCTGCTAGAAACATAGATTGTGGGTACTCGTTAGAACCGCCTCGCCGAGGCGGTTCTAACGAGTACCCACAATCTATGTTTTTTCGCAGAAATATGATAAATATCAGATTTTTTTTTTTCTGAAATTTTCATTTTTTGGTGATAAAATTTCCAGTATATTTGAATAGGTATGTTTTCGTAATGAAACACACTGGAGCATCTTTATAATAGGGTTCGTTAACGCACGGTTGTGTATATACATTCGACTCTCGTTATCTTGAATTCCAAGGGTCTCTTTCAAACACTTCGAGATATCCGTACCTCGACATATCAGAGTTGCGGAATTCAGAAAAAAAACAGTTGACCGAACAACCACATTTAACAAATGAATATATAATTGGCCTCCTGAAGTTACAGATCAATTGAAAATATTGTGGAATTGATGAGAAATTGCTCCTGAGGAGCAATTTCTCCTCTTTTCCACAATATTTTGATATCTGTTGTTAGATTTTAACGTTAAAACAGGGACCAAATTTGCACTTCGAGATTAGCGTTTATTCGAGATAAGGGAGGTCGAGATAACGAGAGTCAACTGTAAAAAAGTTCAAAGCTGGACAACAGACTCCCAGCTAGCATCCTACTCAAATCTATATCTGAACGTTATTGGCCCGACAGGAATCCAACGGTCCGATGTAACTTTAAGTATAATTCTTGCTTGGATGTTTTATCCAAATATATAGATTATATAGAAAACCGATCATAAAATGTCTAGATAATGTATAAAGTTTGGTTTGTACACAACACGTTTGTGTACCCGACATGGTTTTAATTTTCACAGTCGGACAGAAACGAAACAATTTTATCGAAGCACTCATTTGAGGATGTAAACATTATTAGGAGTTCTTCAGAATGACAATATTTTGCTTCCGCTTGTCTTTGCCATAGAAACTACAGAGGTGTTTAAATGGTTCTCAGAGGTTTCGCGATTTGCATGTTTGCAACCTGTACAATTTTGTACCTAATGCACTTTCGCGGAACGGGTTTCGCTACCTATACGTTTTCGCTACTTGTGAATTCGCAACCTGTGTGTTTTCGCCACCAAGTAGGATACAAGTAGTTTAAAAATGTACTTGGGTGAGTAAATTCAAACGTTTATTATATAGTATATACATTAGAAAGCATATTATAAGGTTATAGAAATATATTTACGAATTACAGACGAAACGGCCTCAGACCACAATTGTCCCTATTAAAACTGCCCCAGACCAAACATGTCCCAAGAAATGTTACCAAAACGGCCTCATAAGTATGAACAATTTATGGTAACTACTATCATTTACTGAACTGCACTATTTTATCAATATATCAGTATATTATGGTATACTGCCATGTTTAAATATTTTTAAAGAGATGTTCGTTTATGAACTTTTAGCACATGAATATTACCTAAGAGTTTAAAATCTATTGTATGCACATGATCTGTTACCATTGACCATGCTCGATTACCTGTATAGAAATTTGGTCTTAATTATTTTCACCTACTAACACAGAAAAGGACTCAGAATCCAAGCTAAACTACAAATTAGTAGAACTAAATGAGCACGAAATTTTAGGAGTTTTATTGGGTTGGAATAGACCAAAGCATATGTGTGTGTCGTGTGTGTAATGTTTTTGTCTCATTTACAGTAATTACACTGGTACGCTATCTGAATAGAAACTGTAAAAAGCGTATTTCATATATTTACCGTATATACAAAGATGACATCATTTCGCAAGGCACGCTTTATTTTTATGACAGTCAAAGCTAAAAAATATCCATCAAGCTTGAAAAAATCGAAACCTTCAAGATTGCGAAATCATTACGAAACATGTGCGAAAACTACCGAGTAGCTAAACCTCTTCCGGTAGGATGTGAAACCTCTATGCACGGTACTGCAAGGTAGCCAATCCCTCATTTAACTTTCTCTATGAGAGGTATATGTGCATTTGCAACACATCCCTAATTGCTTACTGTAAAGGCTTTCAAAAAGCTTGAAATGCATGCTTAACGTGCTTCTTGCGAAAGCCGATACTTATTGGGTTATAGCTTGCATTTGGATTCGTCCTTTTCAGTTTGGGACTGGTTCACGTCCTTTTCTCAAGTCAAGAATAAATACCTTTAGAAAATTATAGAAAGTCGTCTAAAACTGCTACATTTTATAGTGAAAACTACGGAACGGTCCTGAGGTACCTTTCCAATAAGCCGACCAATTCGACCTGTCGCTTTGTCAGTTTGATTATAATATTTATGTGTCTTTACTTGGTAGACAGGTATTACCTGTGAAGGTGAAAAACTGCAGTTTCACGTGGACAGCAGTTTTGACTGTCATCCCTGAAATGGACAGTGGACGTATCCTTATAATTACGAAAACGTGAAGGAGAAACGGACATGGCAGTTTGGTGGATCTATACATCTTTATGTACAGGTTATACTGTGTCTATTCCACTTTTTGTTGTGTGTCCCTTTCATATTTTTGTATGATAATGTATCATAGCCACTGCTATTTATTTTGTCTTGTACATCATATATTGTGTATATATTTCATTTTGATGTACACGTTCGTGTAATATATGTATGATAAATTATTTCATGACTATCTTTTTACGAAAGGTCTGGTACATCTAGTGCCATATACAATGTTAATAAATGTGTGTGTGTAAAAATCATATCATGATAATTATTATTTCTGTTATGTATAATACACCGTATATTGCGTGAGTTTTCTGTCACATTATATGATTTTTTTCCTATATTATCTACGCGAGTACTTCTACATTACTCTTCGCAAATCTGTTTTATTTCATCCTCCTTTACTTGTGTATATTCTTTATTACCTTATTCACTTGCGACATCACATTACGTCAATGTTATTATAGGAATGAATTTCATTTTTTTTATATTACTGATGTATAACTGTTAAAGAATTACATACAAATTAAATAAAACAGACGGGTTTTATATTAAGTTTGTAGTGATCCGCCGGTGTTTATGCAGGGATAAAATGAACAAAAATAAATGTCATTTCCAATAATGCCAAATAGGCTATATTTCAGCTGAAACCGAGACTTCGTTCTTTTATGTTCAATTTGTTTTATGTTTAACAATATATTTTTTAATTACTTGAGAAGTTTTTTAGTGAGATTAATCTGCAATGCTTATACTAAAACTTTAACCTTGTTTTGTTGACTGGTGCACGCAAACGTAGTACTCATATCTCAGCGCATGCGTTTTGCAAGAGCATCTAGTCTTTTAAGAATTCCTAAAGCTTTTAAAACAAGGGAGACTATTGGTATGCGGTATAATAAACTTGGATAACATTTTCTCAATTTTATCGTCAACATTCTTAATTATTTTAACATAAAGTAAGCTTAAAAACTGCTTCAGCAGGGTATGCCTGCTAGGGTCTGATGTTGTTTTGTTCTGGCTTTCGAAAGGATACCTAATTAGGTATAAGTATATATGATTGCAGCAGCTGGCGATAAGTGTTTGTGTGGCGGCCGTAAAACGTCGCTCCGTAAGCCACTATAGAGCTAATATTATTGAAGGTTCTAGCCCTTTGGGACTAATGGGCTGATACTACATTATATGTGAAAATAGTATAGCCCAGAAAGCTTCTTTGGAGCGTTAGGTGTATTGCATGTTTAATAATTCTTCATGATAAATTGTTCAGAAGGCTTCTGGCAAGAGCCATAATCATGGATAATAGTCTACCTATTATATAAAACGGAAGAGCAAACAAACCAAAACAAGAGACAATCCGCAAAGCAAAGGAACGCAAATCAAGCAGCTCTCTCTTCCCCAAGAAGGTTATTACAATTATAGACAGGATACAATGCACCAAATATAACTACAAGACAATGAACAGGATACGAAAACAAAGATCTCTTGTTAGATTGTGGTAAACCTAATTGATGGGCAAAGTGGATAAAGGTCATTACGCAATATGCGAACAGCGAAGGTTCGGATGAGCATGCACATCTGTGTCATTGATTCTGTAAGCAAGCAACGAAGGCCCTGATCAACCTGCGCAATTGCGCAGTGTGATCGGGGCATGCACTGTCCAAAAATGCATACGAACCCTTTTCGTGCGTTGAGCATCAATTATTGATCGTTTAAATACAATTTATAAAGATTTAAACACCTAACAACACGAAATGTGCACGTAACATAAATGCGTTTAAAATAATCATTGTTGTCATGATAGTATTTATTATAAACAAAATAACATACAAAACCGTTCGGGCCCAAGCAGCCTAGTGGATAGGAGAGTTGACTCTTAATCCACTAGGTTTCTCACCGCTATGGTTCGAGCCTAGCTCAGGTCACATGTTGGAAAGTTCTGCTTATGGATGGCCAGGTGTTTTTTTCCACGGATTCTCCGGTTTTCGCCCACCCGATGAGCGATCGGCTCGATATAAGTGAAATATTCTTGAAATGGCCGTAAAACAAAAAACAAATAGTATACATACAATAAATGAAATACCAACCACACCTAATTTAATTTATACTGATTTCATAATACTTTGTACACTTAAGAACAGAAACAAGATTACGTATACGCATACATGTAATATGATGCACAAGACACAAAAAGGTAAATAGTAATCATGGCTTTA
The DNA here is from genome assembly GCA_964016985.1 of Anodontia alba. Classification (NCBI taxonomy): domain Eukaryota; kingdom Metazoa; phylum Mollusca; class Bivalvia; order Lucinida; family Lucinidae; genus Anodontia; species Anodontia alba. The sequence continues at coordinate 51,768,904 of OZ024834.1, read as the reverse complement.
TTTGTATTCACATAATAATATGGAAAGTGTGCATAATATAAATACGTTCGTAGAGTCTAAAACGAATGACACTTACGAGTAATGTACACACACGAAAATGAAAGCGGCTGACGAATGTTCTGGTGCAGACTAGCTACGTTTGGCCAAATAGGCCTCATTAGTGACCCTCATATACCGTTTCGAAAATTCCGGAACAGGTACAGTGATTACAAAGGATGGGAAAATATAAACTACACTATAGTAAAGTACATGGAAACGTTTTACGGCAACACCAGCTATAGTTAGAATGAATAGATTCGAAAAGTAATTACTCCTGAGTGCAATGAAATTACTAACAAAACTGAAACAAATCTTAAGTGTCAAATTTTCTAGACCAGATCAGCTTCTTTCGGTCATTTATGCCATCGCATACGCTTAATAATGATGAGAAAACGAACTATCTGAAAATGAGGCATCCGAAGGCTTCTGCAACTGTACTCATTTAGGTCAATATCATAACTGGGGCTCTCAAAATAGATATTGCCTTCAGGACATATTTAACCATCGTACATCTGATCAACCTACATAGCTCGTATTTGTGCAGTGTCTGTGATGTTCGCTAACAGAACGTTAAACTATAGATAGTGTATTCAAGCACTGTGTATCTTCTGATCAGACAAACAAACTGGTTTTTAATCTATTCTTTACGCATAGGTAATCACTCTTTTTTTTCTACTTAGTAGTGGCCGAAGTCGCTCAAAAATTGTTGTAGAATAAACTAGAGTATGTACATAGGTACAAGAACAACAACGACCATAGTTACATTGCACATCACGCATCGGAACAGCATATAGTAATTACGCTGAATAATGGGACACCCTAGCTCCTTACCAGGCTGATCCTAAAATTTAAACACGTCCAGTTTGCTACCCGTTGTGTCTAAAATACTACTGAATTAGTTGCAAACAGTGTAGACCCTGATCAGACGCCGCGTTCTGCGGCGTCTGATCTAGGTCTGCACTGTTTGCTCAGGCGTACATGTCCAAACACTTACGATAAAAACGTAAGTACCTTTATTTTCCTTTTTCACAATACTGCAATATAATTCATTCGTAGACTGGACTGGGAATTCATTTTTCACGGATGTCGTGGTTTACAGTAAATTATTTTATCAAAATGAATGGTCATGATCTGACTAATGGTTTATCAATAACGTCGATCTAAAGAAGATCTGAGATCAACTAGACATTCCGTTGCAGTTTACAGTAAAACTTCAGTGGGTCATTTATCGTGGCTGGTTCGAACTCGTATATGAGTCCCTAGGAAACACTTCTTATAGCACAAAAAGCAAATGTTTATGGATATTTTATGGAAATTTTCCTATTTCATCATGAAACTGTATACTGTATGTACTCATTCGAATCGCCTCCTTACTCATTTGCCTCATGACCTGGCGCTATGATTAACCTTTAGTGGCTCGAAAAAATGTCTAAAACAACTTGTCTATAGTCCAAAAGATGTTCGAGCCATTGAAGTTTGACTGAAAATTCTAATCCATCGATCTAGAGCAGCCTCTATGTTCATGCTCACAACATGTCAAACACTCCGGCAAAATGACTCAGGCGCTTCATGCAAAAACCTGATCCTTGAACCCTCTGAAATAAGCAACTGGCCTATGCAAACCCAAGTATTATTAGAACGTTTAGGCTCATACCGAAGCCTGGATACGGTAGAGGCCTACTACTTGGGAGAAGCGAAGATGTGAACAGAATAGGTAGTCATAAAGCGCTCAAATCACTTTTCGTCATGTAATGGCTCATCATTGTTAACATCGTGATGACATTACTAAGCCAAGTTGCTAAATCAGATTGATCCATTGTAATTGAATAAGACATGTTCTGTCAGTGATCAGTATTCACGAACAGTCTTCACAGTGTCAAGTTGATTCCGTTCGGTTTTGATGTTATGTAACGATAAAAATAACTTTTGCATCACTGTGTTAAAATCGGTTAAGTAAGGCGTTGTGAGTTTTGGTTTCCATTTAGTCTGATATATGGGAGGGAACATACATTAGAGAGATATTAATCTCACAGATTAATTCGTAGATAAAAGAAAGCAAACAATAGTTAGCATTTCCGTATTTGCTCAGCTATGTTTAGCAAGAAAAAACTGCAATTGTTTGTAGTTCGAGATTTATTTAGCAGGGCAAATTGCATGCTCAGTTTTATAACCTCGAGGCCAGGAAACGCAAGAATCACGAAATACAATTCTCCCATGGCATTATATGGGTTAATAAGGCATGAAACGACATCACAAAACAACTTTCTTTAGATATTTTCCTAAATTTGGTGTACATTTTTGAAGATATAAGTGATGGTTGGATATCCATTAAACCAGGTTTAATCTTTCCTCCACCCCTCCAAACCGTTTTAATGTTTTCCTTTCAACAGTGTAAACAGTAGTTTTTTTAAAGCGGTATTTCTGATACAGTTCCTGATCATCTGTTGCTGCTCTCCGATCGTTAATTCTATTTTAAATGTTGAGTTGCTTCGATGTCAAGTTATTGGAAGCAAATTTGTTCTCTTAAGAGTATATCCCTTTTCAGTAGGGTATCAAAACAATCTTGATAGAGTAGCTTCCCCATGAAGGTGAAGCAAATAGCCTGAATAAAAAGGTTCCGTTCCAATACGTTCTGTATTGATGTTACAAAGCTGACTTCAGAAGGTGATTGGTGTCCAGAAAATCAGACAGGAAGAAAAAAATGGCGGTAAATCTACCAGATTCAGCTTAAAGGACATGGGGGACATTTCGCAGTAAGAATAGCCTAACTCCACCATCCGGTACCTTATTACAAAAGCATAAGTGAAGATACCCAGTTTTAAAGGGTTAAAGCCCAGTTCAGCGTATGTAACCCTGTAACTAACATTGCTGCAACATGGAGAGTCTCAATAAAACCGAGCCTTGATAAAACTGTGGCGCTGATTGTTTTTCGTTGTTTTTATGCGTTTTTTTCCAAGGGATGCCTATGTGGAATTGATATCATGATTGCATGGTACTTGCATGTATATGATGCCGCTGTCAAGACAGAACTGGGTTTATATAGCGTTATGATAGACTATGTGTTCGTATGCGCGTTAACAAAGTTTAAACAAGCTAAGTGTTTGTTAAAGGGAACAGCAATGTTTGTGAGAGGTGTATCTGAAATGTAAGATCTGTACAAAGTAAATAAAAGAACCCAGGAACGGAGGTGTTGCATTGATGAGTTAGAAACCCTTCACGCGGATTGAACAAATGTGTATTCTACGGCAGAACTAAGGGCGAAGGTTTAAGTCACTCCCTCCCCAACCCCAAAGTAAAATTTTACTGACCGTTCCAAGGCGGTGCTTCTGTTGTGGCTTACTATTTCTGTCATTGTATGTCTTTGCATATATGTCCTGGCGATATTGTTATTTTGGATAGCCCTTCGGCCAGTTTTTGGGACAGAAACTGTCCTTTTGGCTTTCTGCTTTTAGTGTTTTGATTGTAGTGTCGTTGCTGTTAGTGCGTCCTTCTTTCCCTTTGGTGTTTTGGACGGAAGGTTTTAGGTAATTGTATCGATTCCTGATCATTGTTCGCCTTTCTATTCATGACGTCACAGAGTCATAATTAAATATGCAAAGCCTGAATAAATAGTATTTTTTTGTGTATAGAGCTTTGTATAGACATATATTAATTTTCTTGAAAGTACTCTGGCTGGTTTCTGCCAGAAGCAAAATTTAATTCAATAATTTGAAATTTGGAACCTTATTAAATAATCAAAATATCGGAGCCCTTGATTTAAGTTTTAAAATCTTTAAACGTCGTTTATTTTCTTAGTTTTTGGATCACATTTGCATCAAAATGCATGGTTCGGCACAGTCGTTTCTCTTTGTAAAGTATACACTGGAATTCCTCTTCGCAACTAATTGCGATGGCAGCGATTCATAAACAGGTAACTGATCGAAAAGCTTATGACCGTATCAACAAACTCTATTTTTAGAAACAGTATCGCGGAAGATATTTGAAACTACCATGCATGGGTACAGCATTACCTGCAAGATTGCATTTAGCTTTCTGTCATCGTTCTATTTGTATTGTGTTATTGTATGGAGCTTCGTCGGGAGATAAGAGTGATGTTTCGCGCAAGTAAAACGTTAATGCCAGCCCCAGAAATTTTCCTCTGTTGCAGTTCTTCTTTCTTTGTGCACCAGTGGTTTCAAATGTGGTGTTGGTTTTGTCATTATTTGTTACTCCTCTCTCCTTCTTTTGGTGCCCTGGAGGGCTGAGCCAGTGATAGTGGCATTTCATGAGTATCTACACTTATATGTCTGATCAGACTGCGCTGCATTACGAAAACACGCCTATTCAAATATATTGAAAATTTCACCTCGAAAAACTGAAAATTTTCAGGAAAAAAACTCTGATATTTTTCAAATTTCTGCTCAAAACATAGATTGTGGGTACTCGTTAGAACCGCCTCGGCGAGGCGGTTCTAACGAGTACCCACAATCTATGTTTTGAACAGAAATAAAAAAAAATAATGTATATCCCTGTAAACCCCAGTTTTACTATATAAAAGTGGGGTTTAAGGGGGTCAAAATTATATAGGCATGTTTTCGTTATGTCTGATCAGATTGCGCTGATACGCGCGGGCTGATCGGGGTCTTACCCGATCGCTCATGCCACTTGTAGGAATTACTGTGTCCCGATACAGTTATGGTTCATCGCACTATGTAGTAATGTGTTTGTCAGTTTTGAGCGAATGTTGGCTCTATTGCTACGCCACTGTATTTGCAAAACTTGTACGCCCATATGTTCAAGCAGAATAAAATTTAGCCGAGTTTCTGTTTAATTTCCAGAAATTTGATCAATACTTCAGGATCATTTTAATTTACGACAACTAACATGTTTCGTACGAGTTTATGCTTGTTTCTGATGATTGATTCTCATATTACTTCATGCAGCGTACAAAATAATAATAATTTCCTCTTAAAATCATTTGATTGCAGAAATCCTTAATTATGGAGTAGATTGATGGCAAATGAATATTTGGAGCACAGGTGGGAAACGCAACATTTTTTTAAGCGCCGCATCAAGCAAAAATGTTTCTTCAGATACGAGTAATATCTAAAAAACAAAGGTACAGACCCGCCTATGCATTTGCTTGGTAGGATCAAAGTCTTTGCTTTAATTCGTTATGCTCTATAGTGTTCATGACTACTGTGCTCGGCCGATAAAGACATCATTCGTACTTTAAAGCGTTATATTCTATTTTCTCCAATTATAATACACGCGGATAATGAAGTAATTGTTCAAACTTTACAGCGTTATAGTCTATGGTGTCCAGTTATACTGCACGCGGACAATAGAGACAATGTTTAGTCTTAATAGCGTTATGTTCTATAAGGTAAAACATACTGTACGCAGACAATAAAGAAATAGTTCCGACTTAACAGCGTTATATTCTATAGTGGCTGATGATACTGCACACTAGTAGCTGACAGTAAATAACATTGCTCATATTTTAATGCGTTATATTCTTTAGTGTTTGATTATACTGAACGCGTAGAATAAATAGAGGATATCCAAATGTTTGGAGTGAATATGACTTTTATTTCATCGAGTGAAGTGAAAAAAATGTATATTTCATGAATGCCGAAGGCACGAATGAAATATACATTTTTTCACTTCACGAGATGAAATAAAAGTCATATTCACGACAAACATTTGAATTTTCTTTTTATTATATACATCACTTTCGATAGAAGAGATGCAAATCATGCAAATCTTGACCATTAATGTCAATAAGAAAAAAAGTAGTTCCAGATTTTATATTTTTCGCTGCTCAGAGGAGTGAAAATATAAGTTTTATATTCACTAGTTATAACTTTTTCGAAATATGCATTTTATTTCATTAATAATTCTCTTGTTGTTTACAGCTTTACTAAATATTCTGCTCGCGGACAATAAGGACATTGAACATTCAGACTTTAAAACATAGTGTTTTCTAGTGTCCGATTACACTGCACGCGGACAATAAAGATATTGTTCAAACTTTAAAGTGTTATGTTCTATAGTGTTCGATTATACTGTACATGGTCAATAAAGGCAGCTCAGACTGTCTTGTCCCTGCTTGCTCAAAGATACATCTTTGCTTGGTGCAGTCAAGTTATGTAGCAAGTTACAATGCAGACCATACAACACGTTTACATGCAGACCGTTTATGACCATTCTATTTGCTTTAGATTTCCTATTATCGAATAGCGATGACCTAGGCCAGATTGCTGATGTGACTTGACCAGTCTATGCGGGGTAACTTCATCTAAGACATGATGCCGTATTTACCCTAAGTGTTAGAATAGACAGGCCTGAATAAACAAGGTAGAACCAGATCAGACGCCGCAGAACGCGGCATCTGATCAGAGTCTACACTTTTTGCACTCATCTAGCAACATTCAGACACAAGCACAGGTAGTTAAATAGTCAAGTTCAAATTTTTTAGGAAAGGTATGTCAATGAATTAAGGTGGGCGAATGCTTAGCGTAAATAAAACAGTTCGTAGAATATGCGTACCGAAAAGAACAGGTCAGGCCAGCGAAGCCGCACATTCGGATCAGAACCCATACCGTATGTCGACATGTCCGATAATTTACAACTTTCATGTAAGGAACATCGTAGGTCCGAAGCTCAGGTTGATATGGCCATTCACTTGTCACATATACACCAAATACATCTTTTTTACACGTTGCAGCACCTTTAAAAAACGAGCACCTTACTAGGAAATAAAGTCAACCTCAATAGCTCGAACACCGATGGCTTGTTTACTATGGCTAATTCGAACTCGTTTTTAGTCCCTACGAAATTCTTCCGATAGCTCTTGAACAAATATTTAAGGAACTTTTCGTTTTTATCATGACATTGTATGTTGTATGTAATCAGAATCGCCACATTGAGGCGATTCTAATGAGTACATTCATCATACCATTATTGTCTAGAAGATAAAAAATCCCTAAATTATCGCTATTTGCCTCTTGACGCGGCGCTGATTAACCCTCGGCGGCCCGAACTACCCATACCTCGAACAAATTTCCATAATCCCAAAGAGGTTCGAGTTATTGAGGTTCGACTGTAATCTGAAACAAATACAAACACTGCTAATAATATACAGGGATCTCTCTCTTTGACAAATTTATGGTCCAGCAAAAATATAGAAATCAACTAAAATGTATGGCGTTTTTAGACTTCTCATATTAAAAGCCTATATATAATTCCGCCTTTTTTTCAAAAGATTCGAGATATATATATGCGTGAAATCATTATAGATTTATACATAATATCAATGATCCGCGCAGACATTGTAAGGTATAGAATGTATCCTTGTTAGCGATATACCAGTGATCATTACATGTATAGATTGTACAATACATCAGTGATCCGCCAAGTCATGAATAACAGTCCTGATGAGATTGCGTAGGCTTTTCATGACCACCTCGGTTCGCATATGCTTGAAGTTCTCTTTTCATTAGTGGTGCATCGTACGATAAAGTAAATTTTCGCACCATGCACCTCAAGTACGTAATTACACGAAGAAAGATTTTAATGAAAATGTGCTGCTTTAAATAATGACTTATTTGCGATCACTGCTATTGCACACTTTTAATACAACTTTTTGCATGTTATAACATTGGTGAATCTAATTCTAGTTAAGAAGTGCTTGATATTCGCTGGTAAATAATATACATGTATGCCAACACACAAAACTGTACGTAAAGTGGCATACAAATTGCGATGCTTATTTACCAAAAGTACTGGAATACTTTAATTTCTCGCTATACCTGTTCTAAATTCTGAACAAGTCCATTTGACTTTCTCTTAATGTATCAAAATGTATTTGACGAAGACCAGTCAGTGATGCTTCAGATCAGACGCCGCATCTGCGCCGTCTGATCTAAGGATACACTGTTTGCTCTAGATTGTCTGTACATTACTAGGGTAAACACGGTACTTATATTATCCATCAGAGTAATTGGTTGTTTAAACAGAGCGAACGAAATGATCTCAATTAAATCATCACGAAAACACGCCTATATAAATTTGACCCCCTTAAACCCTACTTTTATATAGTAAAACTGGGGTTTACAGAGGTATACATTATTTTTCTTATTTCTGCTCAAAAACATAGATTGTGGGTACTCGTTAGAACCGCCTCGCCGAGGCGGTTCTAACGAGTACCCACAATCCATGTTTTGAGCAGAAATGTGAAAAATATCAAAATTTTTTTATCTGATTTTTTTCCCTTTGTTTGGTTGTAAAATTTTCAATATATTTGAATAGGCATGTTTTCGTAATGATGACCAGCCATGTTATCGGGGAAAACTAAAAGAAATCTGTTTTACTAAATATACAAGTAGACTCAAGAACAAATGCCCTTTGAGAGCAATGAACACACACATATAAAAATGAAAATAGCGCATTAGTGGAAGTTTTCTGGGCAGACATACAAAATATGGTCTCTTAGGTTGGGTTATATTACGATTTATACAGTTATGAAAATATCTTAATGGTCACAGAAGAAACATACGCATTGTCTGACATTTTTATAGATAAATAGTATCGCATTTTATTCGACTATTAAAATTCTCATTAAAAACGCTTTGTGACAAATACCGTTTTCGAGCAGTGGGAAGTTTTGAAAAATGAAATTTTCTCTGTACTTCGACATACTTTCGGAATACAGAATAATACAAACGATAGAAAACATCAGACTCTGTTTGCGTTACGAAAACATGTCTATTCAAATATACTGAAAATTTTACCACCCGAAAAATGAAAATTTGCTGATAAAAAATTCTGATATTCTTAATATTTCTGCTCAAAACATAGATTGTGGGTACTCGTTAGAACCGCCTCGGCGAGGCGGTTCTACAATATATGGCTTTGAGCAGAAATAAGAAAAATAATGTAAATCCCTGAAAACCCCAGTTTTACTATATAAAAATGGGGTTTAAGGGGCTCAAAATTATATAGGTATGTTTTCGTGATGGACCGAGTCTATTCTTGAGGGGCAATATAATTGCAACAGCTCTTACACCGCTAACAGCGGTTGAGCAGAACCCTTTTGCTATATACGAAGTATGAACTTAGTTGTCCAAAAAAAACGAAACAAACTAATTATGTAAGCATTATATCAAAGTACAATGTACATAGCGACTTTCATTTAACACTTTTGATGATCACAAGAATAATTTTTAAAACTTTTATGAATTTCTTACCTTTCATCTCGATAACATCTATAATAAATTTCGATTAGAAACTTGTTGACCGTAATGAAAGGATAAGATATAACAGACTGTTACAAACTTTCACAGATATATACATGTATGTGTGGATGAGCAGGTTGATCTGCATTTGTTCGTTGACACACAGTTTTAATGACTTAAAATGTTATTTTTTTCACGCCATGATTCATATTAACTCTCAAAGATTTAAACTTATATATGGAACGATGATACTGAACAGACAATACTAAGTCTTATGTTTTTTGATAAATGTGGACCCTTTAAATCTAGTCCACATACACTTGCCTTACTGACTTGACTGTATTCATAAATTATCTGTATCGAGGTATTAAAAACGTCCGTTTTGCCGTAAGAACGTCTAATTCACAATGGCTGAGAGAACACAAATCTGGAGGTCGGTGCGACTTTGTCAGATTCACACAGCCTCTATCCATCATAAATAATAATAATAAAAATACAATGTGTGTAGGCATATTAAGAACAAAAAAAAAAAAAGATGATTCCGGGTATGTAGATGTTTTCATATTGGTGTCATTTTTTTTGGCGCTTCTGGCATATTAAAAAATTGCAACTGCGAAAACCTGGTACGAAAAATGATACTGGATATCACATCACGAAAACATACCTGTATAATTTTGACCCCCTTAAACCCCACTTTTATACAGTAAAAGTGGTGCTTACAGGGGTATACATTAGTTTTCTTATTTCTGCTCAAAACCATAGATAGTTGGTACTCGTTAGAACCGCCTCGTCGGGGCGGTTCTAACGAGTACCTACAATCTATGTTTTGAGCAGAAATATGAAAAATATCAGAATTTTTATTTGATTTTTTTCATTTTTTGGTGGTAAAATTTTCAGTGTATTTAAATAGGCATGTTTTCGTAATGAGATATCAATTTGGATACGTATTTCCGGGTATATGCATGGGTATTTTTGTCGTATCAACCCTTGTCGTAAGACGACAATGGCATATTACCGATTGCCTCTGTGTTACTATGGTCGCGGGTGCAACACGGAAAATTAGAGAGCAGTTTTTCACATGCTGACCTGACACAATGAAGACGAAGTTGCAATACATACATACATACATACATACATAAGACCGGCCTCGGTGGCTCAGTTGGATGCGCGTCTGACTGATGATCCGGAGGTCGCGGGTTCTACCCCCGCTGGGTGGGCAACATTCTTTCGTTGAGATTGATCATGAAATATTCTCTCCCTTCCGCAGATTCAAGAAGGGCAGTTGTCATTTTCTGGCGAAAGAATGTGCACAAAACTGGTTAAATAATTAATGTATTAGGTTTATCAACTTTTCTTAAGGGAGTGACTCTAAGTGAATTACGCTGACATGAAAATGGTTGCCTACTTCAAAAGTAAGGCGGAGAGTAGAGAGCGGGGGGTGGGGCGTGGGAGGGGGGGGGGGGGGGTGGGGCGGTGAATTCTCTTGTAAGGAAGGCATTAGCTCCTGCCCCCGCACTGGGAAGAAATACTTTCTTTTAAGATTAGCTCCCATTTTTGAAGGTTTCAAAAAAAAAAAAAAAAAAAAAAAAAAAAAAAAAAAAAAAAAAAATCGGAAAGCAACTTTCCATCTGCAGAAATGGCCTCTTTTTCATTATGGCGGTATATTTGTAGGTGTGTGTATCCATTCACCTTGAAAAAAAAAATGATAACACAGTCAAAGTACATGCAACAAGCATAGGTTTAGGCAATCACACATTTTCATATACAGTCGAACCTCGTTATCTCGAACTCGCTTATTTCGAATTACCGCTTATCTCGAAGTGAAAATCTGGTCCCTGTTTTAACATGAAACTATGACAACAGGTAAGAAAATAATGTGGAAAAGAGGAGAAATTGCTCGTAAGGAGCAATTTATCCTCTTTTCCACATTATTATACATATATATTTCTAACTTCAGGAGTCAAATTACATATTCATTTGTTAAATGTGGTTGTTCAATTTATTGTTTTCCTCACTCTCTCAACTCTGATTTGTCGAGGTACGGATATCTCGAAGTGTTTCAGTGAGTCCCTTGGAATTCGAGATAACGAGAGTCGACTGTATGTGTCTTCGTAGCGCATATACACCGGTCGCTCTGATTCAGCGCTGGTGTCAGTTTTTATAAGACATTTTTTTATTTTAAATAGCAAGAGGTAGATCCTGTTTATTCTTACGACATATGACTCACAACGTCAGAGACGTACCTTCAGACAGGTAAGTCCTGCTAAGTTTCGGATCAGCCTACCCATTCGCGCAGTCTGATCAGAATCTTCACTGGGCGCATTTTATAGCCAAGGATGCAAACATTTCTTTATGCTTAGAACGAATACTGAAGCGGAGACTGATTTGATTTTTGTTGGGAGCACATGTCAGAAGATACGCTTTCTCACGTTCTTGCTCAAGTTGTTAGTTTGAAGGTACCTAAGAGTGGGACCATGTGTTACTTCATTCAGTTTGATAATTAACTTGCGCGTTTAACGTTTCTCAATTAAGATGTGAATAGATATCCTTGACCCGTTAATCTAATGAAGGTGCTCTTTTCTATGGAATAAATATACCGTGTTAAGCACGTGCAGGTCATTAAAGATAAGGAAACTACAAAGAAACTGAAAATATTTTCTGGTGCAAGTAACGACATTCTAGGCGGCACTGGCTTAACAAATGGGCCGCGCCATGCGACAACATGTCTTCGGGTAATATACGGACAGCGGTGACATGCCAGAGGTGACATGCCTATATAATTTTGACCCCCTTAAACCCCACTTTTATATAGTAAAACTGAGGTTTGCAGGGGTGTACATTATTTTTCTTATTTCTGCTGAAAACATAGATTATGGGTACTCGTTAGAACCGCTTCGCGGAGGCGGTTCTAACGAGTACCACAATCTATGTTTTCAGCAGAAATATGAAAAATATCAGAGTTTTTGTATCTGACAATTTTCCGTTTTTTGGAGGTGAAATTTTGTATATATTTGAATAGGCGTGTTTTCGTAAGATCAGCCTGCTCATCCGCGGAGTGATCAGGGCCTTCTGTGTCAGCAAACATAATACTTGGCTAATACCAGGCATATAATTGTACTAACGGGGCTATGGTCCTCAAAACGATTTACAGGAGGAAAGTGCCTTCCCATTGGCTAGCTGCTTCAGCAGTGATTGGCATCAATGGGTTTGTATAGTCCTTGCTCTAAATTAATATCAGATTAAGAAATGCTTTCAAATTTAACCTGTACCACGCTCAGGGCAAATTCAACAGATAACAATTTGATGATATTTGTTTTTTCAGAAAACAGGGTTTGGCATTTCATGCAAAGTATCACCTTAGGGGACAGTGCATGAAATGTCAAACCTTTTTTTCCTGGAACAAATCAGAAAAATATATCAAAATGTCGTCTGTTGATTTTTTGTTTCTTTGACTGTGCAACTGGCATGTGTAATTATTATTTCTGTAAACATTTAAAGAAGTACTCCAGAGGTGAAAGCTATTTTCATACCAGTTTCTCTAAGAAAACTATATTAAACTCTCAGTCATCAGCCAATCAGATGACAGGAACCCGCACACTACATGTTGCACACATATACTGTGGAGCTGATAGCCCATTTAGTAGAATGATAAGCCTCTGATAATACAGGGTGTATGAATGAAGAACAAAGGCCCAAATGATACATTGCGCATGCACAGGATGATCTGAATCTGGGCATTTTGCGCATGTTCGACGGCATGTTTTCGCATGACACAGACATTGGTAGAACAATGGATCTTTTGAAAAACATTTTAGTCTCTGTCCAGCATGCTGACATCACACAATGTCTTATGAAGTTTAACGTTTTAATGGTTAGCTAGTCTGGCCAAGATATCTTGCCACCTCAGCTGTCCTGAGTATTACGAGCACATTCATTGCTCTCATGGGTCATTCCTTTCAGAATCAATTTATCTTAATCACACTTTGTATAAGTACCATGTGTGACGGTCATAAATGTCTCCCGAACTTCACTATAGTGTTGTTTATACTTTCTAGTCCTATGTGATTAGTTATTGAGCCCATTCCGGGATTTCTGATTTTCATCACGAAAACATGCCTATATAATTTTGACCCCCTTAAACCTCACTTTTATATAGTAAAACTGGGGTTTGCAGGGGTGTACATTATTTTTCTTAGTTCTGCTGAAAACATAGATTGTGGGTACTCGTTAGAACTGCCTCGCCGAGGCGGTTGTAACGAGTACCCACAATCTATGTTTTTGAGCAGAAATATGAAAAATATCAGAGTTTTTGTATCTGAAAATTTTCAGTTTTTTGGAGGTGAAATTTTCTATATATTTGAATAGGCGTGTTTTCGTAATGTATATGAGGGTTACTGATTAGAACTAATTAGCAAAAGCTATCTAGCCTGGAACATTGTGAGTATGTTCACTGCTCTAAGAGGTCATTTTTTATGTATTTAAAAAGAACATGATATCGTTTTTGAAAGCTTTAAATATAAATATAGTTGCTATTACAGAAATGATTTGAGCCACACGCTCAAGAAATATATTTTCGGACATATGCACTTTCTTAAAAGGAAAGACTTGAGAGCAACTCAAATGTGAAGTTACAAAACTAAAAGAAACAACTGCAGTGTTAGGCAGACTCGGATCATTCTGTGCGTCCATGCAGTTTGATCAGACATCTCTGGGCACTATTAGAATAGTCCGGGTTCCACAGTTTCTCCAAACGGCCGGCAAGACCTTACAAGGCGGTTGCTTTGTTGCCGGTTTTCTTTCTTTGTATGTCCGTCGTTTCATATATGGCGTTTGTTTTGCCCATATTCGTTCTTCATTTCTCCTTTTTTTGGTGGCTCGGAAGGGCTATGCCTCGCAGTTATGGTATTTCCTAGGTATCTTATTTGTGAATGAGAAGTTTGTGCTGACTGGACATGTATAAAGGTACATTTTCTCATGTACTTGATTTTGTCATAAATCTTACATTAACCCTTCTCTTGCTTAAAACGACATACCCTGTCTTAGCAAACAGTGTAGATCCAGATCAGTTGGCTTTTGAAGAAGCCAACTAATCTGGATCTGCACTGTTTGTCATTAAATATGTGACTTTCTATCAAAAACTCGGATCAAGTAATCTGATTGGCTGGAAATTAGAAGTGCGCGTGGCATCTTAATTTATTCAGCATGACAAGGGTTAAAAGATAACATTGTAACAATAATACCATTCATTTATTCTATTTGGCGGATCTCTGAGTATTAGGATAGACAGGCCTGTACAAATATTGTAGACCCATATCAGACGCAACAGGTTACTGCGTCTAATCTGAATCTACACTATTTCTCTCTCTATGGCAGTTGCAGATGCAACAACAGGTAGTAAAATGGATTTGGTCAACATTTAGGTCAAGTGCAGCTAGGATTTATTTGTATTCGTCTGTTGGGCAAATGCGGTACTTTATGAGCTTGCGGCGCTCAATGGATAATACTGCGTTCGTAAGAACTTGGTTCGAAGACATAATATGGCGTAAAGAAACAATTAAGTGCCTTTTCATGTGAAGTAGGCTCGGGAATATGAGTAGTCTTGTGTATGTTTGCCTTGTTTTCAAGGGATCCATCTTTTCTGCATAAATGTGGTCATATTTTCTGCTAATATGTTTATTTTTTTTCTTGTTTGTTTGTCTTTGTTTAGTCAGGTTACTTGTTTTACATAAATGTGCAAGAAAATGCAAATTGAAAAATAAATAAATAAATGAATAAATAAATAAATAAATAATAATAATAAAAATAAATAAAATAAAACGAAAATGAAAAATAAGTAGATAATAATAATACAGTTGACTCTCACTGTCTCGACCTCGCTTATCTCGAATAACCGCTTATCTCGAAGTGAAAATCTGGTCCTTGCCCAAACATGAAAATCTAACAACAGGTATAAAAATATTTTCAATATATCTCTGACTTCAAGAGTCCAATTACATATTTATTTGTTAAACGTTGTTAATCGATTTTTTTCTCAATTTTGCAAATCTGATATATATGTCGAGGTACGGATATCTCGAAGTATCTCAGAGAGTCCCTTGGAATTCGACATTACGAGAGTCGACTGTAAAACATATAAAGATGGTGAGATGTAAGGTAACAGTTATATGAGATACTGTCCGTTTCGCATGATTTCAACTCACCTTAACAAATGCTTATTATTGGTAAAATTTAGTTTAAGACATCTCGCTTTTTTGCTTCATGGTATCGACTATGTATAATACTATATGCCGCCTTCGAATTGCTCTCGACCAGTCGAATTGCGCTAAATAAGTGTTTGCCTATTGAGTTTGAATTATATGTGTATAAAAATAAATAAAAATGATATATAAAATTTAGCAACCGGAATTTCACAAAATCATGCCTCACTAATAAAAGACGATTAAGTTAACATAGTACCCGATTCATCGAACAATTTAATGACGTGTTGCAGTTCTTGGTACTCCTCTGCATGTCGTACTTACAAAACTCGACCACACCCCCGAAAAAAAAAAAAAAAAATCAAGACTTTCACAAATATTACCAAATGCATTTAAAATATACATGTTTAAAAGTAATCGATGAATGTTTACTGATATGACGTAGCATGGAAGTGTAATGTTTAGCAGAGACATCTCAGTATCCCTCGCGTGACGTAATCGTCACTTAACATTTATCTGTTGAACAATCACCGCGAAATGTTTGTCTAATTGTTACCGTCAGATCATCGCAGTGCCATTGATTGGTAGCCAGTCTGCGGAGGAGTCAAACTGAAATTAGAATTCAGCTAAGTATTGTTAAAAGTCATCACATACGTATCACATAATTTTAGAATATTGTTGTGTAAAGTACAGCGTACGTAATGACAGATTTTGAAATGTTATTTCATTTAAACTAAAAGTACGGTCGAATTTTAAAACAAAACTATTTAGAAAAAAAAAAACCCTTCCAGCTCTGTAGACCAAAACAGATACCTTTGCAAACAGTGTAAATCCAGATATAACGAGCCATATCATTAGGATCTACACTGTTTATCATTCTGCTTTTAATTTTTGACTTACTTCTATATTTGCAACCATGGGAAATTTCAAATGCAAATATGGAAAAAAGTTATTTTCAGAACCGCAGGGTGAAAGGGTTAATAAAGCGTTTTATATATTATTTTTTATACCAGTGCCCACCTAATAGTATAACAGTAATGGGAGTGTAGAAGGCTGTTGTAATTATTTGTTTTGTTCTGTATTTTAAACCGTAACCCTGTCAGCATTTTATACCGAAATACCCGCCATTCGACTCAACATCAAAATAAGCTTACTATATTGCTTATTTGTTTTTGTTTTATTTTGTTGTTTTAGACGACAAGCATGAAAATAACTATCATTTTCATTTCTTTTATAAACGGTTTTACACTGTCAAGAATACAATTGTTTTTATTTTAGTCACACAGAAAGTGATGAGTGCTTAAGTATCAAAGAATAAGATACCGCATTCGTTCATGCAAGACAAAGTTATAGTATTTCTAATGCCCCTTCTTTCAGAACACATGTGTAATACATATGACTGTAAATAGCCATTTTAACTTTTTTAGCTAATGACAGTTGACTGTGAATAGCCAGTTTAACGTTTTGGGTTATTGATAATTGACATGAACATTTCCTTTAGAATAAGTAATCCATAGATTTAAGTAATTTCCTTACCCAGTCACAGAAAAATATTGCCCCAAGTATGATGATCACATTTGGCGATTGGTAACTTCCTAGCAAGTATCTCTATTATTTGGTTCCTCCGTACGTCATGACACCTCATGACAAAACCAACAAAGTAACATGTGCACGCACCCAGCGAAGACTCAGATCAACCTTAGTATCCGCCTAATCTGATCAGAGCCTTCGCTGTCCGCAGGAAGAAGGCTTGGGTCCTTAGCTATTCACTGAGAGCACTGCAAAGACCCTGATCAGACTGGGCGGATGCCCAGGCTGATCTATCTTCGCTAGGCGTACATGCCATATTGTTGGTTTTGTCTTGAGGTTGCTCAAATCATTCGAATCCGTTCAAATTGTTTCAGAAGAGCTATAACTGCCTCTACAACATTAGTTTAGACATTTTGGTTATAATAAAATGTTGTATATATTAAAAGTCCGATTTCGGACAAACATTGAGCAAACGGTGTAGACCGAGATCGGACGCCGCAGCATGCTAATCAGGACCTATTCTGTTCGCCACTCATAAAGCAAATGAACATATAGTTAAAGGGATTGTGCTACTTTTAGGATAGATCTGGTGAGGAAGTACGACGATGTTTTTCTTTGCTGTATTATCAACTCCATAACTACTGATAAGAACTATCCATCAAGGCATTCATTACTATATTTCCCAAGCGATGTATGTCTCAATTGCTCAATTCCTCGTTACGCTAAAACTTATATCTTTTAAAATAAGCACAAATGCCAACGGGAAGGATTCGGATTAGTCTGTGAATCTGTGTAATCTGGTCAAAACCATCGACATACGTACGGAGGAATCAAATAATACGTATGCTAGTTCATCGCTTTTTTCACTAGCATTCGTATTATTTGGTTTATGTTTTCCCGATAAGGTTTCCATTTTCGTCCCGTGAACAGGTACCGTATATACCCTAATTATCGGAGAACAGACAGGGACAAAAGCGTACAGCTAGATATGATGCGACAAAATTGACTTGTTCAAATCCTAGGGAGAATGTGCTAAGAGGTTAGGGTATTCCAATGAAGGGTAAGTACGGTGCTATAATTATATTATCTTGAGAAACGGACCCTCATCGCTTTTCCGGACAGCTTAAACCAAAATCAGCGTGCACATCTGGGATTCCGACCAGGAAGTTCACTGTGCGCTTACAAGTCCTTAGATGCCATACAATACGGTGACAAACGCTGAAGGTCGTGATCCATCACGAAAACATGCCTATATAATGTTGACCCCCTTAACTCCACTTTTATATAGTAAAACTGGGGTTTACAGGGGTATATATTATTTTTCTTATTTTGCTCAAAGTATAGATTGTGGGTACTTGTTAGAACCGCCTCATCGAGGCGGTTCTAACGAGTACCCACAATCTATGTTTTGAGCAGAAATATGAAAAATAACAGAATTTTTATCTGAAATTTTTTCAATTTTTTGGTGGTAAAATTTTCAGTATATTTGAATAGGCTTGTTTTCGTAATGCAGATGAATGCGTGGGCTCATCCAGGCTTTCGCTGTTTGCTTGTGGCATAATATCCTTGCCTTATTTTGTGGATCAGTTAAGGGAACTGGTTGTACTGGGTAGATAACGTTTTTGATTTCCTGTTAGCTTTCATCATGTACAGCAAGCCTCGTCTGAAAAGAGGGCCTTCTGAAAGAAAGACGATGTTCCCACAAGGGGACCTTCTAAAAGGAAATCAATGTTCATAAAAGAAGCAAAGTCTTTCCTTTTAGAGTAAGCCCCCTTTAAAAGGAAAGCGAAACAATTTTGAAAGGGCTGTCCATCCTGAAAGTGTATCAGTTTTACTTAATACATAAATCTGTAGCATCGCATATTGACAATATAGTGTACTGAAAACTAATGGAGTCAGCGCATGACAAAACCTACAAGACTTGTGCGACCAGCGAAGACTCAGATCAGCCTGCGCGGATGCGCAGGCTGATCAGAGTCTTCGCTGATTGCATGTGCCTTCTACAGCCTCCGGGCAATCAAGAGAGGGATATATGAGAAACCTTGCCGTACTGTGTGGATGTGCAGGCTGATCTGAGTCTTAACTGGTCAAACAGGTCTTACTGTATGTTTTGTCGTGCGCTGACTAAATGCATTATTTTGTTTTAATAGGTTAATTTGTAATCTAAAACTGTCCAATTAATTGATTGTTAATTCATATCAGCCAAATTGGTTACATTACAGCATACGGTGTTCATACAATATGTATTATAAAGTGATTGGTTTAACTGACGTTTTGTAATTCAGGAGTGTAATGTTTTCCTCTGGGTTTGGCATTTCTTTTATTTGTTGCCATTACATCCGGTACATTTGCCAGCTGCAAATGACATTTATTCTTATTTGTCCGTGAAATAATACAGGAAATTTTATTTTAATCAAAGCAGGTGATTCTTACCGAATGCCTCGCTGCCAAATATAACATAAAGGTTAACTCATTTGGTTTTTTATTATTTTGTTCGTGACAGAGTTTATGAGTTTATGTTAGCCGAGGATATGTTATTATGATATTTTGCCGTCCGTTGGGTGTCGTCCGTTCATACCTTGCGACGGCATCTCTTTTCAAACCACTGCACTGATTTTCAAAACATTCTTTGGGTGACCTCTTTCAAAAGTTAGGCGGGTATGTGGGCATTGCATTTGTTCGTAGGGTATACTGTTAACGAAGACGGCAAACATGCGCAAATATGGTAAAAACCGTCCTATATCTTTTCCAGAACAAGGCTGAATCTTGGGTTAGAGAATAGCGGATACTAACAAATTTGACTAAATGACGATTCTTAGGATGCAGAACATACAAAAGAATAAAAGTCGTTTTGTAATATGTCGACTTAACCGTTTTGAACCCTGTAGACCAACACAAATACATACACAAATAGCGTAGGTACAGATGAGATGGTTCGGCTTGTAACGAGCCGTCTTTTCAGGATCTTCTTTGTTTGCCATTCTGTTTTTCAGTTAAAAACATACAAATAAGGTGTGTCTCGGACATTTGTCTTATCACTGTTAAGACACTGGGCACAACAAAACCTAGTATACTGTCAATAAATATTAAACTGAAAGAGGCCCAATAGGTGAATTTAGTACTGGAAGCCTGGCAAACTACAGTGTTGCATATGAAGAGACTTAATCAAACCGAGTCTCCGATTTTCGTGATTTTGTGTGTTCTTTGTTTCCAAAGGCAATCCTTTTTGACTTTCATTACGAAAACACGCCTTTACAAATATATAGAAAATTTCACCGCCAACAACTGAAAATTTTCAGCTAAAAACTCAGATAGTTTTCATATTTCTGCGGCGAGGCGGTTCTAACGAGTACCCACAATCTATGTTTATGGGCAGAAATAAGAAAAATAATGTATACCCCTGTAAACCCCAGTTTTACTATATAAAAGTGCGGTTTAAGGGGGTCAAAATTATATAGGCGTGTTTTCATGATGTATTTAGCTGAGCCATAGGTAATATCACATCCAAAGTATTCGCTACTCCTCAGGAGCCGCTTTAGCACCTCCTACTGGGATATCATAATCGCCTCTTTATGAGACGCCTTTGATGTCTGTTGCATAGGGCCCAGGATGGGGTAATAAACTAATTAATGAGTGGGTCCACTTTTGGTCTCATTTGACCTATGTCTTTAATAAACGTCAAAATATTGCCTATGGAGACAAAGAACAGGTTAGAAAATGGGAGTCTCGGTTTTATTGAGACTCTTCATACGAGCAGTAATAAAGTTTGCAACACTGCTTACGCCCTCTAGCGTACATATGAGCAGAACTCCATTTTCAAAGATACCACAATGGGTCCAGTGATCCCAAAGGAAATGGTATATAATCTGCATTATGATGAAGTACGGGGAGACGTTCTACGGCCACCACACGGCACTAAACACAGCTGCAGTGTAGTGAAAGAAGCTTCAAAAAGATTGCCTTTGGAAACACACTACAGATTAGAAAATGGAAGACTGAAACTCCTATTTGCAACCATGGACCTGTTCAGAGATGGAAGAGACCACTTCAGGAACCTAGGGGTGGAATGGTTAAGCGTTATTCGATTTTCCAAGTAAACAAATTAATAATCCCTAAGAAGATAACAAAAGTATTCTCTACAATGGTGAAAGTTAAATTTGTTTCTCAATATATTTACTGTGGACTATCAAACTGTTTATCAAATCGGAAACTGCTGTTACTGTACAACAAAAAATATTTTTGTCGTACACTAACAGCGGCTGCCCATTTAATAATTTGTACGATTAACCACCGTGATATTTATATGGAGAAAGTGATAGAAAATCATTTCTACAAACTGCACCAAGCCTAATGGAATACATAACAGTTGCACATTTCCATAAAGCGTAAGATACTGATATTATGAGATTATCTACATGATTTTATACATGTATGTGTATAGCCCTGGTGGCAGACCACAATCAGGAGAGAAAAGTTTGATACAAATAGATAGAAATCTCTGTCTCACACTGTGTGTGCATGTATGTGTTTAATGATTTTACGTGTACGCCTATGTGTAGCTCTGAGAGGACAGACAACGTTCAAAAGGCAAACCATGATCAATAAATGATACAAATAAACATAGTTACAGGAGTTAACTTTTGGTATCAAAACGCTTGCTCTACAGTTTTATATCGGCATTGTATCTGCGCCTATCACATGGTTATATACTTGTAGAGGGCGTGTCAATAAATAACCAGCCTATCCCATTTTCGATGGACTGAGACGGTCACGATTTTCATGCTTTGTTTCAATATATATTTTATACATGGGTACGAAATTGCACGCGTATCGAGTCATTCTTTAATAAGATATTGAATGTCAAACATGGCTAGTGATGCAAAGGCATGCTTTTCATCTAAAGTTGAGTACCGTGCTGTAATTTGGTACTTGTATTTAAAAGGTAAAACAGGCAAGGAAATGCACGGCGAGTTAGCCGCTGTTTATGGGTCTTCTGCATCATCTTATGCTCAGGTTAAATTCTGAGTAGGGGAATTCAAACGCGGTAGAACGTCTTTAGAAGATGAAGCCAGGTCTGGACGCCCACTGAATGTCACCGACGAAGAAATGTGTAAGAAAGTTCGGGATCTGGTATACTCTGATAGACGAATTCAGGTGGAAGACATAGCGCAGGCATTAGGCCTAACATTTCACATGGTAGCATTTCAACAATCTTATATGATCGTTTAGGTATGCGCAAGCTAATAGCCCGTTTGGTCCCCAAATCCCTTAGCGATGAGCAAATGGCAACCGGAGCATCAGTATGCAGCGCCTTGTTGAAGCGTTTTAGGTCAAAAGATGATTTTCGTTTGCGTCTGGTGACTGTAGATGAGACTTGGGTTCATTATTATGAGCCAGAGAATAAAGCTTAGAGTCGTCAGTGGGTATGGCCTGGGTCCCCGAGGCCAAAGAAGTTCAAGACGCAACCATCTACCGGCAATGCGATGGCCACAGTATTTTGGGACGCAAAAGGCGTTATTATGTTGGACTTTTTACCCAAAAGAAGTACAATAACTGGAGTGTACTATGCAAACTTGTTAGACCAGCTGAGAACCGCCATCCGTTAAAAACGCCAAGGTAAACTCTCTAAAGGTGTTTTGCTGCAACAGGACAACGCGAGAGTCCACACTTGCAAAACTGCAATGGATGCTGTAGAGCAAAACGTGTATGAATTAATACCACACCCTGCCTATTCGCCTGACCTAGCTCCTAGCGACTTTTTCCTATTCCCAAACTTGAAAAAGGATATCCGTGGACTTCATTTCCGGTCTGATGAAGAAGTCGTGACGGCAGTTGAGGAGTGGGTCAATGGAAAGAACTATCGAACAGTATCTCGGGAAATATTAGAGATTAAACAATACCGACGAAAAGGATGCAACAAATCCGACGAAAAGGGTGCCAAATAACTCAGTTTTTTCCATCTGATGGACTGCTAATCACATTAATTAGAGAAGCATAACTTACGCTACAGATCTGTTCCCCGCCCCACTCCTCCCCCTCAACACACACACACACACACACACACACACACACACACACACACACACACACACACACAACAGCATCCAACACACATACACACACACATACAAAAACAAAAAAAAAAAAAAAAAAAAACAAAAAAAAAAAAAACAGCAAAACAAACACAGACAACTTTGTACATTGATATACAATACATTAATAAAGACTATATGTTCTGAAATTCAATTTATTTTCATGGCAGAAATGTTTGGCTTTTTCACAGGTTTGTCACCAGGTTTTCAGCTAGCGCCTCTTAACGGCATTTTCACTGATTAATTTACTACAGATTTTCATTGTTTTGTCATTGCTCATTTTCACGGCTTATCGTGACTTTCCAGTGGAAACGTCTGCTAAAGCCACTCAAACTTTCACCAAGATTTTTACAAACTTTTCATGACGCCTTTCTTTAGTAGTGCAACAGGAAGGCGTGCCACTATCGACCGATTATTACCCTATGCCAAACGGGTTTTATAGCATATTTGAAAGCATTCAGTATTTATAGCTATACAATAATAATATGGAATTCAGAATAATATTTGCATCTTGTCCTGCTGAACCCGGATATGCCCTGCCTTTGCAAACAGTGTAGATCCAGATCAGTTGGCTTCTGAAGAAGCCAACTGATCTGGATCTGCACTGTTTGCCATTAAGTATGTGGACTTATAGCAACAATCCGGATCAAGTTATCTGATTGGCTGAAAATTAGAAGTGGGCATGGCATCTTAATATATTCAGCAGGACAAGGGTTAGATGTAATAAAATGATATTAGCAGGCGATTGTGATAAAACTAACAAGTCAAGAATGAGTTTTATAATGTTGACCCCCTTAAACCCCACTTTTATATAGTCAAACTGGGGTTTACAGGGAAATACATTATTTTTCTTATTTCTGCTTAAAACATAGATTGTGGGAACTCGTTAGAACCGCCTTGTCGAGGCGGTTCTAACGAGTACCCACAACCTATGTTTTGAGCAGAAATATGATAAATATCAGATTTTTTATCTGAAATTTTTTTTATTTTTTGGTGGTAAAATTTTCAGTATATTTGAATAGGCATGTTTTCGTAATGCCGCGGTTCCTTTCGGAGCTTCGGAAAGGCTAAGCTTCGAGATTGTGGCCTTTCCTGAATAACCTTATTTGTAAGGTACGACAAAGGCGTTTTTTTTTTTTTTGCCGCAGTTGAAGTATGGGGGCGGTTTTAATTTTTTCGTTTTTGTCTTTTTCTCTATCCCTTCGTCTGGAAGATGGCTTGATATATATGAAAAAAAATGGTGACTGGCTTGTCAAACCACAACTAGAATACTTCAGATCATTTCATTTTCTTTCTTTTTCTTTCTTTCTTTCTTTATTTATTTATTTATTTTGAATAATTCTTTGAAAGCCAGCAAACGCCAAAAATGGTAGCGTTTCAACAATCTTATATGAGTAAACCATTCTGGAGAAATAAGCAGTGTTAGGAAACGGCCATAATTGTATCGTCATTCATTGGTTTTGTAAAAGCGACTGATCATCGACTAATAATCGACTT
The DNA here is from genome assembly GCA_964016985.1 of Anodontia alba. Classification (NCBI taxonomy): domain Eukaryota; kingdom Metazoa; phylum Mollusca; class Bivalvia; order Lucinida; family Lucinidae; genus Anodontia; species Anodontia alba. The sequence goes on along the minus strand of OZ024834.1, from coordinate 51,744,331 downwards.
GTAGAAAATCTGTTTTGTTCTTACTGTAGCCGTCTTCCACATACTTATTCATATCAAGAAAATATTTTTCCTATTTTTCCGTGAACGCATATGCTTTGGGTACTCATTTGAAGCATCTCGCCACATATATTGCGCTCGGCATTACCCCATTGGGTTGGTTGGGCCGTACAACCATAACACAAAATCTACAGCAAGTAATATCAAGACCAGACTTGTTTTCTATTCCAGCCATGGTTTATAACTATGCCTTTATCTAAAATTGCACGACGGTGGGTCGGGTCTCAGGTTCTATGACAGTGCCTACCTAAACATTTTATTAAACGGTTGATATCTGATTTTTTCTGTTCTGGCATTCCGTAGTTCAACTGGTGGATTCTTCTCTTGGTATCAGCGCGTACTTCTCTGTGACGTTTCACTGATTGACGTGTAGAATTAGTATCCGTGCCGAACAATTTTTGAAATTTTCAAAACACTTGAATATGCGGTAAATGTTAGTGCCAGTAAATTCAATTTAAGCCCGCCACCATTTCCGCAGGAATGTTTACCCGTCTAAGGTGGTGGACCTTGTATTGTTCTTTCTGGATATTGTGGCTGCTCCCTCAATTTTGTACTGTTTAGTATCTTCCCAGTCAGCATTCTACGTAAATCTATATCGGGCCGTCATCGGCCCGTCAGGGTAGCTGACGGGCCGATGACGGCCCGATATAGATTTACGTAGAATGCTAGCTGGGTTATTGTTTTGTTTGGTGTGACGGTACTATCTGGTACTATGGTCACCTCGTGGGAGAGAGAGAGCTGGGTGCTTTCGTTTGTTTGTTTGTTGTGTGTGTGATTTGTTTAGCCTTCCTTTTTAATGTATTTGGTATACTTCTTTCTGTTATTGCTTCGTTACAATTTTAATATTGGCAGAGTAATTGCATGTATAAAAATGGATTTGTTTGATGAAAGGGCGATTCCATTGTTTCTGTTGGGAGCTACAATGTCGTAAACTGTTAAAACCAAATCCATTGACTATTCGGACGCAGTTCAGAACCATATATACCTAGGGGATTTATTTATTTAACAATAAAAAGATACGTAAAGATACACAGGGAATACCAACGTCACGAAGCACAGCCTTTTTGGGATACCAAACAGCAGAGAAGAGGAATAAATAATGACAAAACAAACGCCACATATAAAACCACCGACGCACAAACAAAGAAGAGCTGCAGCAGAGGAATCATTATTTTCATAAACAGTAGCAATGATACCGCCGGTTACCTATTTTCATTGTGAACTTGGACAGACAATGCTCAGCAAACAGTCTAGAAACAGGATAGACAAGCAAAACTCAACATTCCAATGATTCACTGAGTAATGCGTTTATATCTGTAGAATGAATGATCTTGGTGAAATGTTCCGCAATTCAGGCCCCGTGGTTTTAAAACTTTTTTCATGCTCAACTCAGCTGAGTATGAACATTTCTCTGCTAATAAATATGAAAATGTCAACAATAGTTGGCATTTTCATATTTATTAGCTGAAAAAGTTTCATGCTCAGCCATATTTCGCATGAAAGAATTAGCAATTGTTAGCAATTGTTAGCAATTTGATATTTATTAGCAAGACAAATTTCATGCTCAGCTTAGTCGAGCATGAAAAAAGTTTTATAACCTCAGGCTCAGACGAAGGAGACAACATTTGTGACTTTCCGTTTGCCTTCTCATGCATCAGTCGCCTCTGGAAAGGCATCTGCTCTAAAATAAACGAAGTTGTTCCTTACTGGGGCAAGTTCAATCTCTTTAGAGTATCACCGTTTTCAGAGGGAACCAAAAAACTTTTGAAAGAGTTTTCCCCCTTGAAAGTGTACCTTTTCCCAGGCTATCTTGAAAAGATGGGCTGAGCACTTTGATAGTGTTCTTAATTGGCCATCATCTATCAATGATGACGCTATTAACGGACTACCACAGGTGGAATGTAATCTGCTGCTTAGCGAGTTCCCAGCCGTCTGTGAAACAGTGAAAGCAATAAAACTTCTGTCATCTGGGAAGGCTCCAGGATCAGATGCAATACCTGCTGAGATCTACAAAGTAGGAGGAACTCCAGTTGCAAAGAAGATGACAGAGTTATTTCACATTATGTGGAGAAAAGAAGCCACCCCTCAAGAATTCAAGGCTGCGTCAATTATCCACCTATTCAAACGGTAAGGGAATCCTCAGTTGTGTGATAATCATCGTGGCATCTCTTTATTGTCAATTGCTGGGAAGATCATTGCAAGAGTCCTTCTTAACCGACTGAATGAACAACTTGAACAAGCAGGGCTTCTACCAGAAAGCCAGTGTGGATCCAGAAAGGACAGAGAAACAATTGACATGATCTTCACAGCAAGGCAGCTTCAAGTGAAATGCCAGGAACAGAACATGGACCACTACATGACCTTTGTTGACTTTACCAAAGCATTTGATACAGTCAGTCGTGAGGGTCTTTGGAAAAATATGGCGAAGTTTGGCTGTCCGACCAAGTTCATAGCAATGGTGAGGCAGTTCCGTAATGGTATACTTGCACGGGTCCAAAACGATGGTGAGTTTTCTGATCCATTCCCTGTGAGAAATGGTGTCAAGCAAGGCTGTGTACTAGCCACATCTCTGTTCAGCATGATGTTCTCTGCAATACTCACAGCTGCTTTCCAAGATGGTGACAGTGGTATATCTATTAAAAAGGTTGCAAGCCGTCCAAGGTGAAGACAGAGGTGCTAGACGAGTTCCTCTTTGCTGGTGACATGGCAAAGGATACTCCAACAGAAGAGAAGATGCAAAAAAAAAATCGTAGATCACGTCTCTGACTCCTGTGACAACGTTGACCTCAAAATCACCATCAAAAAGACCGAGGTGATTTATCAACTAGCACCGGGCAAGCCTTACAAGGAGCCCAGCATTACAGTGAAAGGTCAAAGATTGCAAATGGTAGACAAGTTCACCTACCTTGGAAGTACATTGTCAAGAGTCGTGCACATTGATGATGACGTCAATGCCAGGATTGCCAAAACTAGTGTAGCATTTGGCTGACTACGTGGTAGTGTTTGGGATCGAAATAGAATCAGGCTTGACACAAAGCTGAAAGTTTACAAAGCTGTGGTGCTGCCAACACTATTGTATGCATGCCAAACGTGGACAATTTACCAACGGCATGCCAAAGACTGAACCACTTCCATACCAGCTGCCTTATAAAACTTTTAAAGATTAAGTGGCAAGACATGATTCCAGACAATCAGCGAAGCCGAGAGAAACGTATACCGCGCAAAGCCAGAGCTAAGGCATCGCCAACAGAGCTGTCTTGCTCTTACCTCTGCTGTTCCATCTGCAACAGACAGTTTAGAGCTAGAATTGCTCTAATCAGCCATCTTAGAACACACAAACAGTAGCATTTCTCGCATGTGATTAAGATTGGTGATTGTCAGTAGTGACAGACGAACTATTATTATTATTTCCCAGTAAATGAAATCTTCCCTCATGAAAATCGTCAGTACGAGGTTTTTGTTTTCATTTGCTTAATGTCTTTATTGTTTCATTATTGCAAAATGCTAAGGCCATGCCATGACAAACAATGTAGACCCTGATCGGTTGCCGCGTCTGCTTTGGTTTTACAACAGTACCAAGGTCAACTGTATTGAAGGCTATTTGTTAATTGGTCAATGCATTTATTCATGGTATCGTTCAATACAATCACATTGACATTTGAAATCAAGTTTCTCTAGCTAATTAGCAAGTTTTTTTGACATCGTTTTAGTTGTTTTCAGTCAATTGATAGATTGACATTTAAGACAGAGTACGAACTTGAAAACAAAAACTAAGCTCAGGATTCACGTCTAAGTGACATGTAAGTTTTATTAATTAATTAGCATGTGTTTGTACAATTTAATTATAATGGACAGACATAATAACTAAAGAATGTTCCACCCCAGTGGCACATAGCGTTGTACAACGTCGCACCAGCATTGACGCAATGTCATGATGTTACATCGACATTGATGAGACATTGTTTCAACATTGTATACCCGCCGTGGCGAGACTTCTGGCGACATCCGATTTCAAACATAAACATGTGACCTTGTTCAGTTTATGTACCAAAAACGACAGATCCTTTGGAAACAATATGAATACGCTGTAAGCCTTATTTTCTGTGGAAACTAAACAAAATACCACTGGTTTCTCAACTGCGGACCTGGTCTACAGTTTTCTAAAGGTTAGATTGTCAATTTCCTAGAGAAGGTGGCAAGACAAAGCAAATATACTCCAAGGGTACATCATTATATTATTCGCTGACCACAGAAGCGTATCAGCCAGCTATTCGACTTTAGATAGTTCTGAACAGAGAAGAAAATTGCATTATTATTTGTCGCATATCCTACACTGGTTTTATTGCGTTTTAGAATACTTGATACATATGCTTTATATCCCGAAAGACATGCCCGTGCTTTGATTACTCATCACGAAAACACGCCTATATAATTTTGACCCCCTTAAACCCCACTTTTATATAGTAAAACTGGGGTTTACAGGGGTATACATTATTTTTCTTATTTCTGCTCAAAAACATAGAATGTTGGTACTCGTTAGAACCGCCTCGCCAAGGCGGTTCTAATGAGTACCCACAATCTATGTTTTGAGCAGAAATATGAAAAATATCATTTTTTTATCTGTAAATTTTCAGTTTTTGGAGGTGAAATTTTTCTATATATGTGAATAGGCAAGTTCTCGTAATGTAGTGAAACTATGTGGGACAATCAAAAGTTATATCGTTAAGCAAAGATTAAAGAAAACGCTTGGGAAAGTGCAGTAATGATGGTCTTTGTGTGGGTGACTTCCCGAAAATGTCTCCGTGTTATTTTTCGCTATAGAATATATCAATGAAAAACAAATGTCTGGATGAGACTTTGCGCATGCATAGGATAAATCTGAATGTGTGCATTTTGCGCATGCTCGAAGACATGTTTTTTGCTCGGCGCGTTCCATATATTAACTAAGCACAAGAAGACCGGGTGTGCAGTATTTACCAGCAATACACGAAAAGCCTGTACAATAATTGGGCCTCGCCAAGCGAAAAGGTGTATTCGACATACGCAAAATGCACAGATTCAGATTCATCCCACGCATGAGCAAAGTCTCATCCGACTATTTGCTCTCCATTGATACATTATATATTGTCCAATGATTTTGTTGGCGGACAGCAAAGGTCCTGATCAGACTGCGCAGATGCGCTGGCTAATTATGGTTTTTGTTGTTTGCATAAATTATATTCCAGCGGACAAATAGACATGTTTGTATGTAAGGAGATGTGGGATGTTTAGTTTCGGTGTTCGAATATTTAGGATTAACATGGTTTTCGCTGAAAAGATGTTGGTACATGATGATTTTTCTGGTGTAAACCCATTGCAAACTATAACAGCATCATTTGAAGAGGCAGCCATAGGAAAATGGCAGATTCTAGCATCGAACAGTTTGGCAAGGGCTTTTAAATATGAACATACGTTCCCTAAATTATACATTAAACAATCATTGACTCGGGATTTGGTGCTATAGTGTCTGGAAAAGCTGCGCTTTGTGAACATATCTCTTCTTGGTTCACTGATATATATATATATATATATATATATATATATATATATATATATATATATATATATATATATATATATATATATATATATGCCTAGAGCATTCTACTTTTCTTTTGCAAGTCAGACATAAATGGTGTTTTACGCTATTATAGTATATATGGATTTTTTAAGCGGATAGCAAATGGACCTGATTACGTCCGCATGTGCACTGAAGAAACCTATCCCCGTTGCACGGCTCAGTTGTATCACGTTTTTTACCGTCAAACTGTGGGAAACAGGTGATTCTCTGACAGGAATAGATGATAGTTTACCAAGACGCTAAGTTCAGTTGTTACTTTTATAAGTTATGTATTACCTAATTCAAGGAAATTGTTACCGTACTGGGGACAGATTGATTGATTGATTGTTTTGGGGTTTAACGACACGTCAACCCTTGTGGGTCGTTTTGTGTCGTCTCTCAGAGAAAGGGAGAAACGAGATGGAAAAGATAGTAGAGGAGATGACAGAGACAGAAAGGGAAGAAAGAGGAACAGGAATAAAAGTGAAAAAACAGAAGAAATAAAAACATGACCCCTCTACCCTTACCCTTACCTGCTACAGGCCTTGCTCAACTGTAAGCCAATATCAGTTGGACGCCCTGGTGACGTAAGATACACGACACCTTTGCCACTAACCGACCAACCCAGTACTGGGGACAGACAGGTCGGAGCAAACACACCCAGATCAGGGATTACACTGCTTGCCACCCGTCCAGCAGCCCTTAAAAAACATGAACGAGTCGTAAAATGGACTTGAAAATGAATAGTGCTTAAGCCGATACAGTGGATAGGGAAGGAGGCGTATGTAGCCTCGCAAATTACATAGCTATATATAAAGAGACTTTAAGCTGTATAGTTGCTCAAAATGACCCAAACCGTTGTTCCTCAGAAACAGAATAAACTAACTTATCCATATCAAAACACTTTTCACACTTTAGACAATTTAGACAATTTAGCCAACTGCCCATTATGTGTGTAAACCAGGTTAGATTACAAAGTAAATACATATGATCCTGTCTATATTGATTTTTGGCCGGGTCACTAAAATAAGATGTCCAGGGCCCAGTTGTTCAAAGCGTCGTTAGCTTAACGAACTCGTTAAGGGTCATTTCGTTAACTGTTTTAGCGGATTCAATATACAATATTCTGATATTTTTTGCTGAAAAAATGTGAGTAGCTTTTGCACTGCAAAAGCTACTCACATTTCTTCAGCAAAAAATTTCAGCATATTTGCGTATCACTCGATTAAAATTTTAACGAATCGTTAACTAACGACATCGTTAGCTTTGAACAACTGGGCCCTGATTACAGTTTCTTCTTGTTCAAGAGGTCGGAAGTGAACGAAACCTAAGTTAGGAAGGTTTAACTTGAAAAAAAATAACTTTATAAGTAAGGAATAAAAATATGATTTTTAGTAATTGTACAGCTTTTTTAAAACCCAATTATTATATTTAGGTTTTAGATTTAGTTTATTATAGTTATTAAACATCTTGGGATAGACAGGTCTGAATGATATTTAAGATCCAAATCAAACTGCTCCTTCCGTGACCAAAGGAAGTGGTCAAAAGAATATGTTCAAATAGAATACACGTAAGCATAATATGTTCAAATAGAATACACGTAGGCATGTGTCCAATGTTTTAGGTTAAGTACGGTTGTTACAAGTTGCACTAAAGAATAGGTAAGGGTATTCCGTTTTGATTTCCAGCTAAAAACAAGCAATACATTAAAAACAGGTTTTCAGTCCTGGTTTTGGAAAAAATTGTAAAACAGATATTTTCTGTTTAGGTTAATAGTTAAATTCGAGCTAGTAAACGGTATCAACTCTTTCAGCCCCGCAGACCGGTACAAATACATCGGTAAACAGTGTAGAGCAAGATGATATGGTTCATAATGAGCCATCTTATCAGGATCTACACAGTTTGCCATCTTGATAATGACCATTGATTAAAGCCCTACTAACAAAGAATGGACTTGTCCAAATTCAAAGATTGAAGAGTCCACTTCAGAAACTCAGGGATGAAAGGGCTAAACAAATCTCTTGTGATTCATTGTTCTCATTAGTTGTATGTAAAACGCAAGGGCGTCATCATAGCAAGCTACACGTGGCATTCCTGGTGGACATATTATTTGTCGTTTAGATTTCGGCCAAAACGGAGACCTGTCTTTCTTAACTCTAGAATTAATATTCTCTATTAGTTTCTCATCGTCCAATGCATTTAAAATCGTGGGCATCTTAAGGAGTTTTCCAAGAAAATTTCTATTATCGTATAATGTATCAGAATCAAGAAGTCCTTTGTTGTTGTCCTTGTTAAATGATGTTGGAGACATATCTGCTCCTGCAGGAAGTTGTAAAATGTCATTCGAATAGTCTTCATCAAACGATGGCTCAAAATAATCCATATCATCATCAACTGCTGCTACATCTGTAATCGAACTTCGCTTTCCAATATTTCTTAGAGCTACAGGGTCCGTGAAACTGTTGTGTTGCCGTACGAACATGGCTAACTGTGAATAAAAACACTGCTCCCCGCTCATTCCGTGGGGACAGAGTCTGATGCTGCGTGTATGTCTGGGTGCCGCTACCAGTTCTCCGTCATCTGAAAAGAGACAGATCTCCCAGTAAGCATTCTTTATAAATCTATAGCGGGCCGTTATCGGCCCGTCAGGGTAGCTGACGGGCCAATAACGGCCAGCTGTAGATTTATAAAGAATGCTAGCTGGGGAATTTATTATTTCATACCCTGTTTTTGTTTAATGCGAATGGATAAACATGGTAGATTTTCCTCCACACCATAATTAATCGGATAATCGATTAATTGATCAATAAATTCTACAAAAATGACTATCTTTAAAGATTTGCGAATAATCGATCATTTGATTTCAGTCTGTTACTTTACCGTATTTACCCTTAGTATTCAGGCACCTAAACTCCTTACCATACCTCATCTAAAATTTGAAAAAGTATAATTTACTACCCAATGGTGTTTCTAAAAATAGCTGGATGAGTGGCAAACAGTGTTGACCCTGATGAGGCGTCGCGGAGTCTACAGTTTTTGCCCAGGCCTGTCTGGCCAAATATGTCGGTAAAGTATAATATATGGTAAGAGTCATACTGAGGACAGACAGGTAAAATTATGACCAAATCTTCAGTGATTACTAATCGATTATCACTCATAATGGCAGGACTGATAATCGATTATCTTTTTAGCTCTGATTAGCCAGCTTAAGGCTGGCACAATTAATCGGATAATCGATTAATTGATCGATACATTCCACAAATATGATTATCATTACTGATGTGCTAGTACTCGATCATTTGATTTCTGTTTTTGTTACTTTACAGTATTTACCCTTAGTATTCAGACACCTCAACTCCTTACCATACTTAATCTAAAATTTGAACAAATACACTTTACTTATCACTGTTATGTCTATGGATGAGTGGCAAACAGTGTAGACCTTGATGAGACGCTGCATTTGTTGCGTCTCATCAGGGTTTACACTGTTTGCTCTGGCCTGTCTGATCAAATACCTACACATTAATACAAGTCTTCTGACTTTCTTCTGAATCCCATTTGTATAAATTATCAATGTTTGTACTAGTTTATATTATTTTATTGAATTTATACAAATAAAATATGTTTAAACCAAATACATACAATAAAGTATAACAAATGGTAAGAGCCATAGACAGACAGCTAAAATTATGACCAAATCTTCAGTGATTACTAAACGATTATCGATCACAATGGCAGGACTGATAATCGATTATCTTTTCAGCTCCGATTAGCCAGCCTTAGAATAAACTGTAATGTCGAGTTCGGTCTGTGTGTCCCCGCAAAAGGATTAGAATTGATGCTTGTTTGGAGCGATGAAACATTTTCAGCTAAGGATGTTTATTTTGCTGTTTGATGTAAGCATATGTGTACAGAAAATATCTGTAGTATTTTGGATACTAATGAGCTGAGCCGAAGCACGAGAACGTAGCTTTAAAATCATCATGTCTAAAATACATGGCAATTTGACGTCTAAATATATGACAGATGGACAATTTTTATAATGGACAATTTTTATATTTGCCATCGCCAGCAGATTAGTCTACGAAACATCTGCTTTTCATCTGTCCATATAGTCCAACTTGTTTTAAATGTCGTCTATATTTAGCAACAAGCTCTATTAAGAGACCATAATTTCGGATCCCTTCAAAGTCAAATATGTATAAACCTGCCTCTATTAAACAAGCACTTGTCTTAAGCAATTGCGTTTTGTCTTTTCCCTTAGGTACTTGCTAAACGCAGGTTTCTGCAGTATTTCTGCAAACGAAAGTCCTTTTTTTAACTGTTATGCATGACTACAGTTAAGATAGGGTATCCGTATAATTAGAGTATCCACAACATGTGTTTACGTAGAGAAACAAGAAAAATATCAGAACTTTTCGGCTGAAACAAGCATCTTATCTAGAGCTATGTTATGTGAGAAATAGAGTTATTACGAGTGATTGTCGGTCTTTTGTAAAAGCACTTAACGTATTGAGTTTTGAAATCTTCGGCAGTAAATCAGGATTTATAATTCGTATTTACATCTCAATGGATTTCTTCAATTCTCAAAAGTTCGCTCAAGTCGTAGAAATTTGCGGCATTTAACAGATGATAAACGTTTTGTAGTTGCAAAATCCTCATTCAGAAGAACTTGACTTAATTTACTTTCTCTTAAAAGGAAAATTACCCGTCAAAGTATTTTACAGAAGTTGAATCAATTATATGTTGTATATAGACGTATTTCTTAGCTTGATAAAGCGGTGGAAGTTAGACTGTGATAGTTGATAGAATCAAACGCCTTCGGAACGATCTAGCTGGCAATCGCTTTTCTCATCTAAGACATTAATTTACCCTAAATTCTGATGTACATGCTTTCATTCAACGGTGTAGCTACCACTCAAATTTCCTCAGATCACCTATTAATGTTCTAATAAGAAATTGCTGGTTTTGGTACTTCACCAGTGCTTTTAAGAGAAAATGACACGTTTAAAGGAGAGGCAACGCTTTCAAATTTGTTTGCCTCCTTTATGACTAATAGTCTACATCACGAAACCATACCTATACAATTTTGACCCCCTTAAACCCCACTTTTATATAGTAAAACTGGGGTTTACAGGGGTATACATTATTTTTTTTATATTTCTGCTCTAAATCATATATTGTGGATACTCGTTAGAACCACCTCGGCGAAGCGTTTCTAACGAGTACCCACAATCGTTTTGAGCAGAACTATGAAACATATCAGATATTTTTCTGAAAACTCTATGTTTTTGGTGGTGAAATTTTCAATATATTTGAATTGGCGTATTTAATGATAAAAAATAGTTTATTCCTATGGGGCGCAAATTCTTTCCTTACAGAATAGACGAAATGGACAAACGTTCAAGGGAAGCCCGTCCGTCAAATTTCTTTTTGCATTCCTTCTGAAAATTAGTCTACATTAAAGGAAATCATTTGATTTGTTTCCATGGGGAGAAAACTTTTTTTCATTTAGCTAAGACCAGAATTTAGAAGGTGTCTGATATGCAGGAAAGCAAACAGTGAGTCATACATAGTTATCATCTTTTAAAAGAATTGTCGGAAAGTGTAACAAGCGTACTCTTTCCCCTTGAACATCGGTAGGGAATTCAATGAGGCCCAGGATGCTAAATTGTGACACGAGTGTACAGCGAAGACAAGATCAAAATAGATATCAAAACAATATTGGCGAGGTGCTGAAATGGGTATTATGACTGCACATTGTGCTTTTTTGCTTTTTATAATTGGAACCGTTTTTGTTAACACTCACCACTTGTCCACATCACGAAAACATGCCTATATAATTTTGACCCCTTAAACCCCACTTTTGTATAGTAAAACTGGGGTTTACAGGGGTATACATTATTTTTCTTATTTCTGCTTAAAAACATAGATTGTGGGTACTCGTTAGAACCGCCTCGTCGGGGCGGTTCTAACGAGTACCTACAACCTATGTTTTGAGCAGAAATATGAAAAATTTCAGATTTTTTATCTGAAAATTTTCATTTTCTTGGTGGTAAAATTTTCAGTATATTTGAATAGGCATGTTTTCGTAATGATCAGAAGTTCTTAAACATGCAGCATGACTTGACAAGCCAATGTTATCATACATAGGAATGCTTATGCACAGCATACGAGGGTCGTGCAAAAAGTTCTGTCACAAAAAGTTCTGTCACAAATAGGCTTCCTTAGTTTTATCCCGGGTATATTTTAAAATGCTTCATTGCACTTGAATGGTGTGTTAAATAGCTAACGATACCCGTTTATCTCGTACTAATTGCTTTCCAACTGACCGAGTTTTTTCAAATTGAAATAGATGCAGTCATATACACTGACCAATTTACTTGTTACATTGGACCAGAAGACTGAAATTCGTAGCTATATTAAATGCCGCATTAGGCTTAATATAGATTCAAAGCAGATATTTAATGAATTGTGTGGTATATATGGACCTCAGACCATTTGTGCGCACAGTGTTTAGGTGGGTTAAAGCTTTTAAAGCTGGAAAATTTTCTGTTAAAGATGATACCCGTCTTGGAAGGCCTAAAACCTGTTACCAAGGCTAACATCGCTGCTGTAAAGATTGTGGTCGAACAGGATGCGCGATTGTCTGTCAAAGATATAGCTAGTTGTACTGGCATATCAGAAGGCAGTGTACAAACAATTCTCAAAAAGCGTTTGAACCTGAGAAGATTTGCGCTAGGTGGGTACCTCATTTGCTCACTGAAGAACAAAGACACAACGCCTTAAATGTGCCCGGGAACTTTTGAAAACATACAAAGGCTGTAACAGTCGGGTTATTTCTAACTTGCTAACAGATGATGAAACCTGGGTGCACATGTTTGAGCCACAAAGAAGAGCTGATAATAAGTAATGGAAGCGAAAAGATAAAAACGCCCACGTATTGCCAAGAAAACCATAAGTTCGAAAAAGATGTTGCACGCAATTTTCTTTAATTCAAGTGGGCCAGTCGTTCAAATGCCTTGTCCACCTGATCATACAGTTACTGGCCGATTCTACAAGAATTTTGTAATGAAGAAAGAGTTTTACAATAAGAAACGACCAAGCAAAGGATGGTCAGGAGTCCACCTTTTACATGACAACGCCTCCTCTCATAAGTGTGAGGTTGTTAAGTCTTTATTTTGGCTTCTGAAAAGGCAAGGGTATATACGTATACTGGTCTTGGACTTCGGAGGGTACCTATGCACAGCCGTTTTTATGCTACATATCGAGGGTTGAGCGCAAGACTAGCGTAAGTCAGATGATTGTTTTTCCCAAAACCTAATCTCCTCACCATGAAGGCGTTATGAAGATTACAACATTTCTTTCTGTAAACAATGAAAATTTAGGTGCCATTGCTCGTATGAGCAATGGCACCTAAATTTGCATTGTTTACAAAGGGGTCCAAGTTGCCCCTAAACAAGGGTTTCAAAAATATGTTTGAGTTACAATAGTCTTGCGCTCAACCCTCGATATTCGGACGACTCCACTCCTAACCACACTTGGTCAAAATTTGCATATGTTCCCTTTACTACTTGCTAAAATGTGTAAAGGCTGACGGATGAGTGGTCAAATGTGTAGAACCTGAGCAGACACTGGATTATGTTGCCTCTGCTCTGGGTCTACACTACTGGCTCAATTTATCTATCCTTATCTATCCAAACGTCTTTTATTGCGTGACGCAACTTACTTATCCTTCAGCCAAGTTTGTATTAAGTTACGTTCTTATGTGTTTACAAACCACGTGTCTCTGTTTACAATCAGGATGTAAATGCATTTTAAGTGGAACTAATAATAAAAAGATATTACGCATTCGGATATCTTAGGATTAAAAACAAATCATACAAAAAGTAAACTAAAATAAACAATCAAAATTAAAAATCTTACACCACATGCCGTCGCTAATAAAATAAATACCGCTTGAGTGACAATGGACCACGCGCACAACAGGGCTGTAAATGCACCTTCAGGAATGTGAGCCTGAAAAGTCTCAGACTAGTACAGTCTGATTACTCTTCGTTCTTCGATTGAAGAATCATTGACTATTAGAAATTGTCCACAGAAGCAGTTGATCAGATGTGCAGATAGGTCTGAGTTTTATCGATGCCATTGGGCACATATTTCCAACGGTACATGTACGTTATCTCACAATGTTGATCATAAATCACATAATGTCATGATGATGTCTTTAATAGCATTCAACCTTATCATATTTACTCTTAGTATATGGATAAACAAGCCTAAGCACAAAGTGGAGATCTTGATCAGGGTCTACACTTTGGACTAAGGTCCATTATTTTCCAATTATCAACAGTTTAGGTACACCATGCAGCAAAATGGACTTAGCAAGTTGTCGAAACATTGCGTGAAAACCAGATTAACATTCCGTTGGCGTTTTAAAGGTACAACGCCGGCAAGTGGTTGTTCCTTTATAAATGAGCCAAAAAGTAAGAAAAGTACTTTCTTTATGTGCATCCGTCGAAGACTCAAATCAGCCTGCGCATCCATGCATTCTAATCAAAGTTTTCGTTCTCCGCATGAAGAAACTAATTATTTCCCATAAGCCATCACGAAAACATGCCTATACAAATTTGACCCCTTAAACCCAACTTTTATATAGTAAAACTGGAGTTTACAGGGGTATACATTATTTTTCTTATTTTTGCTCAAAACATAGATTTCGGCGAGGCGGTTCTAACGAGTACCCACATTCTATGTTTTGAGCAGAAATATGAAAAATATCGGAGTTTTTTATTTAAAAAATTTCAGTTTTTGGAGATGAAATTTTCTATATATTTGAATAAGCGTGTTTTCGTAATGAATGCCTAGTGTTGGGATCATCTTGTAGGGGAAAAGGAAACTGACTGCTTTGGTTCTATTTGGTCTGTGGCTTGTTTAATGTCTCTCTTGGTCTGTTTGCTCTTTCTCTTGGTGTCACTGATAGGCTATGTTCTGATTTTTGCGTTTTCTGGCCCCGAGGTTATAAAACTTCTTTTTTATGCTCAACTCAGCTGAGCATGAAATTTGTCCTGCTAATAAATTACAAATTACTAACGATTGCAAATTCGTTCTTGCTAGATATAGCTAAGCATTAAAATTTTATCTGCAAATAAATATGAAAATGTCAACTACTGTTAGCATTTTCATATTTATTAGCAGAGAAAATTGCGTGCTCTGCTTGAGTTGAGCATAAAGAAAGTTTTATAACCTGGGTGTCAGCGCATCTTCTGTGCTATTTATCTCTCATCAGACATTAAGTTTTGTATAGTTGCTGTTTTTTTTTTGTTTTGTTTTTTTTTAGTCTGTCAACACCTATCGTGTACGGTCTGTATTTGCTTTAAATATTAGTAAACCTAAATTCGTTACCACACGTGTCCTAACACGTCACGAAAACATAACTATAAAGTTTTGAGCCACTTAAGCCCCACTTTTATATAGTAAAACTGGGGTTTACAGGGGTATACATTATTTTTCTTATTTCTATGTTTTGAGCAGAAGTATGAAAAATATCAGAGTTTTTTATCTGACAATTTTCAGTTTTTGGAGGTGAAAATTTCTATACAATTGAATAGGCGTCTTTTCGTAATGATTTAAATCTGTTAGTGAATTTAATAAGTACTGGACGAGAGGTAAACAGTGTAGACACTGAACAGACTCAGTCCTCTGTCCAAATACATAGGGATACAATTAAATGCATGAGCTTTACAGATCCTAGCTGCCAGAATAGCGGTGATTACTTCAAGGTCACAATCTATGTTTTTGAGCAGAAATATGAAAAATATCGGAATTTTTTATCTGAAAATTTTCATTTTTTGGTGGTAAAATTTTCACTACACTTGAATAGGTATGTTTTCGTAACGCCTAGCATCAACGTAATCAATGTAAGCATTCAAGTGATATTAATCCTGAAAACCTTTATAGTGTAATATGACAATTCCATGACCTTAGCCTCAGGGACACGTGATGTGCTATTAAAAGTATGGACGAATGGCTACTGACAGACCAATTACTAAGTAAATGTGATGTGACACATTTTATAGATGTCTCCGTATTAAGAAAAGGTGCGAAGCAAGAAAGGCAACGAGGTAAAGATTTGAGCCTCAGTGGCAGAAAACATATCTTTCTGCATGTGCGTCCAGCGAAGATTGGGTGCAGCCTGTACATGCAAAGTATGGCCCCGAGGTTATAAAACGTTTGTCATGCTAAGCTCAGTTGAGCATGAAATTTTCTCTGCTAATAAATATGAAAATGCCAACAAAAGTTGGCATTTTCATTAATAAATATGAAGTTGGCATTTTCATATTTATTAGCAGAGAACTTTTCATGCTCAGCTATGTTTAGCAAGAAAGACATTTCAATGTTTAGTAATTTGATATTTATAAACAGAACAAATTTCATGCTCAGCTGAGTTGAGAATGAAAAAGGTTTTTTAACCTCGGGGCCTGGTCAGAATCTTCCATTGGCGCATTTTCGATAGCCAAGGATGCAAAGTTTATTCATACGGAGAATGAAGACTGATAAGAGTGTAAGGATGTCACGCTGGATTGAGTAATCGTTGGGTCACAGGTCAGAAGATTCGTTTCCTCATGTTACGGCTCATATGCGTGTTAAGCAAGGAAAGACCGAATGGAAAATATGTTATAAAAGCAAAGGTTTACTGTGTTAAAGGTTTACTGTGTTTAATGTCTTTAGTGTATGTGTGAAAGAAGAAATGTCATGAAGAAGCGATTTTATTAAAATGAATATTCAGTCATCACGAAAACATGCCTATATAATGTTAAACCCCTTAAACCCCATTTTTATATAGTAAAACTGGGGTTTACAGGGGTATACATTATTTTTTTTATTTATGCTCAAAACATAGATTGTAGATACTCGTTAGAACCGCCTCATCGAGGCGGTTCTAACGGGTACCCACAATCTATGTTTTGAGCAGAAACATGAAAAATATCTGAATTTTTTATCTGAAAATTTTCTTTTTTTGGTAGTAAAATTTTCAGTATATTTGAATAGGCATGTTTTCGTGATGATTATTTAAGTGGAAGCAAGAAAGATCATCACTTAGTCAGCATAGTGTAACAATATAAAGCCTTGACACAGTTCCGTATGGGAACGCCTTATCAGTGTATGAAAACCACTATTGAGACAGGAGAGTTATCTTAATCCAGTCTGCAATACGAGGGACGTACCATAAGTCACGGCGATAACAGGCAAACACATTAAGTGAGCCTCAATTTGGAACAATATACCTTGGGACGTGTGCGCCCAGTGAAGACTCAGATGATCAAAACCTACGCAGGGTGCTCTTTGGATGGTGGATGACATTACAAAAACACGTCTATTCAAATATGTAGAAAATGCCACCAACAAAACTGAAATTTTCATATAAAAAACTCTGATATTTTTCATATTTCTGAAAAGGCTTAGTCTAAGAATCGGCGAGGCGGTTCTAACAAGTACCCACAATCTATGTTTTTGAGCAGAAATAAGAAAAAAAAGTGTATACCCCTGTAAACCCCAGTTTTACTATATAAAAGTGGGGTTTAAGGGAGTCAAAATTATATAGGCATTTGTGACGGAGTGCAGGCAGACAGCGAAGACTGACCAGACATCGCGGATGTGCAGCCTGCTCAGATACATTTCCACAGCCTGTAACCCTATTGAATATGTACTTATTAAGAGGAATCGATATACTTCCACTGGAAGTAACTGTTCCGAAATCGTTTGTCCTCCATCTTGAGAAGAAGTGTCCTCTAAAAGACTGTTCCCCTGTGCAGGGCTTTGTGTACAGGAGAACAAACGGGAAGTAACAAAAGTTGTCTTCCTTGTATAAAATGGCTGACAATCTACAGAGTATATCAAGTCCCCTGAACAGATAAACAGAATGCAGTTTAAACGGGTAAACAGAGAAACCAAATATAATGATTAGAAGTTTCGGCCCATTTATATCGCCTTTTACTTCTCTTTATTTGGGCATTTTCATATTCAGTGTAACCCATTTATGCCGAGTGGATTCTTTTACCTCGACTCTTTGGACAGGTCCATTTCTAGTAGAAGGGGTGTCTGGGTATTTTTTTTTTTATTATTTCCGTGTCATACTGAAATTCATGTTTTAAATGAAAACAGTATAGACTCTGATCAGATGCCGCGTTCTGCGGTTTCATATATGGTCTACACAGTTTGCCAATATCCCTTTCATGGGACGCTAGGCATAAATGAGTATAGAGGTGTTCGTTGTCTTTTTATTGCAATCATTTATTATAGAGAATGCTGTAAAAATGCAAACAGGTCTGCGCCGCGGTCAATGTCGTCTGATCTAGGTTTACACTGCTTAGTGTCCCGGTTATGGAGTTCTAGGAATTGGTAAGTCATATATTATTTTTTCTTTTCTAAACATATCCTAACACTACGAATTATAATACGGGTATATTTCTCTGTTTGAGCAAAACCTTTAGGCCCATAATTGGTACGTAGCTACACGTCTAAATTACTGGATGAGTGACAGGAAAAAAACCTGATCAGATGCCGCGGTTTGAGTGAATATGGTAAAAACAATCAAACTATGCGAAATCGATTGATAAAAGCTGGCTAGAGAAGAGCAAAACAATAATATATAAAAATCATCTTTTTTTCAATTGGGCACAGTTTTGTCAGCCACACAGCGATATTAACGAAATTTTGTCATTTCAAAACGTTTGTCAATAATGATTTCACGTAAAAATCATTATTGACAAACGTTTGTCAATAGCGACTTCACGTAAAACATTTGTCAACAGTCATTTTAACGTATATTGACTACTGAAAAACGTTTGTCAACAGCCACTCTGTACATTTATTCAGCTTTTAAGAAATGATGAATCAAGATTAACATGAGCTGAACGTGGCGTTTGATCAGATTCTACATTGCTTCCAAGATTCCAGCAGATTTTAAGCACATTAACAAGTAATAAAATGGACCTGCTCAAAGCATAGGACAAAGTTTGGCAACCAATATGGCAAGAATTTAAGTCGTCCGAATTTTAGAGTAAATAGGGTAAAGATAATTTAGGGAGAAACCTTATTGTTTGACCCTCGTCAGAAACGAAATATTGTAAGGATTTAAAATTTAATTTATTTTAACTGTCATTCTCACGGATGTCAATAGATGAACACACATTTAAATTTGTTAATAAACTCCGGCTTAAATTTGAAACATGTTTAAGTTCATTATGAGTTGTTTCATAGAGAAATCATCAATATTAGAAAGACGGCACAAACGTTTGTCATTACGAAAACATACCTATTCAAATATAATGAAAACTTTACCACCAAAAAATGAAAAATTTTCAGATGCAAAAAATTCTGATATTTTTCTTATGTCTGCCCAAAACATAGATTGTGGGTACTCGTTAGAACCATTCCGACAAGGCGGTCTAACGAGTACCAACAATCTATGTTTTTGAGCAGAAATAAGAAAACATAATATATACCACTGTAAACCAAAGTTTTACGATACAAAAAGTGGGGTTTAAGGGGGTCAAAATTATATAGGCATGTTTTTGTGATGTGGCTAATGTAAGAAAAAAAAAAAAAAAACACTAACCGCTGTGCGGGCAGCGAAGACTCTGTTCAGCTTGCGATCTGACCATGATCTTTGCTGTTCGTATAAAGCTTGATAGCTGTTTTCGTGCATTGCCTCATTTACAAATTGCATACGGCCTTTGTGATTCGTACTATCTATATGTACATGAATTTGCTCCTTTGTGAACAAATTCTAAGACTAGACCCCATTACGAGAACACGCCTATTCAAATATATAGAAATTTTCACCTCCGAAAATTGAAAAATTTCAGATAAAAAAACTCTGATATTTTTTCTTATTTCTGCATAAAACATAGATTGTGGGTACTCGTTAGAACCGCCTCGCCGAGGCGGTTCTAACGAGTACTCACAATCTATGTTTTATGCAGAAATAAGAAAAATAATGTATACCCCTGTAAACCCCAGTTTTACTATATAAAAGTGGGGTTTCCGGGGGTCAAAATTATATAGGCATGTTTTCGTGATGCATTTTTAGAAGGGGCTTTGTGTGCAGGATCGCACTCTACGGTGAAACATCATATAATTATACATTCTATGATCAAACAAAGTAGTGGCGACCATTGCCAGAGCAAAAGAAAACCTATAGCATATTACATCATTACGACGTTGGTAGTGCCTTATATTGATATTGTAATGTATTCACTGAGCTTTGTTGCACTCCATACTTGCAATATATATTTGTTCTTTGAAAGCCAATTTCTCGAAAAGTGCAGTCTGCACTGTTTAAACTTCTCTTATTAAATTGTGTGTAAAGATTTATACTGAAAAAAATAAACGTCTGACAATTCCAAATTTACATTGTAAATTTTACTTGTCTGTATATTTTGATGTCTTCGGCCAAACACTTCATGAACGTTTACTTTTAGTCTGCTGCAAACAACAACCAGCATGCTACAGATTAATTGCCGTATTCGACCTAATTACCGCACAGGCCCCTATAAGCACACTATCAAGCAATTACAGCCAGTGTACTTTCGTCTTCTTCTTTATAAAAGCATTTGTTATAAATATCTTTTTGAATTGCATCGACTTGTAGACGCATTTTTTTTATAGAGAAAATCAGAAAAAAAAACAACAAAAAACACACACACACACAAAAACATCGCACGTTGCACCTCATATGTTGTGCACAGCATGGCCCAAATGATACATTTCCTGTTGTTCTGCGGTAAAGAACTTGACAGTTCCGAAGACATATGGGCTACGCACGACGTAACCTGCAATAAGGGCTGTGTGACGAGAAAAGACTCAGATCAGCCTATACAACTACGCAGTATGGCAAGGATTCTCTTTTGTCTCTGTTTGGATAGCCCAGAGGCCGTAGAAGGTACGTGCGATCAGCAAAGACTCTGATCAGTCTGGATAGGCTGATCTGAGTCTTCGCTGGTCGCACAAGTCTTGTTGTAGGTTTTGTCGTCCGCTGGCTCATACAAATACATTCCATGTTTGACTGCTTTGCTAGTTTAATTATCTATTAATGTTTACTGCAACGAGCTAATAGTTGGGACACCAACGTGATTTATTGGAAATACGAATATCGTAGAGATAGTCTAATTCACCTTTAAAGCGCTAATCACAACAACAGCCGACAATCATTTTGTAACTACTGTTTAATATATCATGTGAATCGATTCACATGAAATGCCAGGTCTAATCTGACCTGAATAATGATGATAACAATAAAGAATGTCGTCTGCTACAGTTTTGCTAAGTACTTTAGCCTTAAAGTGCAGAGCAAAACTGTAACAATCAGTACAGCCATCGCTTCCCTGCATACAAAAGTAAACGCCTTTGCAAGCAGAAAAAGATCCGAATGAGACATGTTTGGCATTCTGTTTTGAGTTTTGATTGATTCTCCTGTTTTCAACATTGTACGTAAAAGCAAACAATCCCTTCTTCGTCATCAATTTGTTCCAGTTCAGGCGTAAGGTTAACCTTCTCACCCCTGAGTTTCTAACATGGACTTTTCCGTCCTTGGATTTGGACATGTGCATTGATACAAATAGTGGTGCACGTCAAAATCAAAAAAATAAAATGGCAAATAGCGTAGATCCTGATGATACGGCTCGTGACGAGCCGTCTCATCTGGATCTATTCTGTTTGTAGCGGTATCTGTTTTGGTCTGAAGGGTTAATTTCTGTTTTGTAAGGTGTTAATTTCTAGTTATTGGCAGGAAGATAAAATGTAAGCCTCAAGATAAAAAAAAGGTTATTATGCCATATGTCAGCATCGAATCCTGATTAGTGCCTTCTCTGTTCATTATATGTCTTATAATATTGAATAATTCTTTAAATAGAAAGATTACATGTATCTTTGCTCTTTTAGGGCATACATGCCTGCGCAAACAGTGTAGGCTCAGATTAGACACCGGATTGCACTGTATCCAGCAGAGTTTAGGCACACCATCAAGTAATCTAACCTGCTAAGCCCTGCATACCAAAGCCTGTAACTTTGTGAACAGTGTAGATTCAGATGAGATGGCTCATAATGAGCCATCTCAACTGAACCTACACTGTTTGACATTCAGTTTTGATTTTTGACTGAGACCCCTATTTGGAATAATGATCCTGACCAGATCAAAGATGGAAGAGTCCACTTCACAAACGCGGGGATGAAAGGGTTAACGGACTTAAGTTTTAGGACTAGTATGTTAACTAGTTAACCCATTTTTGCCTGGCGTCCCGTAAAAGGGACATTGGAAAACAACGTAAACCCAGATTAGATGCCACATAACGCGGGGTCCCTTCTAGGTTTACACTGTTTGCATTAAGTACAGGAATTAATATAAAGCATGGCAATAATAAAAACTACCCAGACTCCCCTTCTACTGGAAATGGACGTGTCCAAAACGTTGAGGTAGGAGAGTCCACTCGGCAAAAATGGATTTTGTCCAAGCATTTGGGGTTAATACTGCAACATCTTCACGAATATATAATTTTTACCCCTTTAAATCCCGCTCTTATAAAGTTAAACTGGGGTTTACATAGGTGTACATTATTTTTCTTATTCTGCTCAAAAACATAGGTTGTAGGTACTCGTTAGAACCGCCTCGCCGAGGCAATTCTACCGAGTGCCCACAATCTATGTTTTGAGCAGAAATATGAAAATATCAGAGTTTTTTTATCTATAAATTTTCATTTTTTGGAGGTGAAATTTGTATATATTTCAATAGGCGTGTTTTCGTAATGATGATGAGTCTCTTCTGACGTTGAGGTTAATATGTGGTTATTTATTGCTACAATATCTTCCTTGGAATGTTAAATCTGGTAGGTACAAATTGTTCAATTAAGAAATTTTAAATAACTTAGACACAACACTGGAAAACGCATTATGTAAATCGCAATAAAATCACCAACGAACTATATTAGTGCATTTGGCTTCCGTTCGGTCAGCGCCTACGCTGAATATTGAAATAATGTATGATCACGCGGCGCATTGAACTCAAAATAAGCTGGCATGGCACTATGGGAGTACATGGAGGCTGTTCCAGAGCTTGTTTGGCCTAGTGCGAATTAAAACCATTCTTCCTGCTATCAATTATCTAGGATATTTAGAACGAAATGTTCTTATAGATCAATTTTCTTAACAGAAGGATCTATTAACAATAATGGGCAGAAAAGGATAGGGAGCTAATATGCTAATACAGTCGACTCTCGTTATCTCGACTTCGCTTATCTCGAATAACCGCTTATCTCGAAGTGAAAATCTGGTCCATGTTTAAACATGAAAATCTAACAATAGGTAACAAAATATTGTGGAAAAGAGGAGAAATTGCTCCCAAGGAGCAATTTCTCCATTTTTCCCCAATATTTTCAATATATCTCTAACTACTTCAGGAGTCAATTACATACTCATTTGTGAAATGTGGTTGTTCGATTTATTTTTTCCTTTATTCTGCAAATCTGATATGTCGAGGTACGGATATCTTGAAGTATTTCAGAGGGTCCCTTGGACTTCGGGATAACGGGAGTCGACTGTATTTCCTGATATCGGCTTGATATTGCCAAATGTTTCATGGCCAAAATGTTTAGGACAGCATAAGCACATAATATACGTATATAATATTCAGGAAACGTCACAAGCACGATGCAAAGCCCTTCCGAGACACCAAAAAGAAGGGGATAAGGAACAAATAATGACAAAAGAAATACCACATATGAAACCACCGTCGCACAAAAAAGCAATGATTGTAACAGAGGAACAGGGCTGGAACAGTCCGTAGAAATTTAAATAAAACTATTGAGTACTAAATTACTTAAACCAGTACTTAAACCAGTTTTATACTCGCGAAACCTCAGCCTCAGTTCTCAAGCAGCGCCAAATTACAAACAAATGTTCGGTCCGCACAGGGGTCCTCTAATTCATCAATGAAATTTTACATCGAAACACATAAAATCATACACTGTGATGAAGCAAAGGGTTCAATGGCGAACAGAAGCCAGAACAAAAGAAAACCACAAAGAAGAACACCATGGACCCGGCCACAGACATTGGGCGCCAACTGGCAGTCATAATGTCTAATAATATTCAGTGGCGTAACCAGAACGGAATTATTTGAATGCACACCCAGGAAAAATATTGAAAACTATACTTAGAATCGCTTCCAAAATAGGGACTACTCTTAAAGGTAAGAGCAGCCCCTATTTCCGCTGAGGGAGACAACTTTTGTTACTAATTACGAAAACACGCCTATTCGAATATATTGAGAATTTTACCACCAACAAATGAAAACTTTCAGATGAAAAATTCTGGTAGTTCTCATATTTCTGCTCAAAACATATATTGTGGGGTTTGTTAGAACCGCCTCGTCGAGGCGGTTCTAACAGGTACCCACAATCTATGTTTTTGAACACAAATAAGAAAATTAATGTATACCCCTATAAACCCCAGTTTCACTGTATAAAAGTGAGGGTTTAAGGGGGTCAAAACTAGGCGTGTGTTTTCGTGATGTCTTGTTTGCTCTAAAGAGAAACAATTTGCTCCTGTCAAAGGGGAGGCAAATTATTTGACAGATGCCGCCCCCTTAATGTGTAGGCGCTAAAGGTTAATATACAGCTTTAGGGATTAAGATAGGTTTAAGCCTCAAGATAAGAAAAGGGTGTCATTATGTCATATGTCAATAGAAAAAGCTTTATTAGCACCTCCGCCATTTATCGATTTATTCTTCAATGTCGAACGATTCTGTAAGCAGAGAGCGACGGCCTTGACCAAACTCTGTGCATTACGAAAACACGCCTTTTAAATTCTATAGAAAATTTAACCTCCAAAAACTGAAAATCTCTGATGTTTTTTTTTTTCACAGTTCTGCTCAAAACATAGATTGTGGGTACTCGGCGAGGCGGTTCTAACGAGTACCTGTTTTATATGTTTTGATAAAAAAATAATGTATACCCCTGTAAACCCCAATTTTACCATATAAAAGTGGGGTTTAAGGGGATCAAAATTATATAGGCGTGATGGTTTGTTCGCTATATAGCACATACTGTCTGTACCCTAAGTATCAGGACAGACGGGCTTAAGAAAACAGTTACATCACGAAAACACGCCTACATAGTTTTGACCCCCTTAAACCCCACTTTTATATAGTAAAACTGGGGTTTACAGGGGTATACATTATTCTTCTTATTTCTGCTCAAAAACATAGATTGTGGGTACTCGTTAGAACCGCCGCCTCGCTGAGGCGGTTCTAACGAGTACCTACAATCTATGTTTTGAGCAGAAATATGAAGAATATCAGATTTTTTATCTGAAAATTTTCATTTTTTGGCGGTAAAATTTTCAGTATATTTGAATAGGCGTGTTTTCATAATGAGACCAGCTGCCAGCAGAGTTATGGTACATTATAAGCAGTGAACTAGGATAAATATGAAAAATGAGTTAAGGTGCCCAAAATTTAGGGTGATTACGGTAACTCGATGTCAATTTTCAGATGTTGCGGGCTTATTGCGAGCTAATATTTAGTACTTTATATGCTATATCTTTCTGGGATATTTTGCTGTTGCAGATGTAGAATGTTTAAGTAAGCAAGTACCTCGACATGACACTGGAACATGCATATATAAATAGCAAAATAAATAAATAAATAAATAAATAAATGAGCCAGAGCAGGACAAAACTTACAAAAATACTTGTGCGACCAGCGAAGACTTAGACCAGCCTGCGCATCCACGCAGTCTGATCAGAGCCTTTGCTGATCGCATGTGCTTTCTACAGCCTCCAGGCTATCCAAAGAGGAATAAATGAAAACCTTGCCATACTGGGTGGACGCACAAGCTGATCTGAGCCTTTGCTGGTTAGGTAGGTCTTATTGTAGGTTTTGTCATGCGGCGGCTCAATTATAAATGTTGCTACCCGGAAAAGGACACATTTACTAAACTTGTCCTGCCGAGACACCAATAGAAGGAGAGTTGAGGAGTAAATAACAACACGACACACATTACGAAAACACGCCTATTCAAAAATATAGAAAACCTCACCTCCAAAAGCAATAACACGACACACATTACGAAAACACGCCTATTCAAAAATATAGAAAACCTCACCCAAAAACTGAAATTTTTCAGATGAAAAACTCTGAAAATTTTCATATATCTGCTCGAAAACATAGATTGTGGGTATTCGTTAGAACCGCCTCGGCGAGGCGGTTCTAACAAATACCCACAGTCTATGTCTTCGAGCAAAAATAAGAAAATAATGTATACCCCTGTAAACCCCAGTTTTGCTATATAAAAGTTGGGTTTAAGGGGATCAAAATTATATAAGCGTGTTTTGTAATGAATAGTACTGCATTAACTGACATACAAACAAAGAAGAAATGCAAGAAAGGACTTCCTTGGAACAGTCCGCAGGAATAGCTATAGACAATTAGGGCCCAGTTGTTCAAAGCGTCGTTAGCTTAACGAGCTCGTTAAGGGTCATTTCATTAACTGTTTTAGTGGATTCAATATACAATATTCTGATATTTTTTGCTGAAAAAATGTGAGTAGCTTTTGCAATGCAAAAGCTACTCACATTTTTTCAGCAAAAAAAAAATTCAGCATATTTGCATATCACTCGATGTAAATTTTAACGAATCGTTAACTGACGACGTCGTTAGCTTTGAAAAACTGGGCCTGGATGTTTACTCGCTAACCCTCAAAATTACAATTATGAGTTCGATTTACATTTGTACCTTTACACAGTCTGATCAGAATCCTCAATGGGCGGTTTAGTATATACATTCAGTTAGATTTTGGCGGAACTATTTAAACAAAGACTTTCACTCGCTACAAATATATTACAACAACATGAATATTTCGCAGCAAACTGCATGCACGGTTGTAAACCCAATTATGATAGATAACTTTGCTTCCCACTTTAATTACTAGCATTTTCATATTTATTAGCAGAGAAAATTTCATGAGTTGAGGAAATAAAATGTTTAAATAACCTCGGGGTCATCTACCTTTCCCCAACGAACATCACAATGCCAGACAGGACCCTCTAAACACAACAATAAAATAATAAATATACCAAACACGAAGAAAGCCTCGCAGTGCAGCGAGCAGCCACATAAATGGGTTTTAATGGTCACAATTCCTAGGTTTAAATATGTAAAATACGAAGATTATTGTTCTTTTTGTAAAGGTCCCTTAAATCAGTCTGTGAACACACACACACACACACACACACACACACACACACACACACACACACACACACACACACACACTTGGGCGCTTGGTGATCACCAAGGACACGACAAAGCGACAGAAGACCACTAGTAGTGCCACGCAGGGCCTAAACAAAGTCACGGAGCAAAACCCTCTGAATGCATCGGATAAAGATTGAATCTTATTTGATCTACACTATGAAACAGCAGTTCTATCAGACAGGAAAACGTAGAGTAATCACAAAAGAAGTACCGCCTTGATCAACAACAGAACTGTTCGGGAGCCCAAACCTAGGTTTTTAAGGCGCTAAACTTCAACTTTAACGTTTGGTTGATTATCATAAATCATCAGGGGATCAACACAGAAAAAGTAAGGGTACGATACACCCGGTAGAATTTTAGGAAAACAAGTTTTGTGACATTTTGGGCCCAGTTGTTCAAAGCGTCGTTAGCTTAACGAGCTCTTTAGTGGTCATAATGTTAACTGTTCTAGTAAGCACAATATCTAATTCACAGGTAATTTTGCTGAAAAAAAAAAGTGAAATGCAAAAGCTACTCGCATTTTTCAGCAAAAATATTAGTGTGTACGCCGTATTTTATAATCAAAATTTTAACGATACGTTAACTAACGACATCGTTAGTTTTCAACAACTGGGCCCAGTTTACTTTTCTGCACACACCAAGTCCATCATAAAGAAGGGCTTTACTAAAACAAAATAGCTTCCCGTGGCAGAAAATTCTTTCCTTTTAGCGTAAACACCTTCTCTGAAGTGAGGCAAAACTATTTTGACAAGAAATGTGGCTGCAAACTGGAAGTCAGAGCTAAATATTTCTTAACGCACTATTATAACTTAACTCAATATTATATCATGGATATATCATGGCTTACTCTGAGAATCGAATATCGCTTCGGCCGGTGCTAAGGGGTGTTTGCAGCTTCGCAAACTACATTCCTTTTATAAAACCGAGTCGCCGATTTTCGTTCTTTTGTGTGGTCTTTGTTTTCAAGATATGTATTGTGTAGATCTAGATAGGGAGTATGCCCAGATTGACATTTTTATATCTCCATAAAGTATATGTGTTGTCGATGCTCATCAGGACCGCCCTTGCTTCTACTGAATACGATCGCTTCATTCATTTATTATCCTAATGCATTGTTGTCCTCTCAAACTGTTACGGTCTTTTTGTTGTTGTTTTTTGTATGTTCTGTAATTTATTTATTGAAAAATGCGACGAAATATTCGACATCGTGTCTTTTGATTCCATTATACATTCTTTTTATTCAAAATAAAATGAATATAATATTATAAATAAGAACAAAATTTGAACGAAACAGTAGAGTTTCACCGTGATACAGCCACATTAATTAAACTATGAAAAAGTGGTGGTTTATCGCAATATTTTTCTTGCTTTAATATTATAACAGTGAACCTCAGCCCACGTGCTTTTCTGTATGTTAACAGCTGCGGTCATACCGGATTGCATATCTAGTTTTTGCTTTCTCTCAATTCACGCATCCGTAAAGACCAGTCCAGACAACAGACATATTCTGTTATACAGTCGCTTCTTAGTTCTACGAGAATTTTTCAATAATTTAGCGACACTTTCGTATACCTACTTCGCAGTTCGCATAAGTAGAATACACTAGGTCGGGGAATAGAACCACATCCAAAGCTGTTAAATCCTGTGTTAAAATAGCTATAACTCTCTTCTTAACCGCAGCCCGAGAAAACGTATCCTCTGATATGTGCGCCCGACGCAGAGTCTGAATGAAAACATTACGAAAACATGCCTATTCAAATATACTGAAAATGTTACCATCAAAAATGAAAATTTTCAGATAAAAATTCTGGTAGTTTTCATATTTCTGCTCAAAACATAGATGGTGGGTACTCGTTAGAACCGCTTCGGTAATAATACTGTATACCCTTGTAAACCCCAATTTTACTATATAAAAGTGGGGTTTAAGGGGGTCAAATTTATATAGGCATGTTTTCGTGATGACACATCTCCAAATTATCCCATTATCCTCCTAACCTGGCGTTATTTGATTAATCTCAATGGGGTCGAGCTTTCCATTTCTAGAACAATTTTCCTTGGCCCCGAAGATGTTCAATTCAAGCCAGTGAGGTTCGATTGTATAATGTAAAATAGTTTTTGTTTCTGAGAAATAGGTTCTTTATGGATCAAAGCAATTATGTTGCTTGTTCCACTCATTAAGTAGTACATAACCTGCCATTCGTATTTTGTTGTATTTCGTAAGAAATAGTAAAATAGTTAACATAAGTGTTCTGCGAAGACTTATACAACTCGAATATCAACTGTCGCTAGTATGGGTTCATATTTTATGAAAAACACAAACACACACACCGCAACAGTATTTAAGACATTTCGCAAATTACATTAATGTAGAGCCAGACAAACTCCATTGGCTCAAGGATCTGATGAGTTTGTTATGGGTATTTATTAATAATCTTCTAATAGCATGTAATATTAAACCCTCCTAATTCTTTGTATGCCAATAAAAATGCTGGGAACAGACGATTGGTATTTTTCATTTTTCATTTTTTTTTCTGCTAGAAAGACTTGACATTTCTTGCTCATCGTCTGCTTTAAGGGCGATTTGTGTTTTACTTTTGCAAGCATATAGGGCTTGACACTTCATGCAAATTGATTTGCTTGAAATATCAATTCCTACATTCTTGACATAATATACAGTAGGATTTGCTCATATTTATTTTCAGCAAATAAAGAGTTCAAACCAATAAATATTTTAACCCTTTCAGCCCGGCAGACCAAACCAGATATCTGCGCAAACAGTGTAGATCCAGATGAGATGGAACGGCTCATTATGAACAGTCTCATCAGGATTTGAAAAATGTTTTTGGTCTGTATAGTTAAAATGATTAAGTTAATTAAAAACAGGTATTGAATCGCAGTTTGAAAACCGTTATTATGCGTCGCTTTCATACATTAAACGTGTCTAACCAGGGTAGCATTTCTTTGGCCTGAAACAAACCATGTTTCGATATTATATTCATGTTTTAGTTTTACATTTTATTTACTAAGAAACATGGTCGCGAAATAAGTGAAATAGGAATAAATGTAAAATTCAAAGTGAATCATATAGATCCAAGATTGCGATCGTTCCCAGATCAATGCCGATATCTTAGATTCTGAAATATTTCTAATCATGAACAGAAACATTACAAAAACAAGCCTATTTAGATATACTGGAAATTGCACCACCAAAAAAAAATGAAAAGTTTCGGATAAAAAATCTGATATTTTTCGTATTTCTGCTCAAAACACAGATTGTGGATACTCTCTAGAACCGCCTGACCGAGCAGTAACTATTTTCCTTAAATGAATTACAGTTTCGTCTACATATTCCACGTCGCCGGCCCTCCTTATGATTGTGCGTGTTACGTGGTTTAATTGGCAAGTCAGATTTTCATAAACGTGGATTTACATTCCACATTTAAATTCAACTAAATTCCTTTCTATAAGACGAACGCAGAGGTCGTAGTAAGATCTGTTCCACGTCTTTTTTCGGCCAATTATTTGTAATAAAACTAAGCAGTTCTACATCATTTGATCAAAATGTTGTATACATACATAATAAAGAGTTCAAAAGGAAATTTTCCGCAAAAGCGTCAATATTAGTTTAACACATAATAAAAAAAAAATAGTTTACATGTAATTATTTATTTCCTTTACATTCCTCACATCTGCTCATCAGGAGCCTATTTGCCATTGTTGATATATATATATATATATATATATATATATATATATATATATATATATATATATATATATATATATATATATATTATATATATATATATATATATATATATATATAAGGTTTACCATTGTGTCAGTTATCTCTTTAGGACAAAGTTAACATGGGATATCAAACCCTATTTTGTGGGAAAAAATACACGTATATCGTACGTAGGTATTAAATTCAAGAAGGTTTAAGGTTTGTCTACATACCATTACGAAAACATGCCTATTCAAAAATATAGAAAATTTCATCTCCAAAAACTGCAAATGTGCAGATAAAAAACTCTATTTTTTTATATTTCTGCTCAAAACATAGATTGTGGGTATTCGTTAGAACCGCCTCGGCGAGGCGGTTCTAACGAGTACCCACAATCTATGCTTTTGAGCAGAAATAAGAAAAATAATGTATACCCCTTTAAACCCCAGTTTTACTATATAAAAGTGGGGTTTAAGGAGGTCAAAATTATATAGGCATGTTTTTGTGATGCATCAATGGTTACACCTACCTTCTGCAACAGAGCCCAAAGAAAATTCTTCCAACCCAAGGCAAAACATAAAGTTCACCGACAGAGCAAAGCATGTTACTACTTTTAATACTACAAGTAGGATATCCATCCTGAAGTGAGCTCTGAGTGAGTCTTAAACTTATTTTGTAAATGTCCATCAAGATCCTAGTTTTCAATCTTTTGACTCATTTGACGTCAGTTTATCACCACCAACGCATAAAGTTTGTTGTCTGTAAAGACAGCGCGCGCTCGCTTTGCTGTTTTGCCTGATACTGCTGCCTGTTATAGAACCTGTAATGGGTTATTGAGAGTGTCACTCCCTTCCGCTGAACACTGCTAACTAACAATAGTTATTTTTTCCAATAATATGTATAATCGACCGAACAGAGATAAATTAGTCCAGTAATATTTTGATTGCGAGTCGCTATATTAATAATATTGGAGAAGTTTACTCAAAAATAATATTTTGTTTGTTTGGTATCATTTTTGAAGCTTCGGTTTCTATCGACATATGGCTTACTAACAATACAAATACAGGCTTGATATTGCAACTGAACGATATGTATGGTTTGTTTAACCCTGAAAACGTCATTTAACTTGTAGTCAACAGCTTTTATTTGCTTATGATAAAAGTTGTAGAAAAACTACGTCTTGATATTTGATATGGATCTCGTCTCAGACAAATAAAGATTATATTAAACAAATTGAATCTGTGACAGTGGCGGCAGGATAGCTTTGTCGGTAGAGCATCGGAACGGAAATATGAGGGTTCCAGGTCCGAGGCCTTATACGGCTGTACTTTTGTCTCACAGTGATATTTAGTAGTATGTGGTGACCTGTGTGGATCCAGTACCGTGCCTGTATGTATGAAAGAAGATGAGAATAAGTCTTTTAGGACTTAGGACAGAGATTCGGGTCGAATCTCAATTAAGCAGGAGAAAATATTACAATGGCGGCCGGATAGCTTGGTTTGTAGACTAAATGTCTTTAGCTTGGCCCGCCATGGTTCAAAGTAAAAGGGAAGGCAATGGTCAGGAATCGATACAATTATCCCACACCTCCCACCAGAGACATCAAAGGGAAAAAAAACACAAACACGAAATAACTAGACCCTATTGGAAACATCACTAGCAGAAAGCCAAACGGACAGTTACTTTCCCACAAAGTGGCACAACTATTGGTTTTTGTTTACTCTGGCATACTGTAGAATTAGCCATGAGTACTCGTCTTTGTTTATTATAGTGATTAATTTGATTTTTAAGTTTTCGCATTGATGCATTGACTGTGTTGGGAGCCTTTATGCGAACCGAATTTTTATGTATTTCTGTATTAAGAGTAGCATCGGGACCCAGGACGAAGTTGGCTAGCTGTAAAAGTGCTTTAAAACCCCCGGTGGTTTACTCTACTGACCATTCTAAGGAGGTGGTCCCGGTGTTAGTCTTACTCTTTGTTGCTTTGTGGTTTATTCTACGAGGCGATTTGTTTTATGTCATACCTTGTGTTATTTTCTTCTTGTGTTTTTCAGTCCTTTTAGCATTTCGATTACCTCGCTTGGGGAAGAGAAAGCGCTTATCTTAGTGCTTTTCGTACGTTTGTTCGATTTGCGCTTGTTTGGTTTTGTCTGTTTCCTCTTCCTCTTGGTGTCTGGGAAGGGCTATGGTTTGTGATTGTGGAACTCCCTGGACTTTTCTTTCACCTTTTTTATAGAACAACGGAACGGTTACGTGAGGGTCCCAGATACGGCTGCATATTTTCCAACCCTATTATATTTGTAGGCTCAGTTTGGCTGCCGGATAGCTCAGTCGATAGAGCCTCTGAACGGTAATCCAAAGGTTTGAGCTCCAGTAGGGCTGTACATCATTCTCACCCTGTTATAAATCAAAAGTTTGCGTCTGTAAAGTTTAAACAAAATATTTGCAGAAAAAAAATAAAATAACATAAAATAATACCGGGTCCTAAACTTGCCCCAATCGTTTGAAAACCTACCCCTATTCCACCGCAGCTCCAAATTACAAATATTCGTTTGATCGGTGAATGGGCCTCTACCTCACCAAGGAAACATCATAGTTATCACAAATACAATGATGAAATAAAGCAGAAGGTCCAATGTCTATCTGAAGCCAGATGAAAAGAAAATCACATTTGGCACCACTACGGGCAAATACTGATCAGCAAGCCCTGAAAAAAAAGCTCGAAGAAGTAGTCGGCATTCAACCATTATTTGGATAATAATCATACATGAAGCATGATGTTTTTTTTTTTATTGTTTTTGTTGTTGTAAACTATTATTTCGTTAAGCGTGACAATCTCTTTTCATTGTTCTGAAAAACCAGTATTACCAACAATACATCTGAACTTAAAAACTAAGTCACCGTAGAGTTCGGGTTCCAATACAACGTTGTGCAGAAGTGCCTTCAAGTAGATATTCAAGTAGATGTTGTATTTTAACACAAACCTAGAAAATAAATTCCGCAATGGTAGTTTATAACACTGCTACCCTTGTAAAGAATTTAGGCAGTTTAAATGTATTTCAAATACTGAAGTCACTGACGTGACTAGATTTTGTAGCAAAACAAACAAGCAAAGAAAATGTATACACAAACTTATATAGCACGATGTTGAATCTAGATGCGAACCTAAGTTAAAGACTTGGTACCAGTAAAATCGATTTAACCCCAGATAGTTCTTACAATTGGCCGTTCTAAGGCGGTAGTTCCAATTTCGTTTGTTCTTTGTGTGACCCAGTGGTGCTCGCTGCGGGGCTTCGTATCTTTTGGTCTGTTCATTATCTCATTATTGTGTGTAATGGATCCTATCTGCTAGATGTGTAATGCTCGTGTTGGGGAACATTACGAAAACAAACCTACATAATTTTGACCCCCTTAAACCCCACTTTCATATAGTAAAACTGGGGTTTACAGGGGTATACATTATTTTTCTTATTTCTGCTCAAAAACATAGATTGTGGGTACCCGTTAGAACCGCCTCGCCGAGGCGGTTCTAACGAGTACCCTCAATCTATGTTTTAAGCAGAAATATGAAAAATATCAGAATTTTTTATCTGAAAATGTTCATTTATTTGGTGATAAAATTTTCAGTATATTTGAATAGGCCTGTTTTCGTAATGAAGATGGAGCTGGTTGGTTTGCTTTTCTTTGGTTTGTGGTCTGTCCACCGTCTGTATTGGTTTGTTTGCATTTCCTCTTTGTATGATTGATAGGCGATATGCTTTACGACAAACGGGATGATTTTTATGGTCATATACAGTCAACTCTCGTTATCTCGACTTCGCTTATCTCGAATAACCGGTTATCTCGAAGTGAAATTCTGGTCCCTGTTTAAACTTAAAAATCTAACAACAGGTAAGATATTGTGGAAAAGGGGTCCTAAGGAGCAAATTTCTCCTCTTTTCCACAATATTTTCAATATATCTCTAACTTCTGGAGTCAAATTTTATACTCATTTGTAAAATGTGGTTGTTCGATTTGTTTTGTCCTCAATTATGCAGATCTGATATGTCGAGGTACGGATATCTCAAAGTATTTCGGCGGGTCCCTTGGATTTCGAGATAACGGGAGTCGACTGTATTTAACTTTCCGTTTCTGAGCAGCAATATGAAATCTGCATCCGCATACGGTGTTTACGTTTCACAATTACTCCGTTATTCTAGAGCTTGGTCTGAGTATCAGGATTTATCGAACGAACGAGAGACTCCTCACTACAAGACTGTTGACACAAGGATATCAAAGAACTAAACTATTGTCAACACTTAAAATGCTCTATGGGAGGCATCATGACCATATCAATCCCTACAATGTGGTACTTCACAGACAGCGAAGCCATAAACAGACTTTCTAAACCCCGAACATTATAAATCCCGAATTTTCCTCAATCTCTGTTCAGGCTGTTCAGGCCGTCTCATTCTCGGAATGTCACCCAGTATAAGTATATAATACACTTGTACTGCCTTGCGATACAAGCCGGCTTTTGTAGCGACGTGGGTGAGTGTAGGAATTCGAGTCCAGCGGACCGGGTGCGATCCCTGGTCGGCGTAAAATGTTATTTTCATTTTTCACCTGTTACATCTGTGTGGGCCATCCATGGTTTAACTCCTGGGCCCAGTTGTTCAAAGCTAACGACATCGTTAGTTAACGATTCGTTAAAATTTACAACGAGTGATACACAAATATGCTGAAATTTTTTGTTGAAAAAATGTGAGTAGCTTTTGCAGCAGTGCAAAAGCTACTCACATTTTTTCAACAACAAAATGTCAGAATAGTGTGTATTGAATCCGCTAAAGCGGTTAACGAAACGACCCTTAACGGGCTCGTTAAGCTAACGACGCTTTGAACAACTGGGCCCTTGTTTTCTTATCATTTGGCTGTTCAGTATCTTAGGTGTTTGTTACGAGCTCTCATACTTGTTCCATCCGTGAAAAAAATTATACTCGTTATGTGAGCCTAACAATCATTTTATGTATTTGCAAGTTTTTGACCTAGGTGAAGATTCTGTGCCAAAATGAACGATTTACAGTATTCGACCTAATTACAGTCGACTCTCGTTATCTCGACTTCGCTTATCTCGAATAACCGAATATCTCGAAGTGAAAATCTGGTCCCTGTTTAAACATGAAAATCTAACGACATGTAACAAAATATTGTGGAAAAAGGAACAATTTCTCCTCTTTTCCACAATATTTTCAATATATCTCTAACTTCAGGAGTCAAATTATACACTAATTTGTGAAATGTGGTTGTTCGATTTATTTTTTCCTCAATTCTGCAAATCTGATATGTCGAGGTACGGATATCTCGAAGTATTTCAGGGGGTCCCTTGGACTTCGAGATAACGGGAGTCGGCTGTACCTTATAAGCGCACAGTCAAGCAATTTCGTAGTCTGCAAATTACAGGGCCCAGTTGTTCAAAACTAACGATGTCGTTAGTTAACGATTCGTTAAAATTTACATCGAGTGATACGCAAATATGCTGAAATTTTTGACTGAAAAAAATGTGAATAGCTTTTGCAGTGCCAAAGCTACTCACATATTTCAGCAAAAATTTACAGAAAATTGTATATTAAATCCGCTAAAATAGTTAACGAAATGACCCTTAACGAGCTCGTTAAGCTAACGACGCTTTGAACAACTGGGCCAAGGTCTAGTACTTTTATCTGCTTCTTTATAAAATCATATCTAGCTTGTTGGTATTATTTGAATTGGCTCGACAAATCAAGGCAATTCAAATGAGTAACAAAAACTTATGTTTTTATAACATTACGAAAATATGCCTATTCAAATATACTGAAATTTTACCACCAAAAATCTTAAAATTTTCAGACAAAAATTTCTGATATTTTTCATATTTCTGCTCAAAACATAGATTGTGGGTACACGTTAGAACCGCCTCGATGAGGCGGTTCTAACGAGTACCCAACCTCTATGTTTTATGCAGAAATAAGAAAACTAATGTATACCCCTGTAAACCCCAGTTTTACTATATAAAAGTGGGGTTTAAGGGGTCAATATTATATAGGCATGTTTTCGTGATGAAGAAAATCAGACAAATATATCGCATAAGTATCATGATCATCACTTGAAGTCGCCTTCTTATCTTTCTTTATAGTTCGTATCAGGTGGATATTTTACTACAAGTATTTTCCAGGGCCCAGTTGTTCAAAACTAACGATATCTTTTACTAATGTGTCGTAAAAACTTTAGACATTACGAAAACACACCTATTCAAATGTATAGAAAATTTCACCTCCAAAACCTGAAAATTTTCAGATAAAAAACTTTGATTTTTTTTTATATTTCTGCTCAAAACATAGATTGTGAGTACTCGTTAGAACCGCCTCGGCGAGGCGGTTCTAACGAGTACCCACAATCAATGCTTTTGAGCAGAAATAAGAAAAATAATGTATACCCCTGTAAACCCCAGTTTTACTATATAAAAGTGGGTTTTAAGGGGGTCAAAATTATATAGGCACGTTTTCGTGTTGTCATTAAATATGTCATATACGCTAATATTTTTGCTGAAACAATGTGAGTAGCTTCAAAGCTACTCACATTTTTCAGCAAAAATACCTGTGAATTATATAGTCTGCTTACTAGAACAGTTAACATTTTGACCGCTAACGAGCTGGTTAAGCTAACGACGATTTGTACAACTGGGCCCAGTAATTTTGAAAAACTAAATGCACATTACGATAGCTAGGTCAAATACGGTATCCCCCCCCCCCCCCACACACACTACTGGTAGTTTTTACCACTGACCGTTCTGAGACAATGTAACAACCCAACGGATACATGACGTTGAAACAACGTCGATTCAACGTCTTTAACATAATCAATGTTGAATCGACATTGTTTCAGCGTTGTGTGCCTCCTGGGTAGCGATGTTCACTGCATGGCTTTTTCATGTTTTGTCCTCTTGTGTGTTTGATGGGTCATGTCTGGCATTGTTATCGTATCGTTGATGAAGCGGACCTGGGTTGCTTTGTTTTCAATTGGTTTTCAAAAATGTATGCTGCCCGTCGTAGTGTGTTTACTTTTCCTCATGGTGTGATTGGTAGATTAGGCCATGTGATTGTGGCTCTTACTACATTTGTGTAGATATCGTTTTTTACTATCGCTGACACTTTTTTTTTAATTTGATATTTGTGTTCCCACGCCTCGCTTGATGCAGAACTTTTGTTGTTTTGTTTCAAAAGGGACCGACCTTAAAGTAATCATTACGAATACATGCCTATTGAAATACACGTATATAGCTTATTTCACCTCCGAAAAACTGAAAATCTTCAGATAAAAATCTCTGATATTTTTCATATTACTGCTCAAAACATAGATTGTGGGTACTCGTTAGAACCTCCTCAGTGAGGCGGTTCTAACGAGTACCCTCAATATGTTTTTGAGCAAAAATAAGAAAAATAATGTATACCTCTATAAACCCCAGTTTTACTATATAAAAGTGGGGTTTAACATCACGAAAACATGCCTATATAATTTTGACCCCCCTTAAACCCCACTTTTATATAGTAAAACTGGGGTTTACAGGGGTATACATGATTTTTCTTATTTCTACTCAAAACATAAATTGTGGGTTCTCGTTAGAACCGCCTCGGCAATGCGGTTCTAACAAGTACCCACAAGCTATGTTTTGAGCAGAAATATAAAAAAAGTATCGGAGTTTTTTTATCTGAAAATTTTCAGTTTTTGGAGATGAAATTTTTCTATGTATTTGAATAGGCGTGTTTTCATAATGAGGGGGGTCAATATTATATAAGCGTGTTTTCGTGATGTAATAGGTTCCCATCCTTTGTTACCATTGGACCCATTCTTAGATTGTTGTAATCTGATACGGATTATTATCCTGAACTTGCTAGTCTCTCGGGGGGAGGGGGGGGGGGCGGGGTGTAATTTTGGTACGGGTGTGCGAGCCAGTATTTCAAAACCTACCCCATTCATATACTTGGCCTTCGAAAAAACGGGACCCATTCATATACTTGATCATCCAAAATGTTGACCTATTCATATACTGCCCTTTGATTGTTTGTACCCATATTTTGCTGGTTATTACACAAATATCATAGCCAATTCATGTAATACCAAGAGAATAAGCAGCCTCGAAACATCTCTGAGCGAAAAATATGTGCATATACCAGGATGTCAGAAAAATGGGGCCTTTCACATAGGAATCCAGAAAAATGGGGCCATTCATATACTTTTTGACAGGGCTTCCATTAACTTCAAGACTCAGGAAGTCCCAGACTTCCTACCCCTCAAATTTGGAAGTCCCACAGGAAAATCTAGGAAGTCCCACTTTTTTTCCGTGCTGCGGCGGTCTGCCCTTTCTTTAGTAGAACACAGGTTCTTATTTCAGTGTCACACAGTATCATCATGATATACGCTTCTCTTAGATGTTTTTTTAAAAATGTCCTTATCGCTTATTAAAATTCGATCGCATCTTTTTGGAAAGCCTGTACTTGTATGTTGGACCTTTGAGAAAGCATCAACATTGGTACAACTTCGCATTCGTTTCAAAGCCCAGAGAAAGAAAAAAAAAAAAAAAAAAAAAAAAAAAAAAAGAAAAAGAAAATACATGAGAGAAAACACCCAAAACATGTTTTCTTAAAAATAAACTATGCTAAAATTATTTTGCAGAAATGTATTTAATGAAATATTTGTTCGGATTGAAGCTGATCAAAATTTGATGAAAAAAGGGGGACAATCATATACCTGGCTGCTTTGAAAAAGGGGCTAATCGGCACGCACATCCGTACTATGCCATATATAGGAAGTTACCCGCCCCCCTACCCACCCCCCCCCCCCCCCACCCCCGAGGCTAGTCTGGCCCAGAACATTTCGACTCTTCAGCTGTTATTATCTTTGTGCGTACCGTAATAACATAAAGTATTGCGAAACCTTATCTGCTTACCATACGTGTCCTAAATTTTAAAACAATCAATTCTACTCATTTGATATAGTAAAATTGGGGTTTACAAGGGGTATACCTCATTCTTACTTCTGCTAAAAAACTTAGGTTGTGGGTATTTGCTAGAACGTTCTCGGTGAGGCGATTCTAACTAGTACCCACAATCTATGTTTTGAGCGGAAATGTGAAACGTATCAGAATTTTTTTTATCTGACTTTTTTTTATTTTTTTGTTGGTAAAAATTTTCAATATATTTGAAAAGGCGTATTTTCGTAATGTATTGGCGTACACGTATAACGGATACCCTGAGCAAACCTCGTGGATGCCGTTATCCCTCTGGTGTCATAGAAGTACTTAGCGATTTGCCTTCTGCCTATCGATTTCGAATGAATGAAACAGAAATATTTTGTATTATTTGATAGTGTTTAAATCCTCAAATATAATTTATTAAACTGTTTGTTTAATAACCCGCGCATTGAAAAGGCGCGGAGCCACATTTGAGAGGTTCCGATATTGAAGACTTAAAAGTTAACCTGCTATTCAGTACATGCAGACAACTTGTTTTTCTTCTTTGTCCAAGAGGTCAAGACTTGGCAATTAATTTTATTTTCACTCCCTCTTTTTGGAGACAATTTAAATGAAATATCTAGTTTTATTTTGTTCTGAAAGATACGATAAATTAACGCTAATATAATGATTTAATACTTACCATGCTATGAGCAATTTTAGCAGACGACAAACCGATGATCTTTTTTCTATTCATTACCAAAACACGCCTATTCAAATATTTTGAAAATTCACCTCCAAAAACTGAAAGTTTTCCGATAAAAATTCTAATATTTTTTCACATTACTGCTCAAAACATAGAAAGAGGGTACTCGTTAGAACCGCATCACCGAGGCGGTTCTAACGAGTACACACAATCTATTTTTGAGCAGAAATAAGAAAAAAATTGTATACACTATAGACCCCTGTTTTACTATGTAAAAATAGGGTTTAAGGGGGTAAAACATATATAGGTATGTTTTCGTGATGTTTCCAAGAATTTAGGATCTGACACTTCATGCAACTTGTCTTCTTAGGAGACAGTTTGCATGAAGTGTCAAATCCTGTTTTCTAGGAAAAATAAGAAAAATATTTCAAAATGTCGTCTGTTGAAACACTTACCTAGTATGCAAAGCATTAAGCTATAGAGTGTTAATCATCATCAAAACATCCCTATTAATTTTTACCCCCTTAAATCCCACTTTTATATAGACAAAATGGGGTTTAACAGGGGTATATATTGTTTTTCGAGGCAGTTTTAATGAGGACTTTGACTTCAGCGGACCGGGTTCAATCCCCGGTCGTGGAAAAATGTGATTCTCATTTTCTCACCTGGTTTTATTTGGCGCCCGTCGTAAAATCTCTACCACGTCGCTATAAAAGCCGGCTTGTACCGCAAGGCAGCACGAGTGTGTTGTTTCCCTATTCTCGGTGACACAAAATAAAACTTCAGGCCTCAGTCTTCTAAAGAGAATTTTAAGTCGGCACCGTTATGGTTTGAGATTCGACCAACCGTCGTGCAATTAATGGGGAAAGCATGGTTATTCATTACGAAAACACGCCCATTTAAATGTATAGAAAATTTCACCTCCAAAAACTGAAAATTTTCAGATAAAAAAAAAAAAAAAAAAAAAAATATGCATCGCATTACGAAAACTCGCCTATTCAAATATATAGAAAATTTCACCTCCAAAAACTGAAAATTTCCAGATAAAAAAAAAAACTCTGATATTTTTCATATTTCTGCTCAAAACATAGATTGTGGGTACTCGTTAGAACCGCCTCCAGGAGGCGGTTCTAACGAGTACCCACAATCAATGTTATGAGCAAAAATAAGAAAAATAATGTATACTCCGGTAAACCCCAGTTTTGCTATATAAAAGTGGGGTTTAAAGGGGTCAAAATTATATAGGCGTGTTTTCGTGATGTTAATCATCATTCGACTAAAATCTATACATGCAGTCTGCCGTGTAACATCCATGTTATAGTGTTTTGCATTCCCATTTGGAATATGCTGTCTATAAAGTCTGCGATTGTAACCCCAGGCC
Source organism: Anodontia alba (assembly GCA_964016985.1). Taxonomy (NCBI): domain Eukaryota; kingdom Metazoa; phylum Mollusca; class Bivalvia; order Lucinida; family Lucinidae; genus Anodontia; species Anodontia alba. The sequence goes on along the minus strand of OZ024834.1, from coordinate 51,702,583 downwards.
TAAATTGTGAAATGTTTCATTGATTATTGCAAAATAACCTAGTATCTTTGATATAAAACGATTGTTTGGACTTGACAAACCTGGTAGACTTTCTTCCATTTTTACCAAGGTGACGACTTTTATGACGTCTTGCATACAAGTTCCCTTCTGATTATTCACCAGGACCCAGTTGTTCAAAACTCACAACGTCGTAAAAAAGCGTATCGTTAAAACTTTGATCATTAAATAGGACATGTACGCTAGTACTTATGCTGAAAAAATTTTGAGTAGCTTTTGCATTTGCAAAAAAAAAAACTACTCACATTTTTTCAGCAAATATACCTGTGAATGAGATATTGTACTTACTAGAACAGTTAACATTTTGACCCCTAACGAGCTCGTTAAGCTAACGATGCTTTGAACAACTGGGCTCAGATATACTAGTGTTTAGAAAAAAAAAAAAAAAAGTCCTGATCAAAGCATAGTTCTAGTCAAGTCGGCAGATTTCAATAAATTCGTACTCTTGTATGTCAGATTAAGGGAATTGGAGACACCTGGTAGCTTTTACGCCATTTACGCTAAGGTGGACAAATTTTCAGCCTTAAGGCTTAAGCCGGTGCTAGGCGGCATATACAGCCTCGCAAACTACGTGACTGTATATGATGAGACTTAACAAAACCAAATCTAGAGCTTTTCATTCTTTTGTGTCTTCTTTCAAAAGGCAATTCATTACGAAAACCTATTCAAATATAAAGAAAATTTCACCTCCAAAAACGGAAAATTTTCAGATGAAAAACTCTGATATTTTTTATATTTCTGCTCAAAACATAGATTGTGGGTACTCGTTAGAACCGCCTCGACGAGGCGGTTCTAACGAGTACCACAATCTATGTATTTGAGCAGAAATAAGAAAAATAATGTATACCCCTGTAAACCCCAGTTTTACTATATAAAAGTGGGATTTAAGGGGGTCAAAAATATATAGGCGTGTTTTCGTGATGTTTTACATTTTTATTTCATCACGAAAACATGCCTATCCACTTTTATGTAGTAAAATTTGGGTTTACAGGGGTATACGTTATTTTTCTTATTTCTGCTCAAAAACATAGATGTTTTGAGCAGAAATAATATGAATTTAATAGGTGCTACCTATATCCGTCCAAATTGTCATCCCATGCTTCATAGTTGGGATGGCTAGATCTAACTGAATTTGATTTCAAACCACGCTTGACTTCTGAATCCACTGCATGAAGTGCGATATAATGTCCAAGTCAACAATATTTCAGTAGTTCAGAGACATTGCCTCCAAATTTGTGGGACTTTTACTCGACCCGATCACATGAATTCGGGTCCTGCTTAGTTACTAGCAGCTCTGCCATGGAGGCTTTAGGCAGCCCATCTATTTCGCGGGCCCCGATGGGCGGGGGCCATGCTTTCCGAATATCGAAAACTAGTGTATGCCGATGATAGGTACAACGACAATATACTATCGTTCGCTTACCTGAAATCCATTTTTCTGCTTCAGGATTGTCCTAAAGGTTTTTGACCATTTGTGCGTTTTTTGCCTTTGTTTCTTTTTGGTCTTCTTTTTTTTAAGCGAATCTGCACATTATGAAAAGCAGAAAAAACAATAACATGAAAATAACAAAAATTTACTAACTTGTCAAACAAACACATTATTGTGTCGAAGTTTCTTTTAAGATTATCACGTGAAAAGAGCGTGAAAAGAGTGTTAAGTCTATGTGTTATTTAAAAATTTACCTTATGCACAAAACGAATCATGCTTAGCTTGTAAAAAGATGGAAAATAGATAGAAATAAAATTCGAAGCGGAGGTAAAATTCAAAATGGCCGCCATCGTAAATGTTGTAGGCTGACGTCATAAGTCTCGTGATTCAACCCCTTGCAATTGGAATGCTTGGCGTTATTGGCTGTTTTGTTGCTATTTTCGGCACGGCCGCCGTGTTAGAAGTATCTGCCAAATCACGGAACGCTTATTGTTTTTTTGGATAAGCACCGAACCACCCAAGCGTTTGATGGAACAGCACATTTTTGGTCGCACACATCACTGGTCACATCGGTAGTCTATAGTAGTGCGTCTGCACGTCGAACCGCTCTGCGGTTCGGGGTAATTGCTTCGCAGTTTTCCGATGGACGCACTTATGAAAAATATCAGATTTTTTTATCTGATTTTTTTTTTTTTAATTTTTTGGTGGTAATATTTTCAGTATATTTGAATAGGCATGTTTGTGTTATGTTATTTCACTGCAACTATTGTAAAGTGACGTGTGACGGTCGTAAAACGTCTTACCGTATTTCATCAGATTATATTTTCAATTCCTTTGAAACCAATGGACCCATACTGGTTACTTTAAAATTCGAACGCCGCTTATACCTGTGCAAGGGATCCATACCCCAGCCCCAGCCCCCCACCACTCCTCTCCCCACATCCCCAATAGATTAAAGATGCCCTTTGGTGGAGATATTTCACTGACATACTTACGTCCTAAGTTTTAATGGGAAATTGGGTCTATGGGGGAAAACATTTTTATAACAACTTTGATGAAATGCATTTAATTTTGCATTTTAACCGGAAATGAGAGAAAGAATTCAAGTCAGATACATAAGACATGCGCTCAGACTTTATTCATTAAACCATAATTTCAAATCACTGTTTTGTTCTCGTCATTCTGATGGAATAAGTTTTCCCAAAGTTAACGGTAACTTAATGTAATTCCCATCGTTTTGAAGACGGTATTAATCAGAAGCATAAAGTTTCTTTTCTGCTTTGATTCAGACATCGTGATATCGGAATATGTAATAAAATTTGAATATTGCAATTTCTGAAATCTGGGCCCAGTAGTTCAAAGCTAACGACATCGTTAGTTAACGATTCGCTAAAATTTACATCGAGTGATACACAAATATGCTGAAATTATTTGCTGAAAAAATGTGAGTAGCTTTTGCAATGCAAAAGCTACTCACATTTTTTCAGCAAAAAATATCAAAATAATGTATATTGAATCCGCTAAAACAGTTAACGAAATGACTCTTAACCAGCTGGTTAAGCTAACGACGCTTTGAACAACTGGGCCCTGGTCTTCAACACCTGAGCCTAAGGACAATCCTCGCCTCACTGCAATATCTCCTTTCTTTCTTGTAGATAATTCATGATTCTTCGAGTTACATGTAATTTGCAAGCTGATGTATCATCAATTTTTGCTGAACCCAGGAAAGAATATGAAAATAAAATCTTATTGATTGACAGATGAGAAATACTATGTGACGAAGTATCTATATGAGGCATAACTATCTGTCTTTCTATGTGTATCTACTCCTTATCATTAAAATGGCAACAACGTGAAAGAAATGTACCGCGTACATCTCTGTATGTACATTCTGATAAAAAAAAAATATTGCTTTGTGCCTTTTTGGATAGACAAAGATCTAAGGTTTCTTTAAATTACCTGTTCCGTAGCATATGTATTCTGAGCCATTACGAAAACATGCCTATTCAAATATATTGAAAATTTTACCACCAAAAAATGAAAATTTTTAGATAAAAAAATCTGATATTTTTCATATTTTTGCTCAAAAACATAGATTGTGGGTACTCATTAGAACCGTCTCGAGAAATAATGTAAACCCCAGTTTTACTATATAAAAGTGGGTTTTTAGGGGCTCAAAATTATATGGGCAATCAAAATTATATTAGGCATGTTTTCGTGATGTTTACCACTCTATAGCTTTGCATACTGGGTAAGTGTTTCAGCAGACGACATTTTGAAATATTCTTCTTATTTTTCCTCGAAAACAGGATTTGACACTTCATAGAAACTGTCTCCTAAGAAGACAATTTGCATGAAGTGTCAGATCCTATATCAAGGGTCCTAATAATGAAATACTTCATATAAAGGGCAAAAATAATGAAATTATCGATATTCTTGGAAAATAAGAAAAAAAAAAAAAAAGAAAACAAAATTCGACGCTTCATGCAAACTGTCTCCTAAAAAGACAATTTGCATGAAGTGTCAGATCCTATATCAAGGGTCCTGATAATGACATACTTCGTATTAAGGGCCAAAATAATGACATTGACAAATAAAGCAACCAGGCGATTATCCGGAGAGGTATTTTTCATCTGATATTCAGCATCTTTAACATAGACTTGAGGTTAACGTATTCACAGTAAATGTTCGGAAAGGCAGGAGTGAGCGAAGTGTATTGACCCAGTGAAGATTTCACAAAACACGGCGTCTAGTTAGAGTCAAATTCATAACCATTCATCCAACACGTTACAAGAACACGCCTATTCAATAAATAGAATATTTCACCTCCAAAAATCTGAAAATTTTCAGATAAAAAGCTCTGATATTTTTCATATTTCTGCTCGAAACATAGATTGTGGGTACTCGTTAGAACCGCCTCGTCGAGGCGGTTCTAACGAGTACTACAAGCTATGTTTTTGAGCAGAAATTAGAAAAATAATGTATACCCCTGTAAACCCTGTAAACCCCTGTATATGTAAAAGTGGGGCTTAGGGGTCAAAATTATATAGGTATGTTTTCGTAATGAGTAATAGAGGCATAGAGAGGCATTAAAATGAAAATTTTAGGCTGCATAACCTGAGTATACACGATAGCCAGAACATGCCTCAAACGTCATCGGAAAAAATAGCGTTGCGGAAGTAGTTCCTATCACGAAAACATGCCTATATAATTTTGACCCCCTTAAACCCCACTTTTATATAGTGAAACTGGGGTTAACAGGGGTATACATTATTTTTCATATTTCTGCTCAAAACATAGATTGTGGGTACTCGTTAGAACCGCCTCGTCGGGGCGGTTCTAACGAGTACCCACAATCTATGTTTTGAGCAGAAATATGAAAAACATCGGAGTTTTTTATCTGAAAATTTTCAGATTTTTGGAGGTGAAATATTCTATTTATTGAATAGGCGTGTTCTCGTAATGTGTTGGATGAATTTTTCATCTGAAAACTTTCATTTTTTGGGGTGGTAAAATTTTCAGTATATCTAAACAAGCTTGTTCTCGTAATGGTTAAAAATGTTGTCCAGGATGCCAAACTGTTATAATTATTATCATAAACAATGTCCGTTTTATGCATGTAATTTTACTAAAAAGACACTTTACGTCCTATTATTTCGCGGATTATAATATTTATGGCCGCAGTTACCCCTGGAAATCTCTATTAATTACATACAAAAGGATAGTCAGTCTTCCGAAGTTTTTTCAGTAATGTTGAAGGCATGTGCCCTGCTTATCCTAAGTTTTCAGAAACCTTATTTTCTTATTACGAAACTACGCCTATTCAAATATATAGAAAATTTCACCTCCAAAAACTGAAAATTTTCAGATAAAAACGTTGATATTTTTCACATTTCTTCACAAAACACAGATTGTGGGTACCTCGGCGAGGCGGTTCTAATGAGTACCCATAGTCTATGTCTTTGAGCAAAAATATGCAATAATGTATACCCCTCTAAATCCCAGTTTTACTACGTAAAGGTGGGGTTTAAGGGGGTCAAAATTATATAGGTATGTTTTCGTGATGTTACCATACTTGTCTTAAGATTTCAAGAACTCATTGTTAATAGCTTCGATTATGTCTACAATCTGCTAGATGTTTGGCACAAAGGGAAGACCTGATCGAACGCCGCGTTTTGTGGCGTCTAATTTGGGTCTACGCTGGTTTCTTTCCAAATATATAGAGCAAATACGGTTAGACACACACGTGGACAGTAACGTGCAATCAAATTTAAGAAACTGCAACAAATTACAAAATTAATCTTGTTGTCGCCTACCATAGTTACCCAAAGTATTCGGACAGACAGGCGTTCTGAGCAAACAGTGTATACCCAGAATGCAGTGTTTGATCAGGGTCTGCACTGTTTGGTTATGATCCAGCAAGTTTCACACTTTAAGATTAAATGTCAGGACAGGTACATTTATGCATTCAAAGGATTTGAGGTGTCAGATAATTTAGGGTAAACTCTATAAACTTTTCTCGTACATGTATTTAATCGCTATCCGAGCTACGTGTACGTTCGCCGAATAAACAGATAAAGATATGTCTTCAGTGCATAAGCGAACAGAAAAGATTCAGAAGCCGCATTATCTAAATAGGTGTTTTGCTATTTATCGATATATTCAACAATATCCAATGGTCTTGTTAGCAGAAATCGTATGTCCTGATCTGTCTGCGCTATTGCGCAGCTGGTCTTGGTCTTTGTTGTCCGTATATACTCATAGGAGCCCTTTTCCCATGGCGCGGTTCCAGTGGTTGCACGTAGGCATCCCGGAGTTTTTTTCAACATTGACATTTTAGTACTGCAATTTCCTGTAATTGCCGATGATGAATACAATATTGGTAAATGCATCCCGAATAGTCAGGGTACTTACGGTAACACCCTCTAACCCATTTATACCTAGTGGACTCTTCTACCATTACTGTTCGGAAGAATTCATTTCAATATGAGGAATGTCTGATAAGTTTTTAATGTTACCATGTTTTATAGAAATTCCTGTATTGAATGCAAACAGTGCAGACCCTGATCAGACGCCGCGTTATGCGGCGTCTGATCAGGATCTACCCGGTTTGCGAATGTCTTTTTTATAGGACGCCAGGTTTAAATGAGTTAAGAGTAGAAAAGTGTTGTTCAAATATTGCAATATTGTCTCAGGCCATTTTATATATCTGACAAATTAAAAAAAAAAAAAATCAACGAAGAATTTTATTATACCCCATAGATCATAGGAACACGGGTTATGGAGTTTTTTTTTTTTTTTTTTTTTTTTTTTTTATTAAAACAGAAATATACGAAATAGTACCTTCAGGGTAGTTGTATGATTGTCTTAATACAGAAATATACGAAATAGTACCTTCAGGGTAGTTGTATGATTGACAATCATACAACTACCCTGAAGTGTCAATCATACAACTACCCTGAAGGTACTGTTTTGTATATTTCTATTTTAATCGAAAACAACGTCCATGACCCGTATCCCTATGTCATACATCTACTACTTACTACAAGTATTCGAACAGAACGGCCTGAGCAATCCATAAATCTAGAACAGACCCCGAAGAACGCATCTGAAAATAGTCTACACAGTTTGCTACTGATTTAGCAGTATTTAAACAAATCAACATACAGTAAAGTTGACCTACCCAAACAAGCACTGTAGACCCAGATCAAACAGAGAAAGCGACGTCTGATAAGGGTCTGCAATGTTTACTAATGATGCCTTCCTCTTTAATTACATGACGGTTAGTCAGGTCAGACTATGATAGTGCCGGCGTAAATTTTTCGTTAGAGGGGTGATTTCCTCCATGGTACAGCAAAATGGTTTTCTATATCTCAGACTTTCAGTATCTGAGGTGTTTATTTAAATCGATTTAAACAGCCCCTTCCCCTCTCCGGTCGTATTTACTACTGACAGTGCTGTGGTACTAAGACAATGGTTCACCGTTTGTTTGTGTTCCTTTCGGCAGCCACTGCGGTGCTATTTTCATGCGTGACCACTTCTATTATCTTATTAGGCTGGGGTCCAAGCGACCCAGAAACTGATTTCGTAGTATTCACTGTATAATAGCGTTTTTTTTTTGTTTTTTTTTTTTGTTTGTTTATTTTCGAAAAGAGACATTATAACTTCACCTATTCCACCCGTTTGCCAGGTCTGAATCAAGGGCATAGCTGTGCAGGGGAATAATTTTAAAATTTACAATTATAGCTTGGAAAGGCATCTATATCAGTGTTTAGGTCACTGCCTTTGTAGCTATATGCTTAAGTCACATTTGTGAACTTTTATTAAAAGCATAGCAACACTATCTGCATTGCATATTTTATTTACATGCAGGCCAAATCCATAGTGTGTTCTTTGTTTCCAAAGGCAATCTTTTTGACGTTTAGTTTAAAGCATTCGTAGTAGCAGACAAATTACAATTTGTGTTGCTGAGGTGGGTGCTAAATGCTATTTTCGGGTACCTATGTTATTGGTACTTATTTCTAATACATTATTTTGAAGATTTTGAGTAAATAAAATTATTCAAAATTTACTGGGCATTTATAGAAGTGTTTTAAATATTTTTGGAACAGCATTGAGTTGACCTTAGAACTTTGTGGTAGCTTCTCACAGCTTGTAAGAATGAGCTATGTTTTAATATATTTTTCACAAACATGAAATCGAACATATCTCTGCATTTTCTTACAGCAATAATAGGTAAAACCCCTAAGTTACTATCCTTGCAGAATAATGTATTGGAAATGTCAAAGTAAAGAACAAACATCTATGGTACGTGTAATTACAAGGGACTGAATGTTTCACCTTCCCAGAGACCAATATATTAAATGTGAGCTATATAAAAATATCGCAGCAAAACGAATTTTGAGTTCAGTGCAATTTACTTATTTTTATAGAGCAGTTTGATTAGCCTTTTTTCACTATAGTAACTCATTTATAGACATAAAACAAATCGTCTCTTAGATTAAACCTCAAAGCAACAAAGAGTAAGACTAACAACGGGAATAAAACATGGTCACTCCCTGAAAGATACGACTTTGCCGATTTTGCAGCAGGATCGAAGCGTTTTCTCATCAAGAACTAATCAGTCGGATTATAACCTTATCCTTCTGTTGTATACCAAGTTCAGTTTATCATCACGAAAACATGCCTATATAAATTTGACCACCGTAAACCCCACTTTTATATAGTAAAACTGGGGTTTACAGGGGTATACATTATTTTTCATATTTCTGCTCGAAACATAGATTGTGGGTATTCGTTAGAACCGCCTCGCCGAGGCGGTTCTAACGAGTACCCACATTCTATGTTTTGAGCAGAAATATGAAAAATTTCGGAGTTTTTGTATCTGAAAATTTTCAGTTTTTGGAGGCGAAATTTTCTATATATTTGAATAGGAGTGTTTTCGTAATGGATGTTTTGTGACTGCCTAATGTGTTTGGCATATTATAGAAGATGTCCAGGGGAGCCGCAAGCACAGAACATGGCATACTAATAACACCTAAAGGAAGAGCAATAAGCCATGGCAGACAGAATATATGTCACAAACCAAAGAAAAGCAAACCCAGCAGGCACATAACATCAAAATGACGTCGTATCAACGTCGATGCGACGTGATCACGTCGCATCGACGTTGATACGACGTCATTTTAACGTTGTGTGCCCACTGGGAAAATAACCAGCCACCATCTTTTCCACCAGGTGATCGCAACGTTAGACATGATCCACCAAAAAATAAGAATAAACGGGACAAAACATCAAAAAGCCCCGCAATCTGTCACTGTGCCACACATCAGAATGTTGTTGTATGTAGCAAAGTTTGGCAGCTTTGGACTTTTGTGCCTTTTCTCATCAATACAGGAATGCCGTCAAGCATTATTTCAGTCGGCCTCATCTGGGTTCAGCTGTGGTTTTGTTTTGCTCCAATATTCCAGTTGTGTTGTTTGACAACCCATGGTTCTCCAAATGTCTCAACACGTTGTTTCTGTTGAGTCCTTACCTTTGCTTCATTTATAAACAAAGTTTATTTGTGATTTATCTGTTGCCCGTAATGATTAATGGATGAGTTATAAAACCTCAACACTGACAGAATAAATATATATTGTACCACTATGCAAATGGGGGCGAGGGTTGGGATCCAGTGATGCTAGCTTAAGCCCCCAGTAATTCATAACTAGCCGTTCCAAGGCGATACTTTTATTGAATTACTTTTTGTTAATTGTTATGTTTTTCTTTTAACAATTATGTATGTTGCTTATATAGTCAGTTTTGTTTGGATAAAAGAGTTCACTCCTTTTTGGGAAAGAGTTGCCAACTCTGCTTGCCATTTGTTCATTTTGTGGCTGCTTTATTGTGTATTTGTCTGTCGTTTCCTTTGTTTTTGGTGGATTAATGTAGATCTGATTGTATCAGTTCCTGACTTCTCGTATTTACTTTGCGAGTCACCACCAGCTTTTGCATTCTTGTCTCCTGTTCCTGAACTGTTAGAATTTCATGTTAAGGTACTGTTCATCGATGGCTTATAGAAGTCACAGATCTTCTCTTACATTATGACCACGGACAGCAAAAAAATTACTAAGACCCTGTTTGGTTCCATACAAATAAAGTTCCTTATTACATAATTCAATTTTGCCCATTTATGAAGTGTTTTAGCTCGATAAAGTAAAACAATTGGTCAAAATGTATAAATCAGGAAAATCTGTAAAAGTTTTGCAAAATTGTATAATTTTGGTCATTGCTTTGAATATGAAAGTAAAATAATCGCTGTGGATATAATTTACCCTTGCACGCACCGTGACTAACAAGATTTGTGCCCGTGTCTTCAAAGGGGCGTAAGTTCATTGTATGTAAAGTGACCTACCCGTCAGTTGCTTGTTTTTAAAGACTGTTGAGGAAGAGTTGTTAAACAAGTACCATATATTGACCATTTGAACTAAAAGCAATATATATATATATAATCTCGCTACCCGTACTATGACAACAGAGAAAAGTTAATTTTGTCACTGTCTCATGATTTAATAAATACCAAAGAAATCTGATACCATAATTCGAAATTTTGTCAACAGTTTCGGAAGAAACATTGAATTATTCTAGAACGTCTTTAAAAAAAAAAATAAATGCCTGTATTAAGAACGTAAAAGTATTTTCAAACAATGTAATATCTGTAATCAAATTTGTAGACAAGCTGAGTGTAGCTAATTTGCCTTCAAAACGTTACAAAACTGGCATCTTATTATTTTTAATGAAATTTGTAAAACATTTTTCATGTCTTTTTACAGTAGCAGCACGGCAATTTTAAACCTAAACACGTATTGCACTTTTTCGAGTTCAGTGTTGGATTCGAACAAGTTCCATTTAGGATCTAGGTTTGTCGTATGCCAATTTAAACCATAAAACATGGCTTGTGTTTTGAATTTTATCAAAGGTCATCACGTCTAGAATCTGCTAAGGATTTTGACTTGAGCCGTGAGCATTTTTGCCAATACAGTGAAGTCATGAAAAGGACCATTTAAACCGAGTCTGCTAGTTATATTCATTGTATGTGCTCCATGAATCCAAAGGTTCCCTTGTTTGAGATATAAATTCTAAAAATAGTTTTTCTTTTGAAGCAAGAGGTATAAGAAAATCATCAGAGATACTGCAAACACAGTTTTTGCCAGTATATTCATGAATAGTGATGAAATGTGCAACACTGCCCAGGCCCATGGGAGAAAGATATTCGATTCGCAAATAAACCCAAACAGCTCAAAAATACCCAAACAGCTCAAAAATGCCTAAGAACCAGAAAATATGAATTACAGTTTAGTGTAGTTCCGGGCGACGTTTCAGTGTGTTCTTGCAAGAAGAAAGAGAAGAACCGCAATGTGAGAAAATATACCTTCTGTCATGCGAACCTAACGATGACTCAAAAGAGCCTGCGCCTCCTCGCAGTGTGATCATGGTTGTCGTTGTCCGCATGGAGAAACGTTTCATCCTGTAAATATGCACTCTCATCTGAATCTTCACTGGGCGCACTCATTCGAAGGTATGTTTCCTGATGTAAAAATATTTTTTTTGTATAAACCACCATTAACATCTTAAATTTACCCTTGACCCTAGCAGTCTAATTGAGGTCCCTCGTTCAGCTAACAAACAAGGTCATCATTAAGTTTTGTCCATGTCGCTACAATGTCGTTGAGGCGACGTTTTTTCTAGTCAAATACAGAAGGTTCCGACTTGACTGCGTGAGTAGGCATCATACTTTTGAGCCATGAGCTATATAAATATTATGCTTACTTTATTCCTCATCTCTCCGTTCTTTGGTACTTCAGGAGGGATGGGATGTGCTTTCGTGATTGTGGCATTTTCTTGGTATCTTCACTTATAATGCCCGTTTAGAGACTGGCCGAATCAGCAAATATCTGTTGTTTCCACAAAAATATTCGTTGTGCTTAAACGGATTAAATTATATTCATCAATCGCTATTGAACTAGGTTTGGTCAAACTTTCAGCTGCATTTATGCTATAACCGTGCAACTGACAATCGACGTAATTGCAATGTGATTTAATCAATCCTTCAGTACCATAAGGATCTTATCAAGCAAAAAGGTATCTTCGACCATCGTGAAATTCGCTGATTAATATCAAACTGCTCATTTCTCATAAGAGTTTTTGCCCTCCTTAAATACACTCTGGAGTATCTGTTGACACTGTAAACGGAAAGTAAACAGGTCCATTACAAGGCTACGTACGTGTGCACGCTGCTCTCAACCTTCGCTGTCCGTACATGCCTAAAGATACATTTTTACGTGACACTCCCTGTTTAAACCATGATCATGAATTGACAATTTATGTACTTGTAAGGAACGCTGGGGCAGCTGTCGAAAAGCTAACGTGTCTATTTGCGAACAATCTATATATAGATCCAAAACCGACCGTGCTTTTGCGTAGTCGGATGATGATCTTCGATATGTATTGTGGAACTTCCTTAATTTATACCAAGCGTCCAATAAAATGTACATCGGCAAATAATGTTGACTTCGAATATAAGACGTAGAACGCGGCGTCTGATTCGGGTCTGCACTGTTTGCATTTAGAACAAGAATTACTATAAAGCATAGTTGCAATAAAAACTAACCAGAGAGCCTGGAGCAAAGTTCCAGGTTAGCTGATGCCCTCGCTTTTTTTCAGTCGGCTGCTTGTCCGTAAGCTTTTCACTTTTTCAACAACTTCTCCTGAACTGTCAAACAAATTAAATGGAAATTTGGTTTGGGCCATCGGGGTGACTAGTAGATCAACAATAGGTAAAAAAGGTAAGAGAAAAGACCAGGGAGTGCCACAATCACAAACCGCAGCCCTACCCAGACATCAAGAGGAAGAGGAAACCGACAAATCCAAACGAGCACAAATCGATCAAACATACGATTGTTTCGATCGGAAATCCAATATGGCCGCCATGGCAGGGATATTGAAACTCTGTTTTGAAGTTCTTATTCTGAACCAAAAAGTGGATTGACTCACTCAAAACTTTGTAGGGAATATTGGGGAGTTTTGTAGATCAAGAAAAAAAAATATGCCAATCTCAAATCCAAGATGTCTGCTATGTCCGCGATCTTGAAAATCTATTTTGAACTTCACCTGAACCTTAAATCTACTTGACTCGAAACTTAGTAGGACTTATCGGGGCGACTTGCAGATCTAAAATAGTTTAAATCGATCTGATCCGAAATCCAAGAGCCATCGTGGAAATATATTTTGAGCCTTCTCCTGAATGGAAAGACTAGTTGACCCGAGACTTAGTAGAAAGTATCAGGTTGACTTGTAGATAATTAAAATATCAAAAACCATTCCGATCGGAGATCCAAGGTGGCCGCTAAGGCCGCCATTTTTAAAGTCTATTTTGTTCTTCTTCTCCTGAACCGAAAAACCAAAATTACTCGAATCTTAGTAGGAATCAAGGAGACTTGTAGATCTAAAATAGTGAAAATCGTTCCGATCAGAAATCCAAGATTGCCGCCATGGCCGTAATCTTTAAATTCTATTATAAACTCCTTCTCCTGAACCGAAGGTCCAGTCCATTTGACTCGAAACTTGGTAGGAAGTATCAGAGCAACTTATAAATCAAAAATGGCTAAAATCATTTCGATCCAAAATCAAAGATGGCAGCCACGGCCGCCATGATGGAAATCTATTTCGGACCTTTTCTTGAACAACAAGGCCAATTGACTCGGAATTTGGTAGAGGTATTGGAGCGACTTTTAGATCAAAATGGCTTAAATTTTTTCGATTGAAAATCCAAGATGGCCGCCCTGGACATCATCTTGAAAACCTAATTTGAACTTCTGCTACTGGAGCAATTTGAATCAAAACATGGAATGAAGTATAGCGATGACTTCTAGATCAAAAATTGTTAAAATTGTGCACCTGTTACTATCCGTCTGAAATCAAAATGGCCACTAAGGCTGTCGTCTGGAAAATCTATTTTGAATTTCTTTTCCAGCACGGAAAGTCAAATTAACTCAAAACTTGGTAGTAAGTATCAAGGCGACTTGTAGATTATAAAAAGCTACCCAGTTTCGATCCAAAATTAAAAATGCCCGCCACAGCCGCCTTTTTAGAATTAATTCTGAAAGGAAAGGCCAATTGACTCAAAACTTGTTTGGAAGTCTTGGGGTGACTTTTACGTAAAAAATAGGTAAAATAGTAAATCCATGATGGCTTCTACCGCCGCTATCTTCATAATATGTTTTTGAACGTCTTCTTTTCAAAGGAACGGCAAATTGACTCAAAACTTGGTAGGAAGTATTGGAGAGACTTGTAGATCACGAATAGCTTAATCACTCCAATCGACATACCAAGAAGGCTGCCAGGGGCAACATCATGCAAATATATTTTGTAATTATTGTCTGTAACCGAAAACGCAATTGACTAGAAAACTCCTAAGAACGTGTAGACGTAACTTGCAGTTTAAAAATAGTTAAAATAGTTCAGATTGGAAATCCAAGATGGCCACCATGGCGGCCATTTTGAAAATTTATTTTTAATTTCTTCTCTTAAACCGAAGTACTAATTGACTCGAACTTGGTAGAAGATATCAGGGTGACTTGCAGATCATCGCTGCCATCTTGAAAATCTGGTTTGAGCGTCTTCTCCTGAACGGAACAGCCAGTTGACTCAAAACTTAGCACGGAGTATCAGAGCGACTTGTAAATAAAACATAGCTGGAATTCTTTCTATCAGAAAACCAGGCTACGGTCGCCATCTTGAAAATTAATTTCAAATTTGTTCTCCTGAACCGAGAGTCTTATTGACTGGAAATTTAGTAGAAAGTATCAAAGTGACTCGTAGATAAAAAATAACTTAAATTGTTCAGATTGGAAATCCAAGTTGGCCGTGACGGCTACCATCTTCAAAATCTATTTTTATCCTCTTTTTTGACCCCAAAGACCAATTGACTCAAAACCTAATAGGAAGTATCCGTGCGACTTGTAGATAAAAAAGCTGAGATCGTTCTGATAGGGAATCAAAGATGGCAATTGGGCAATTTGTTCCAATGAGTGCTGTTCGGCATTAAGGGCCTCTAGTATTAAAACGAACCGGTACAATTAGTCAATGTAAAGGAGCTCACTCAGCATAAATGGGTTAAGCGTCAGGTACAACAAAAAAGCGACATATTTTTATCATTATTCAATGAAAATGCAGCAACCATCAGGCATTGATTTTAATCCAGTTATGTTTGTAACGTTGCGTCCCTTTTTAACTCCATGGCGGTAAGTCGGGCCTCAGATGAGGATATTTTTGAAAGTTGACGCCTAATTATTGCCCCCTGTGGTCAGCCCAATTGTCGATTCTGGCTCTGGCTTCAGATCGCCATTGAGTTATACCATTTGTGCTATTAAAGTTTTGTGATTACATGTTTGTTTTACTATGGTGTTTCACTGATGTGGTGGAGGACTCTATAAGCACAAGAACCTCAGACAAGAATATCAGTCTCCCTTTAATATTTAAGCTGATGTGCAACCTTGTTACATCCACTTGCAGGCAGGAGGAACAACAGGAAGACAGCATCAACAGCTGGACAGTCTTAACTGCATAATCTCATAACAAGCAGTTAAAGACAGATCTAGAAGAAGGCAATCTGTTGCAAAATCATCAGTCGTACCCATCGATCAACAGTTAAAGGACAGGAGTGAAGTAAAATGTCTGTATATTATGGTTGAAGATATGCGCCTTGTCTAAGATTATTTGCGTACGAATATATTTTCAAATTGTAACATAATTTAGTGCATATGCTATTAATGGTTATATCCCAATTCAAAAGCTACCGACTATTGATGGTAAATAGCAGGACATACGGGCTTTATTTACTGCAAACTGTAGAGGCAGTTACAATCCATTTGTTCTTTTTCAAAAGTTATATTTATTGGTAGTGGCCTTTCCTTAGGAAAATATCTATTAAGGCCACAATCAGGCAGACATAGTCCTTAGACTTCGGATAAAAGTTTAGAGACATACAATAATAAGCTGAAGAACAATTTCTTGAAACAGAACGTTACTTCACTGTTAATATTTCAGCAAAAACGGCTTTCTGATAACTGACAAATGACATGTGAGAACAACGTGATAAAACGTACCTCCTGACACGTGCGCCCAGCTACGCATCGCGAAGACATGCCTATATAATTTTGACCCCCTTAAACCCCACTTTTATACAGTAAAACTCGGATTTACAGGGGTTGTATTATTTTTCTTATTTCTGCTCAAAACCATAGATTGTCTGATTTCTGATCAGACTGCGCGAATGTGCAGGATGATCTGGATCTTTGCGCGACATACATGTCCGTAAATACTTTTTCAGACGTTGCAGCTCAAAAACTGGTGTATCAGCAAACATTTTGAGCGAAAAAAAAAAAAAAAAAGAAAAAAAAGAAAAAGGAAGAAAACAGACACACACCTGACTCTGCAAAAAAGAGTCCTACATTCTAATTACTGCTTTGCATACAACAGAAAACTATATTTACAGTTACTGTTGGTGAACTGCATTTTCAAGATGAACCGTCTGAACACTTTCAGTTATCGATCACGGTCTTGTGTTTTGTTGAGCCATATCACGCGCTCGGTTCAGATTCCGTCATTCAACACGTAATAAATGTCGATTGAAAAAATATTTTAAGAATTGTGTTAGACTTATTTACGGTGATTATCGAGCCCTCCTTAAAATTGTTTGTTACTGTTTTGATGGCAATGCGTGTGTATTAAAATCGATTTTAATGGAGCCATGTCGCAGAGAATAGGACTTTGGACTTTCTGTGGATTCAGTCTTTCAGCGTACATGCGCTGCTCTACTGCCTATCCTATAAGCCTCCGCCACCCACCCCGAAGCCTTCGGTTTCAGAGCAGGACAAACTTTTACAGGTAAGCTCCGAAAATTCCAGGCCGCTTGCAGTTCTGCTAATCCGTCACATTTCCCTATAAAAATAACCAATAACTAAATAATACAAAAAAACGTTCGCAATTCCAATCTAAAATTCTGTAAGAAATAAACAAATTTATGTAGGAATGAAACAACAAATCGCGACAAATGAGTCAGAGTGGCTACCATTAATACTTCCCCGTATCCACAAAATGTTAAATTGGAACATGTCGTTCTACATTACATACAGTGCACGTCTTAAAGCCTCGGGCAGGACATATCAAATTAGAACTTAAGAAGCGAGATCTTCGAAAATCGAAACTCCTATGAATCGCAACGTGACCGCATATACCTTATGACGTCATCATAGTGAAATTTTCATTTTTATATTCCTTGGGATCTATGGGCCCATTCGGGTAACTCGGAATATCGTGTTCCACCAAAATCGGTGATACGATCATGGTGGGTTGGAACGCATGCGGCGCAACAAATTACATTGCTATCATAGGAAGATAGGAAGAGTCTCATTAAAACCGATACTCCGGATTTTTGTTCGTTTATATGATTTTTGTTTCCAAAATAAAACTTAAATGAACATCCAGCGAAGGCTTAGATTAGTCTGTGGAGGCTGATCTGCGTCTTCGCTGGGAGCACATGACATAAGACACGTTTACTCACATTGAAGACATTTTGCCATCTTCGATGTCCTGCCTAACAGTTGGAACTAGCTGCATTCATATTCGCGAATATTATGGTACAATTTATGCATCGCATTACGAAAACTCGCCTATTCAAATCTATAGAAAATTTCACCTCCAAAAACTGAAAATTTTCCGATGAAAAACTCTGATATTTTTCATATTTCTGCTCAAAACATAGATTGTGGGTACTCGTTAGAAGCGCCTCGGCGAGGCGGTTCTAACGAGTACCCACAATCTATTTTTTAGCAGAAATAAGAAAAATAATGTTTACCCCTGTAAACCCCAGTTTTACTATATACAAGTGGGGTTTAAAGGGGTCAAACTTATATAGGCATGTTTCGTGATGGCATCACGAAAACATGCCTATATAATGTCGACCCCCTTAAACCCCACTTTTATATAGTAAAATTGAGGTTTATAGGGGTATATATTATTTACCTTATTTCTGCCTAAAACCATAGATTGTTGGCACTCGTCTGAACCGCCTCGTCGAGGCGGTTCAAACGAGTACCCACAATCAATGTTTTGAGCAGAAATATGAAAATTATCAGAGTTTTTTTTATCTGAATATTTTCAGTTTGGAAGTGAACTTTTCAATATATTTGAATAAGCGTGTTTTCGTAATGTCTGTCTCTCAACACGATATCCCTAGACAAATGTATTTTTAACGAAGTCTTCCATCGTGGAGGTCTGCCGGATCCATTATTATTATTATTATTATTATTATTAATGTTTGCGAGGAGAATGTCATTTTAGCGCTATTAGATGATGTGGTGGCATGTTATGAGATTTTAAAAGCTAAAGCGAAAGTACACCTGTTACTATTCATCTCTAATGTGAATGATCGGAACGAAGTCGGTAGCATTATAAATTTGCAAGGTGTGTATGCGTGTATTGGGTGCTTAGACGCACCGTAATCTCCATATTTCTTGTCACCACATCTAAGTCACAAATACGTAAACGTTTTTAGCTAAGTCATATGGGCACCAGGAAACTTTTCTCGTGGTGAATTCAACGCCGAGACATTTTTATATTTAAACAGCACTGTTATTGCAAAACCCATGGCAAACTGTATCAGCTCTGATCAGACACTGCGTTCTGGGACAGAATTACACTGTTTGGCAGGGTTGGCAAGATTTCTTATTGGGGACGATAGTCAATAATGGGTAAAATTATTAGGGATTGTTCCTTGATATCCTATAACTTTATTAATGACTTTTTATTGATGGACATAGCAATAAACCAAACTGCTACTATATTTTATGGTATGTTTCTTAATGGAAATGAAATTTGATTCTTCGTCTGTTTATATGCATTTATCTAATATAGGAAGTTGAGTCGTGTTGGAGGGTTGAACAGGTGTATTAGGAGACCCTGTATTAGATTCATAGTAGAACGGCGAAATTTGAGCATTACTTTGAATGTTTTCTATTATTTATATTTTTGTAAGTGCATTTAAGGTCTCTATTCTCAGCATTTATAAATGCGAATGACGGGCATGCTCGGCGGATATGATTTGATTAACCTATTTATGCCCAGTGATCTCTTCTACATTAAGTCTTTGGACAGGTCCATTTCTAACAAAAGGGGTGTTTGGTTAGTTTTTATTATTTCTATATGTAGAAATTCATGTATTTAATGCAAACAGTGTAGACCCTGATCATACATCGCGTTCTGTGGCATCTGGCCTGGGTCTACACTGTTTGCCAATGTCCCTTTAACGGGGTATCAGTCATAAATGGGTTAACCCTGAAAGTGCTAGTCACAACCACAGCAGATGACATTTGGATTTTTATTTACATTTCAGATAACATAATGCTTGCTATTTCTAGCAGACGAATTACATGAAATGCAATACATTATTTTCTCAATAAAATAATACAAAAATAAATTGTAATATGACTGCGAGCAAAGACCTTCTCTGATTGGCTGAAACTGGCTGTACCAGGTTTTTACAAATCTTGGTGTTCGCTAAAATTAGCTGCTGTATGTTCATGTTGCCTGTCTATAGTCAAGTACCGGTCAACATTACTTTTGTCACTGCTGCCAGACAGCTTAAAAATAGTTATATAACAAAAAGCTGGCTAAGGTCAAGGACCGGTCGACATCACTTTTGTCACAGCTGCCAGATAGCAAAAAAATAGTGATATAACAAAACAATTGATGCATTCTATTGGGGTTAACATCAAGATTTGCCAACCCTCGCAGGTGAGGTTCACCTCGGCTTCACCTCGGTCAACATCACCTTCTCGGGCTTACAAATCCTGATGTTAACCTCAATAGAATGCATCATTTGTTGTCTGCTATAGATCATTACGTAAACACTCCTATTCAAATATATTGAACATTTCACCTCCAAAAAACTGAAAATTTTCAGATAAAAAACTCTGATATTTTTCATATTTCTGCTGAAAACATAGATTATGGGTACTCGTTAGAACCGTCTCGGCAAGGCGGTTCTAATGAGTACCCACAATTTATATTTTCAGCAGAAATAAGAAAAATAATGTATACCCCTGTAAACCCCAATTTTACTATATAAAAGTGGGGTTTAAGGGGGTCAAAATTATATAGGCGTGTTTTCGTGATGTGTTACTAGCACTTAAAGGGTTAATCAGCCATCTGATCGGCATCGGACTTTTATATCGGATATCCTTCCTTCGTCACATTTATAAGCGCTTGAGAACTGAGACTGTAAAGGCCATCCGTGAGTGTTTTTATCAAAACAGGCATGTGTGCATTTGCTCATGCTCAGAATAGGCAAGTGTGCATTCTGGCCTTAAAAGTACATAAAGCGCTTTAAGCATGACATAAGCAGACCATCACATTTCGAGAACATGCCTATTCAAATATACTGAAATTTTTATCACAAAAAAATGAAAGTTTTCAGATGAAAAATTCTGGTAGTTTTCATATTTCTGCTCAAAACATAGATTGTGTGTACTCGTTAGAACCGCCTTGGCGAGGCGGTTCTAACGAGTACCCACACTCTATGTTTTTGAGCAGTAATAAGAAAAATAATGTATGTACCGTGTAATCCCCAGTTTTACTATATAAAAAGTGGAGTTTTAAGGGGGGTCAAAATTATATAGACATGTTTTCGTGATGACGTAAAGACGTCATGATATGAGCCACAAAGTCAGGAGACGTACCTTGGTACGTATGCGTCCAGCGAAGATTCAAATCAGCCTGCGAGTTCACGCTGTCTGATCACGACAACGAAGACTGATGAGACTGTACGGATGCGCAGGCTGATCTTTGTTCGGCTCATATGTCAAAAGGCTCAGTTTCTCACGATTCGGTTTATATATTTGTAACAAGGCATTCCTTGATCAGAGTTGTGAGGGGACTGGCCCCGAGGTTATTAATCGTTTTTCGTGCTCAACTCAGCTGAGCATGAAATTTTATCTTCTAATAAATCTCAGATCACTAACAATTTCAAATTCTTTTTTGCTAAACATAGTTGAGCATGAAAATTGCTTTGCTAATAAATATGAAAATGTCAACTATTGTTGGCATTTTCACATTTATTAGCAGAGAAAATTTCAGGCTCAGATAAGTTGAGCACGAAGAAAGTTTTATAACCTCGACGCCTGGATACATTTAGTAGATGTTTAGCCATTTTAGAAGGAATACAACTTTGCTGACTAGCTGTTTGCTTTCCTGAAAGCTAATCCCCTTTTGAAAAGGGCTCTTCTGTAAAAAGAACGAATTTGCCTTAAAAGGGACAAGTCGTTCCTTTTACAGTAGATCCCTTTCCAGAAGGGAGGTAAACATATTTTACACAGTTGCCTCCTCTGAAAGTGTAGATATACCCCTTAGCCCTTGTCGTGCTGAATAAATTAAGATGTCACGCCCACTTCTTATTTCCAGCCAATCAGATTACTTGATCCGGGTTTGTGGTAGAAATTCACATATTCTTCAGAAGCAAACTGATCTGGATCTACACTGATTGCTAAGAAGAGCATGTCGTGTTTAGCAAGAGAAGGTTAAATATTGCATGTAGAATCATAAAACACATAGAGCGTATTTGCACCAGTTCATCTCGGGATTTGATAAGGACAAACTGCGTTTATGTTGTGAACTTAAATGCCGGCTTTTGTTATAGATAATGAATATCGCTATTATCGTAGTTACCCTAAATACTGGGTCACCGTAACTTTGTACCATACTTTGTACCATACATGGGCTGCGTCAAGCGAAAAAGTGCATTTGAGCATGCGCAAAATGTACGGATTCAAATCATCCTGCACATGAGGAAAGTCTAGTTTATGCATTTGCTCTCCACTGAAACATTTTATGGTATCCAATGATTCTGTTTTCGGACAGCGAAAGCCCTGATAAGACTGCGCGGATGCGCAGTCTGATCTGGTCTTTCGATGACCGCATATGCCTGAAGACATATTTATGCTCGGTGCGTTCTAATACTACTCATTCTGATGAAAACGGTCGTTGTCCATTTACAAAAGAAAAAAAAATAGGTATTAAAGAATGTACCAAGAAGCGGCAAAGGCACTAAAATTATGTGGATGTGCAAGGTGATTTGAAAATGTCCGCAAACATTGTGGATGCTATACTTTTTGGATAGCCGAGACTGGTATTTTAAAACCCACATTTGTTGGACAAATTATACTGAACAGTTATGCATCGCCTGGAAGGCAAATTCTGAAGAAATTTCGATACTATTTTATGCATATTTGGTAGACCATATCATATGTTTCAAATTAAGTGTTCCGACATAGACGCTTGAGAATGTTGTGTAAACCAAGATCGGACGTCGACATTGTTTGCCTACCATTACAAAAACATGCCTATTCAAATAAACTGAAAATTTTACCACCAAACAAATGAAAATTTTCAGATAAAAAAATCTGATATTTTTCATATTTCTGCTCAAAAACATAGATTGTGGGTACTTGTCTGAACCGCCTCGCCTTTCTGCTCAAAACATAGATTCTGGGTACTCGTTAGAACAGCCTCGGCGAGGCGGTTCTAACGAGTACCCACAATCTATGTTTTTGAGCAGAAATAAGAAAAATAATGTATACCCCTGTAAACCCCAGTTTTACTATATAAAAAGTGGGTTTAAGGGGGTCAAAACTATATAGGCGTGTTTTCGTGATGACTGTTTGCTACTGATCCAGTAGTTCTTCACATAGCAACAGGTAGTAAAATAGATTAATTCAATTCTAAGTTTGTTTGATTTTCTTGCAGTTTTACGGCCCATTCAACTCCGTGGGTCATGTCGAGCGTAGTCAGTTTCCCTAACCATACTTTTACTGGACACGTTTGGTCCTCTAAGGGGTTAACCAGACTGAGTGTTGTGCGCATTCTTTCGCCAGAAACTGAAAACTGCCCTTCTTTAATCGACGGAAGGGAAAGAATGACCTTAAAACATATTCATGATCAATCTTTACGAAAGAATGTTGCCGACCGGATGGGGATCCAACCTGCAACCCCCTAATCACCAGTCGGACGCGCATCCAACTGAGCAACCGAGGCTGGCGAATTCTAAGAACAAGCGTGGTAAAAATTTAACCTGTCCGGAGATTTAGAATATAAATAATAGTATTAATAAAAGGGGAATGTCCAAGAGTGTGTATCGTAATAACCCTAAGTATTGGGACAGACAGATCTGTGCAAAAATGTAGACTCAGATAAGACGCCACAGAACGCGGCGTCTGTTCAGTGTCTACACTGTTTGCCACTATCCAGCGGTTTTGATACAGTAAAATGGACGTATTCAAATTTTAGGACAAGTATGGTGAGGAATTAAGGTGTCCAAATACTTAGGGTAAAAACGGTATTTATGCACGTTGGTCTGAAAGCTCAATCGTGACGTAATCACAATCACCATGTCTGTAGATCATGTCTTAAATCAACATCCGGCCGTTATCGACCCGACAGGATTCCTACAGGGCCGATAACGCCTCTGTATAGATTTAAGCAGAATGTTAACTGGGAGGGAATGCAAAAGCTGACTTTCATTTTTTTTACGCTCGCGTATTCAAAATAACCATACGGCGCTTCATTACGCAGAGAGTTTAATTATCGCCTTCCCAACATTTCGATATAAATGAAATACTGTTGAAACAGCAAATCACTATCATTAGCACCACGTACAGGGTAAATGGTAAACAAGCTGTCAGAGACATTCTAAAATAAATAGAAACGCTTGAGGATCATTTCTTTTTAATTCCATCCAAATTTTTTAGCAGGGGCGATACATTTTAACCTTTCCCACTATCATGGTTAATTCAGCAGATGACAAATTGATGATAATTGTCTTATTTTACCCTTAGAAAATAGGATTTGACATCTCATACAATTTCCACGAGAGATCAAATCCTGTTTTCTGTGAAAAATAAGAAAAAAAAAAAAAAAAAAAACATTTTAAAATGCTATCTGCTAACAGTTTTACCCAGCATGCTAGGAAAGTGTTTAGTTTCGAGATGTCTGTTTTTTTCATTACGAAAACACGCCTATATAACTTTGACCCCTTAAACCCCCACTTTTATATAGTAAAACTGGGGTTAACAGGGGTATATATTATTTTTCTTATTTCTGCTCAAAAAGATAGATCGTGGGCACTCATTAGAACTGTGGTTCTAACGAGTACCCAAAATCTATGTTTTAAGCAGAAATACTCGTATGAAAAAATATCAGAGTTTTTTTATCTGAAAAGTTTCAGTTTTTGGTGGTGAAATTTTCTATATATTTGAATAGGCGTGTTTTTGTAATGATTGACAACACACCATTCAGCGATTGCCACGAAACACCTTACCCCGATAGAGAGTCAGCTCTCAACATTTTCAGAGAACATATCATTTCGCATCCCGTTAAAGACAACATGGGTTGCCATGGTAACCAGAGTTACGATAAAAACAAACGATTGGTGGACAACCGCACAACGAATATTGCTTCTAAGCTTTATTCCAATCGATTCAGTGGCCAGTTTACCATTTTATTATTAAAAATACTGTGGCACATATCAGCTTTCAAGGCAACCTAACTACATCTATTAATTCGACTGTACACAATAATGAAATAAAATATAAATAAGAAACAAAGATAAGAAACAAAACACTAGAAATAAAACATTCAATTAGCTTGTACAATACTTGTCAAACAGCATTTCCTTTAATTGTCATCAAACTATTGTCAGAAGGCTTGAAGGATGTTTTGAAGTATCATTATGAAAACATGCCTATTCAAATATACTGAAAATTTTACCACAAAAATCATGAAACATTTCAGGTAAAAACTTCTGATATTTTTCATATTTCTGCTCAAAAACATACATTGTGGGTACTCGTTAGAACCGCCTCGATGAGGCGGTTCTTACGAGTACCCACTATCTATGTTTTGAGCAGAAATAAGAAAAATAATGTATACCCAAGTAAACCCCAGTTTTGCTATATAAAAGTGGGGTTTTAGGGGGTCAAAATTATATAGGCAAGTTTTCGTGATGTTCAGGTTCAAAACTGTTGGTAGCTGTGACAAACAAACCATATGTGATTGCCACAGAAACATAAATCTGGTAGTGAGCTATCCCTGGATCATTCTTGCAATTTTTCATTCAAATCGTGTCTGTTCTTTGAAACAGTTCTCGTTCATCCATGTCCCATTATAGGTCAATGACAACTACGGCTTACTATGACAACCAACGCATAGAAAATGGTACGGTAAATATGGTAAATAAATACCTTTTTGTAGAGACCTACACACAAAAAAATAAACAAATAAAAATAAAACAGCTACGTTTCTATCAAATGGATTCAGTGCTTTAGGAGGATTTTTATTTTCATTGACAGTATGTTGCAAATGTCTTTTGCTATAGAATTATACCGTTAAAGCAACGGACATTGAAAGCATAACTTTGAGTGAGAACCAGTGAGAACCAGCCAAGGACTATTCGTATTTACTTTTATCTAAACACGTTTAGCAGGACATTTTTATTGAGTAGGGCTTTAGTCAGAGAATATGGACGATAGGAACAGGTAAGATTCAAATGTTTTTTAACACTATGAATGATTATAAAATTTCATTAGAAAGTATCATTCAACAGCATGGAACTGGGATTTTAGAAAAATTGAAAATTGAAATACAGTCGAACCTCAATGGCTCGAACAGGGACCATGGAAATTCGTTCGAAACATAGGTAGTTCGAGCCACTGAGGGTTTATCATGGCACCAGTTCAGGAAGCAAACAGCAATAATTTAGGGAAATCTTTTCGATTTTCTACACAATGATTTATGTTGAGTGTACCCATTAGAATCGCCTCGATGAGGCGATTCTAATGAGTACACACAACATACAATTCCATGATAAAAATAAGAAAAAAATTCCCTAAATATTGAGCTATTGGAAGAATTTTGTAGGGACTGAAAAAAGAGTTCGAATCATCCACGGTAAACGAGCCATCCGTGTTCAAGCCATTGAGGTTATACTGTATATTGCTATAGAGAGTAAGGTGAAAGTTTTTTTTATACTTAATTTTTCGATGCCATAGAAGCGTAAGCCGCGATTGTGATTTTCCTGGGTAGCTCGTACTGTTGCATTTATAGTAGGTTGTGTACTTTGTGATTATTTAATCATGAAAGAAAATCAACTAAGTGCAAATCTATTTTGCGTTCAGAAATGTAGAAAAAGTTTCAGAAAGTCATATGAGATTTTAATGATCATAATTTCATACCTGTTAAAATGTACTGAGTCACATTACAAATCTACTTGGCGTTCAAAATGTAGAAAAATGGTTGGAATGTAACATGAGATCTTAATGAGATTAATTCCAAAATTATACCGCTTTTTAGACGTCACTTATAGGACAACAAAGCAACCAGGAAGTTGCAAAAGGTAAGTCCCCACACCGTTAAAATGGCAGAAAATCTGTAAGTTGTAATAAGTCCTCTTAATACGAAAACACTCATGATTTACGGTTAATGAAATTAACAGAAGGCAGAAGTTAATTATTCTAATCACTTTACTTGAAGCTTCCTTGTTTTCTTAACGATACACTGTAGTGTTGTTCGTTTTTAAGACTTAGAACTTAAATAAGGGAATTAATAATAAATGGAAGTCTCTACTTCACATTCTTGATGGGCATATTATTCTAACAGAATGCAACACGAAGCTTAAACTCAATTTCAATTACGTTACCGCGCCTACATAAAATGTATACTTCTGGTCCTTAGTTCTAGACGAGATACAATTTTCAACCATAATTTTTCTATCTGAAAAACTCTCTTATCCAGAGCTATACCAGTAAGCATTCTTTCTAAATCTCTAGCGGGCCCGCTATAGATTTATAAAGAATGTTAGCTGGGTTGTATGCCGCGACTTTTACACTATTATATGAAGACAAAAAGGAAAATGTCTCATTATGTACACTAAGACTATTTTATGTAGCATAAAATCTAGAGAGAACAAAGTAAACAAATAGAAATCAGATTTAGAAACCTGAATGTTTTGCCAAGGTATAATACTGCAAACCTATATTTTAACTATATAGTAGAGGGAACCAGGGGGATGGTGGGGTGGGGGTGGGAACTACATTACATAGATTTGTAAATGTAGTGATCCTTGATTTGGAGTACGCCTACTAATGTTTTTCAATAAATCATACGAATCGTAAATAAGTTATTTCACTTAACCCATTTATGCATAGCGTCTCATTTAAGGTAAGGGGCATTGGCAAACAGTGCAGACACAGTGCAAAACGCGGCGTCTGATCAGGATCTACACTGCTTGCATTATATACAGGAATTTCTATAAAGTGTGGTAACGATGAAAATATTAACCCTACATCTTTTCTGTTGGTAAGAGATCGGTCCAAAGAATTAAGGTAGAAGAGTCCACTTGGCATAAATGGGTTAAACAGCCAATTAAGAGGAATGGATATACTTTCAAGGAAGACAACTCTTTAAAAGTGTATTTTGCTCGCTTCTGAAAAAAAGAAAATACTCAAATCAGAAAGACATTGATCCAAGAACAGGGCTCAAATTTTTTGGAGAAGACACCTTTTCAGAAAGGACTTTGTGTGCAGGAAAGCAAATAGGAAGTTACAAAAGTCGCCTCTCTTGTAAATATGTGGAATAATCGACAAAATGTATCAAGGCCCCTTTAGGTGAAATTTCCTACTAGACGCCAGTTTCAGTAAGATGTTAAATTGTAATGTCGACCCATTTTTTCAAAGATTTAACGACGTATCTTTGCGCCATTTGTATTAGAATCATTTTGCTTTACAGCGCCATGTACTATCAACTCTATTTAAGCGTGCAAGCAAACTGTGAACTCAAGTAAAATATTATCTGCTTCCTGAAATGAAAAAAATGAATAATAGGAAAAACACAAAATAGTTCTTCGCAATCGTGGCATCTGACGAGGAATTTAGATGTTCGTTTAAAGGAATTGATACACTTTCAGGATGGGGGACCTCGTCAAATTGTTTTGCCTTTCTTCTGAAAAAGGGTCTGTTAGAAAGGTAAGAATTTGCGAATTCTTAACTTTTAACATAGACCCCTTTTCAGAAGAGAATTGTTAGACAGTGAAGCAAACACGACGTCACAAAAATATGTGTCTCTTATAAAGCATCGCGGAAATTATACCAGATGAGCCTTTACTTTAGAACATCTTTGTACAGATGAACATTATACATGTATATACACGTGTGTAGAGGACGCTGACTAGACTACGCAGAATGCGTATCTAATTTTAGTTTTCAATGTACGAATATGCACGTCATCAAATACACTTCTCACATTGTGGCTCATAAAAATAACAGATGAATGAAACTCCACTAGTTTGGCCCAAGCCATACCAGAGATGGCCGATTGACCCCTTTTACACAATGCTGTTTGATTAGGAACACACACACACACACACACACACACACACACACACACACACACACACATACACACACACACACGACAAATTGTTCAGAATACACCAATATTCTTAATAACATCACGAAAACATACCTATATAATTTTGACCCCCTTAAATCCCACTTTTATATAGTAAAACTGGGGTTTACAGGTGTATACATTGTTTTTATTATTTTGCTCAAAAACATAGATTGTGGGTACTCATTAGAACCGCCTCGACGAGGCGGTTCTAACGAGTACCACAATCTATGTTTTCAGCAGAAATATGAAAAATATCAGATTTTTTTTATCTGAAAAATAGCCATTTTTTTGGTGGTAAAATTTTCAATATATTTGAATAGGCATGTTTTCGTAATGACTAAGTGCATTTGCTTTTGGCCTTAATTGATTTTATACGCTACATAACCGTGGCGTAAAAAGCACTTTTTTGGCTCCTCTTCATCCCACCCTATCCACATCCACCAACAATAGTAAGCAACAAGAAGCGAACGTACTTGGCAGATTGTGCTTATACCGTCGTTTCATGTTTACTGTTTACGTTGCTCACATAATCTTTCCTCTCCAGAAGTTTATCTATTTTATTTTTATTTCCGCACTGTCAATCTGGTTCACCCCTCGTCCCCTCCCCCCCCCCCCACACCCCATCCCACACAGACACCCTCACACCTCATCGTTCGAAAGAATAACTCTAATATCAAAATTTACAGCTTAACGTCACTACTATCATTGTCGGGTGCTGTCGCGTCCGCAAATGATAGCACCATGTTGTAAAATGGGAAGTAACTCTATACCATGGCAGCCTGAGATTGAAGAGGTAGGTATTTAAAGTCTCGATATCTCTCAGAAATATTATTATTCAAGAAAGGTTTAATTGTATTAATACACTCGTAAAATGTGGCACCTGACAGCCTGTATAATTTCAATTGTTCCCTTGTTCTTGAACTGGATCAAAGGGTATAGTAGTGGTCATGGTACCCAAGCCGTATTCCAAATTCATAAATACATAAACGAATGACAATTAAGAATATTCAAACCAAAAGACATGGACCCCAGAATAAAGGGTGTAATCAGACGTCCGCAAAATGGAATGATTTTTCATCGTTTCTCTGAATTAATGTTGCCAAAACCGAAATGATTTTTATCGTACTCTGAATTAATGTTACCAACATTAATTCAGAGATACGATAAAAAAAAAAAATCATTTCATTTTTGATCCAGTTCAAAACCGAGAGGACTAACTGAAATTTTACAGGCTGTCAGATGCCACATTTTATGCCATCATATATCGATTTATTAAACCTTTCTTGTATAAAACAAAGTCTATTTTTGAGGAATATGGAACCTCTAAATGAAAATTTGAACATCCTAAATGCTTTGAGATTCGATTACGCTTTGGTAATGTACAATGACTGTGCTACAGATACATATTTTGTGAACAATTTGTTAAACGTCGGCTGGTGTAAACTTCATGATGTAATATACAATACCCCATAAAATCAGTAAATTGCATTTTCGTCGTTTGATTGTGCACCTTCTATATATAATATTTTGCTACTATTTCTCAATATTCTCAAAGTACAATTCATTAGCTTTTCAAACCTGTAAGCTTAATTTCTCTAGGTCGTATAGTTAATGAGCTCTTTAGTACCAAAGACGCCAACCCTGTGTATAATTATCTGTGTATGAATATCTGTCTAAATACTCATTTGTATTACAATACTGTCGTATGGCTACCAATTCCAATTTACCAAAAAGCGCGAGTCAAACCTTCTTTCGCTTACAAGAATAATTCTACTATCAACTGATGCGGAGGCGCAAGGCCTTGTTCGGGCCCTTGCTCTGCATTGATACATTTTATAGTATCAAATAATTCTGGCTGCGGATAGGGAAGTCTCTTATTAGACTGGCCATCATAATAAATTTGACTTTGAGTAAATCCATTCACATTATAAATTTGACTACTCCACTCCTATCAAAATACATAGCATATATACTCAGGCCATAAAAAGTATACAGATTCGAGTTTTAAAGTACCGGATCGTGGTGTTGACTCATTATATGCAAGGGACTTTCTAGATCCAAGTAATTGCATCAGTAATGATCCTGGGCCGGAATTCTTTGTTGAAGTGTGTTAAAATCTTAAATTATAATAATATTTCCAAGCTTCAGTATTCTATGGATCCAGAGAGTTCCTTGTATATAATCAGTGCGTTAGCGCACTTAAAATATATACCCTGTCCGACGGGTCATTCAGAGAAATCAAGCAAAATACTGTTCCATGAAACTTGCTTTTAACAAGCGTAGTGGTGCAGTGGTTATGTCTCCTGACTCGGAAGGGCTAGGCGCTGCCGTCGTAGCCGGCGTGGGTTCGAACCTAACCCAGTCCAGTGGTATTTCCTATTTCTCCCATATATATATATATATATATATATATATATATATAACTACAATACATTGTGTAATATTTACTTTCACGTTTTAGTAATTTACAGATATCATAACAAAACCATTCATAACAGACTTTGTACAGTTTATTAATTCGTGTTCTTTTCGACATGGCGACATAAAGACTGAAAATACTGACAACCACAGTCAATATGTATAGTGCGTGAAGGAATTAATAAGTTTAATTTTAGATGGGGATCTCAATTGGATAGGAGCTAAGAAACTGAAAACATGTAAGATCTTCCTCATGAAGAATTATACATACAATATATGAGAAAAGACTGTAAACTGCTTGTTATTTTATTCCTATTAGTATTACAAATAAGCTTATTGGTCAGATAAGCTGAGTTTGGAAACTGAAGCCTCATCAGTGACATTATTATGTAAGACAAGAATATTAGAAATGACTAACATTTCGAAACAAATGAATATGTACATTTTACAAGCAGTCAGTTTAAAGACAGTTTCGCAAATAAAGTAGACCCAGCTTAGGAATAAAGCAGGTTTTAATTTATGGACCTGAACTTATTTTCGATATCTAAACAACGGGCATTTTATAATAAGACATAGTTATTTTAGCGACTGTAGCAGGTTACTTTAGCAACGTTTTTATGTCAGATAGAAAACATGCAGCCAATAATCAATCTTCTTTTACTTGTATAGGTTTGACTGCTGTTTATTTGTAGCTTAGAAGGTAGAAACATAAATGCAATAATCCATTGATGCTGAACTATAATGGTACAATATTGTATCTTTATATATGCAAATGCATTTGAAGCGACGCATGTAAAGTATTGTATCGTATATGTGGTTCGCATTGACATAGCTAGCTTTTCCTCCAACTACATTTCTCCCATCTACTGATAAATGCATTTTTAATTTATTTTTATCTAAACTATTTTATTTGTATTCGATATTTACGTTACTTGTACATATCTTGTGCTAAAACAACTTCTACACACAAGCTTATCGTATCATGAACGACAAAGTTCTCGTATGAATGGCTCAACTTTACACGATTGTTTTAATATTTTAGTTTCATTATGATTATTGCAATTATTATTATTATTACTATTAATATAATGTTTTCTCTTCTCATTTCAAATATATCGAACACTAAACATTCTGTCATTTGGTATGGTTATACCTATATCTTTACACGTATATCTATATCTACAACCACTGGGTAGATCCCTCTGCTGGTGGTCATTTCCCCGAGTGTATCATAACTCAGTGCTAAATGCTTAATGGGACTGGAAACGTTTAGTAGATTTTCCGCCATTTGTACAAAAGCACCCTCGTCTGTAGTTAACAGTTACTATAAAACCGATTTCGAAGCACAGCCTTCCAAATGCAAAGAAAGATGACGGATGAGAAAAAAAAGGAAAAACAAAATAAAGGTATTCAGTATAAAACGGTCTTAAATTATACAGAAAATGAACATCCGGGTATAATTTTTCTTATTTCTCCATGAATAGTGAATGCCCGCAACATGTATTTTACAGGAGAAAACGCGAAAAAAATCAATACTCATCACGAAAACATATCTATATAAATTGGGGTTTAAAGGAGTATGGATTATTTTTCTTATTTCTGCTCAAAAACACAGATTGTTGGTACTCGTTAGAACCGCCTTGGCGAGGCAGTTCTAACGACTACCACAATCTATGTTTTGAGCAGAAATATGAAAAATATCAGAATTTTATCTGTAAACTTTCAGTTTTTGGTGGTGAAAGTTTCAATATATTCAAATAGGCATGTTTTCGTAATGTTTTTGAAGAACAAAAAAAAACAAAAAGACATATCTGGAGCTGTGATATAATCACAATAAGAGTCACACATCAGAAAACTTTCCTGTGGGTCATTTGAGCCTAGCGAAGATTCAGATTAGCCTGCTCAATCGCACAATTTGCTCAGACTCATCACTAGGTACAAATGTAAAGTTACTTCTTACGTACAACGAATACTGATCAAACTGCGTGGACACGTTTCTGATTTAAGTTTTCGCTGGGTTAATGCATCACGTTGAGCTCATAATGATATCTCAAAAGGACAGGTATCATTAATGCAGGAAACGTAAAAGATTGAAAACCAAGTTGTGGTATGCAAACGATATAACTGGAGCTGTAATCAATCATGAGAACTGGTCTTATGGTTGCCTCGATTAATTTTATCACCGCCCAAATTAATACATTATCACTTTACATGATGCTTATTCCAAATCATTCCCAGTGGAGCTATCCAATGATAACTAATTTCATTTACTGCCATTAATCGACAAAAATAATGCAATTATATTGAAAATCAACGTGATTTAACTAATGACGTACTATATAAATAGCTACAGTTTGGCTCTTTCCGGCAAGATAGTTTTAAAGGGGTTGCACGTACTATTAGTAGCTAATTGTAAATATGCAGCTTTCACTTTATTATGCAAGGGGTCCCAGGAGATGCATTACCTACAATTCCTAAAGCCTAATAGGAGTTGCATCGGTAACTAATCCGCTGTAAAGTTTTCACATCACGAAAACATATCTATACAATTTTGACCCCTCTTAAACCCCACCTTTATATAGTAAAACTGGGGTTTATAGGGGTATACATTATTTCTGTTCAAAAACATAGATTGTAGGTACTCGTTAGAACAGCCTCAGCAGAAATATGAAAACATGAAAATATCAGAATTTTTGTCTGAAAACTTTCAGTTTTTTTTTGTGGTGAAATTTTCAATATATTTGAATAGGCGTGTTTTCGTAATGAGAATACCAGCATAACAACATTCCTGCATTTAGCTGAGGAAACATCTACTTAAGGGAAAGTGATGCATTTTCAAGAGAGAGACCAGTAAACATTGTTTTGTTCCCTTCTGTCTTGTCTACACGGAAAACACGTGCTTGTTTTTGGAACGAATTCCTTCCTTTTATAGCAGATTCCGTTTTCGAAGCGATTTGCTGTATATGAAAGCCGATATGATGCCTCACTTGACAAAAGTGGCGGAAAATCGATTGACTGTATTTTAGATAAGATAGTCCCTTAGTATTCATTTGCTTAAAATATCATGCTTCTATGTAGCAGAAATTCATTCCCAACTTGTGCGGTGACTATCCTATCTAAATTACAATGCTAATGATGAATAAAACACATGATGCTTTTGAACGTATTTTAGCTATATCAAAACAATGGACGAATAGATCTAAAAGTCTGCAGGCATTCCAGTGCCGTGTAAGTCTTGAGTAAATTACACACTGGGATTAGAAACCGTGACGTTTCCATTTGTAACCAACAGAACTAATTGAAAGACTACGCGGACACTTTATATAACGGATAGCCTGCCTTACTTGCAACCAGAAATAAACTGTAATTCCACTTTAACAATAAGATTGGGTACACACACACACACACACACACACACACACACACACACACACACAAACTGTGAGTACTTTAAATCTAGCTCACCCGAACTGATCATTTTCCATTCGGCAACGTCCACATCTACAGACGACGTCTCTGGGCCCTCTGTATACATTTCATGTTGAAATACCTTAGATCGGAGGCATGAAAGATTGCTACATGCTTATGAAGACAGCTGCTATGCCCATATATCTTAAAACGTAGCACTATTCCCCAAATCCATGAATGGTTTAGTGCTCATTCTCTTCATGTAGCACTGGCTTGGCTTATCTTTCGGTCCTATTTTGACCTTTGACTATCTACGGCAACAGGATTCTCTGCTGTAACTTTTGAACCAGGAGAGATGCGAACACGAAACTTCGGATTTTCTGGTTCTACACAGTTATCTTTATGCCCGTATATACCTTGTCATGATTGATCGCGATTCACTGAGCACGAAGTCCAGGATACAAAACCCTATTTTCATGCTGCACGTGCGGTACTGGTTGTTTTTTCTTAAACCGTGTGTACTGGCGTAAAGCTACACAATAAGAAATTGAAATAAGGTAAAATAATTTGTTTTCATGGAAGATTGACCACAGAACAGCGAGGGCAAGCCATCGGTATGTTGCAAGCTGGTCGTAGCCAGATGACGGTATCCCGTATACTGCTCTGCGCGAGGTCTTCGATATCCCGACTGGTTGAAATTTCAGCAGACAGGCAAACAGCAATTTGTCATTTCATTTAGGCTATCTGTGCAATGTGTTAGTCGTTTTTGAGTCGCTTATGAGGTTAGTGCCATTTTGTTTCCCCTGTTTCCACCCATACCACGTGACTCAGCGTTTTTAACAGTTCAGGCAATGTCCAAGGTCTGCCATAAAAGGTACTGAATTGTGTTAACTTTTGAAAACCACCCCAGTGACGTGTTTGTCTGATTCTGGATTATCTGAATGAATTAAGCCACAAATGTTCTGAAGTATGTTTCAGGATAGTTGGTAAATAAGTGTGTGAAATTTCATTATATTCTATCATAAAAGAGATGAAATATTTGAATTTGAAGTCTTTGATGCGTTGGCAGTTTGGGCTAGTATACTTAACCGTTTTAGACATGCAGGCCGAAATATATACATCTGCAAACAGTGGAGATCCAGTGAGCGGTCTACACTGATTGTCGTTCTGTTGATTTTGACTAACGTCCTTCTAGCTTACAGTGGGTGTCCTCCAGTTCATAGATGGAAGTGTCCACGTCAAAAAACATAGTTGTAAATTCCATTCATCCAGGCGAACAAAATACATAAGTCTAGCTGGAACTGTGTAATGATAAAAGGGTTAGCTTGGATATCCGTAAACCAGGCCCCGAGCTTATAAAACGTTGTTCATGCTCATCTCAGCTTATCATGAAAGTTTCTCTGCTGATAACTATGAAAATGCCAACAATAGTTGGTATTTTCACTTTTTCTAGCAGAGAAATTTTCATGTTCAGGTATGTTTAGCAAGAACAAAACAAAATGCAACTGTTAGTAATTTGAGATTTATTAGCAGACCAAATTTCAGCTCAGCTGAGTTGAGCACGAAAAAAAAAAAAAATAACCTCGGGTCATGTTTAAGCCCCAATCTCCTCCCAACCAAAGCCCCAATCCCCTCCCCACCAGTTTCAACCCAGTGTGCTTCTATTGTATTGACGCTTTATGTGTCTGTCCTAACTTTGTATATTCGTTCCGGTTTCGATTAAATGCTATAAAGTGATGTTTTGTGTAATTTTGACGTGTAATTAACCCCCTATCTGATGGCCTTTCCAGGATCTTCGTATTCATATGTTTAGATTCTGCCATTAATTATAATGTTATAATGGGGTTGGTGCTCTTTGTTAATTGTTATGTAGTATTTTACTTCCTAATATTATTCTTTTGACTATTATGTAAGTTTAAGATATATTCAGTTAAGTTTGGGTGGCGGAGTTGCCACCTTTTGGGGAAATAGTTGCCAGCTCTGCTTGCCATCTGTTTATTTCGTGGCTGCTTAATTGTATTTGTCGGTCTTTCCCGTTGGTGTTGGGAGCTTGGTGTGGGTCTGATTGTATACGTTTCTGGGTTCACTTATTTACTTTGGAAGCATATTAATTCAGATCTTCTATGGGAAATCAACAGATGCTCGACACCTGTAAATCTGGTCGACAAGCGCTTATCTCAATATCCTGCGAGTCAACGTGGTTTCTAAAATTATCTTTGTATATGCAGCACAGCGCAATTTATGGGTAATTACCCTAGGTGTAAAGTATACTAGGTCCAAAAAAGCCTGTACATTCGAGCAATATGACCAAAGCTTTCTCCACCATCTGATTTATAAATTGTATCGACGAACATCAGACTGCGCAGATGCACTGGCTAATCATGGCCTTCGTATTCGTAAAGGACATTATAGCATTTTTTACGTAAGGTATCATGTATTTGAGCCTATGCTCTCTATATATACCAGTGGCGAAGCCAAACGCAATTATTTTTGCGCACACTCAGGAAAAATCTTGACAACTATGCCTAGAAACGCTTTCAAAATAGGGGCTACTTTTAAAAGAGAGGTTGCTCCAAGGGAGCAAATTCTTTCCTTTAAGAGCAGTCTCTATGGTAAACATCACGAAAACATACCTATATAGTTTTGACCCCCTTAAACCCAACTTTTATATGGTAAAACGTGGGTTTACAGGGATTTACATTATTTTTCTTATTTTTAGTCGAAAACATAGATTGTGAGTACTCGTTACAACCGCCTCGCCAAGGCGGTTCTAACGAGTACCCACAATCTATGATTTGATCAGAAATATGAAACATATCAGAGTTTTTTATCAGAAAATTTTCAGTTTTGGGAGGTGAAATTTTCTATACATTTAAAAAGGCGTGGTTTCCTAACGAGATGCAAAATATTCATGTTCATGTCATTTTGATATAATTATTTTTTTTCTGACGCATGTTACATACATGCGTAACGTGCGTAATGAGCGCTACACCCTTGTATACGAACCACACCTTACAAAAAGGGCTCTTTAGGTATATGTTTAAAAGGCAAATGTACTAATTAAACTTTGTTGCTCCTCGAAATATTGTATAGTACCCTATGCATGTAGGCGGGCAGTGAAAGCTGGATCAATATTCGATCCTAACAGGTTAATCTGGGTCTTGACACAGCCGATCCGGTTTCGCATGGTGCGGCTTCTATGTGAAATTGTTGCCTTTTCCACAGACATTCTAAATTTATCTCTTATTATGTGTCATTGATTTACTTTGAATGGTTTCTAATTACTTCATTCATTTAAAAAACAGTCACATATTTCACGCCAAAGTTGAATTGAATTGTAATGGAAATTTGCGATGAGAGAGGAAAAAGGTATCCTGATCCGTGAGCCCCATACCAGCCTGTATTTGCACATTCTGTGCCGTCAACTTTGTCATTAGTCTACACATTACAGTGTTGAAGTAGGAAATGTTTGTATATACTTATGTCCAGGATGGAATTAGTTTAATTAAATTAATGTATCTTGCAGAAGGTTTGGCATTGATAGTATACGCCCGACAGCATGCCTGATTTTACTGATAGTCCTGTGTCTGTCTTTAACTGCCCAACCGTTGGTCATATTTAGTACTAAATAACGGTTCCACCTAAATCTTACAAGTGGCTAGCTCTTATGTCTTTTGCCTGCATTCCATGGTTCATCGTGTGTTTTTATACTCTGGCTCCGAACTCTTTATCGCAGGCAGTCGCGTCTTTTGCAGATCCTGGGGTCGTTAGTTCGAATCCAGTCTCGGCCACATAACTTACGTTGATATTTCTCATGAATTAGTTTCTACGGTCATTCTCCGCCTTCTGCTGATTCAAAAAATATAGTTTTCATTTACTGGCAAAATTATGTTCACAAAATACTAGTCAACTAGATGATTGTAACAAATTAACAATACCTTCCCAGAAAAAGTGTGATTATACTTACTGACCGGCTCGATATGACATTAACTGTGTTGAATGGGAAAATAACTCCAAATCAAATCAAATCTTTCGCTGTGGCTGCCATATATACGTTTTGTCATGAGCGCATCTTTGCTGCGTTGCAGAATTGATTTGTTTTGGTTTTCCGTTATGTGACACTGATTGAGTATAGGAAGTCTTTATGCAAACCGGACAATTCTATGTTATTCGAATAATGTTGGCATCCAGGAAGAAGTTCAGGATCCTGTGAAATTGGTTTAAAGCTCTCGGTATTTGGCTCGTTCTGCGGTGGTGAGCTTGATATTGTTTGTCCATTGTATTTCGCTGTTGCCTTTGGCTGAGGAGTAAGTGTCGTTTCATCATCTTTTGGTGCCTTGCGCAGATGCTTTTCTGTCTTCTTTAGCTTTGTGATCACCTCATAGGGAAGGGGGTACTGGTCACTTGACTTTCGTTTAGTAATCCGTTCTCTCTGTGGATTTCGTTGTTCGTTCACTCGTTCTCTCTATATCGGTGGTTTACTGCGATCTGTGTCTGTAGCACTTCCTGAACTGTTTCATTAATCTGTTTATGAATTATTATATCATATCATTATATTATATTATATATGATGCCTAACGTGGAAAAAAGGCCCGTGTGCCATATGCGAACACCAAAGGTCATGATCAGCGTGTGCATCAGTGCAGTGTGGTCTTGACATTTTCTGTTGTTCGACTTATACTACAGTAACCATTGAGTCTGTAAGCGGGCAACGAAGGCCCCGATAAGCAGGCGCATATACGCTGGCTGATCAGGGCCTGTGTTGTCCGCAAATTACATAATGTCATTTTCATTAGTTGCGCATTATATGGTATTTTGTAAAATATGGTCTGGATTTGGACTCTGGCCTGAATTATGTGAATACTTGAAGTTTGAGTCCAGACGTGTTACCGTGTAACATATGTTTTTCTGACCATTGATTTTGGAGTCTAAATTGTTAAATATTTTCATCGTAGTCAGCATTTCTTATTGCTATAATGTGATAAAAGTATCACAGCATGGTTCCTTAGTTTCGTATTACCAGTATGAGATATCCCAAATATTGACTATAAATAACTTGTAATCAGTATTTGAGCACCTACTGCAACCTAAAATCAGTTATATTTTTGGATCCAAGGTTTGATGGCACGTATATAAATATCCTTTACGTTTTTATGTATTTACCATTCATATAAACTAACTACATTGCCCTGTTTAGATTCAAAAGTCCAAAGTCCAGTTTTACATGGAAACTAGAATTACGTCAATACAATCCTCGTATTAAGGAGATCTTCTAAATTATCTCTAATTTATTTATATACTTTGTTGCATTGCGAATGGCTGATAAAATAATAAACAAATTGAATCAACGTTCAGCAGCGATACACGACCAGCTTTATATGGCATGTCGTTAAAAAATAAAATCCCTATGTTATGCTTTAACTGTCCGGCAGCACTGGACACTTGGTGTTTGTGAAAAATGGTAAACTTTATCATATAACTATTTCTATGTGTTTTTGTGCCCCGGCGCAACCTCTGGTCGATGATATCAAACAACTGACCAGTCCATTGGCTAGATCTTCTAGGTATTAATCAGTACAGAAAAAATAACAAAATATTCAATACGGCTCAAAGATTATGGTCATTTTCATATTTTCACCTTGTTTTGCCTCGGCTTAGCCTCATTCAATGAAAACTCACATTTGGCAATTTCATTGGCTAGGTCTTGTCGGTATCTATCAGTATGCCAAAATTATCAAAATAGTTTTGTTTGTGTTGAGGTTTTTACAGCCCAGTCAACCCAATGGGGTCATGTCGAGCGCGGTCAGTTTACCTAACCACACGTTTACTTGGCAGGCTTAGTCCTCCACCAGTATTGTGCACATTCTTTCGCCATAAACTAACAACTGCCCTTCTTGAATCAGCGGAAGGGAGGAATGACCGTAGAAAAAATTTCATGATAAATCTCCACGAAAGAATGTTGCCGACCTCGGCGGGGGTCGAATCCGCGACCTCCTGGTCTCCAGTCGGACGCGCATCCAACTGCGCCACCGAAGCCGGCTATCAAAATAGTATTTACGGTTTAAGCGCAATGGCCAGTTTCGGTAACTGACCACGGACGGACAGACGAACTCACAATGTGGTAAAACGGAACTCTTTGAAAGTCAACATTTCAATTGGTCGTATCGGTCGACTTTTCTGCGGGCCGTGCAATTAAGCTTAAGGAACAAAAAAGTAGTATGAAAGATGTCAAGGAAGCGCCATAATCACAGAAAATACCCTACCAATGATACCAAGTGGAAGAGCAAACAAACAAAGACAGAAGGTACTTATAACTATAAATGTAGATACCCGGGAAATGTCACAATTACGAAAGAGATGAAGATTAAATAATTACCATACAAATGCCACATACGACACCTTCTACACACAAACAAAGCCATAAAACAAACGAACAAACAAACACACAAAAAAGAACAAACAAAAAAAAACAAAAAAAAAAAACAAAAAAACTACGAAGCAACCAGCTTCATGTCCCACAACACGGTGATCACAGTGCTAGACCGGATCCCTCAAGCACAACAAGACAACAGGAAAACTGCTTCGAAGCCATCAGTCTAAACGCCACACACCATCAGAACAAACACCACAAGAACCTCAGAATGGCCAGGAGAAAAAACCTGCCGGGTTGGGCAGGGTAAGAGCGAGTACATTTGCACCAAATGTTTATCCTCGGCGCAAATGCCTGAAAAAGAAAAAAAAAATAGCGGCAAAGAAGACAAAACATATCGTGAAATCTCACTTAATGATTTTATATCCCCGTATACCTAGGTTTTCCCTATATATAATAAGAAAACATGAGGATCCAGATTGCATAGACTTGTCAACGTAAACTGTAAGTGAAAATACTAAGGCTGGCTAATCAGAGCTAAAAAAAGGAATCGGTTATTAGTCCTGCCATTGCGATTGATAATCGATTGGTAATCGCTGAAGATTTGATCATAATAATACCTATTTGAGCACGATCCTATCATATGTCATACTTTATTGTATGTATTTGTCAGAGAGGCCTGAGCAAACAGTGTAGACCCCCGATGAGACGCCGCAAACGCGGCGTCTCGTCAGGGTCTACACTGTTTGCCATTCATCAAGCAATTTAAGAGACAACAGTGGGTAGTAAATTGGACTTGTTCAAATGTTAGACGAAGTATGGTAAGTTTTCTGAATATTAAGGGTAAATACGGTAAAGAAACAAACACATAAATTAGATGATCGATTATCAGCAAATCTGTAATGGTATTCATTTTTGTGGAATTTATCGAGCAATTAATCGAATATTCGATTAATCATGCCAGCCTTAGGAAAAACCCTGGAAGTACCACAATCGGGAGACAAAGCCTTCTCGAGACAGCAATAGAAGGAGAGATAAGGAACAAATAATGACGAAAAAAGACACTACATATGAAAAGAAAGGTAAGATAAATGTCCAGGGAGTGCCATAATCACAAGCCGCAGCCCTTCACCGACTCCAAGAGGAAGAGGAAACAGACAAAACCAAACAAGCGTAAATAGAACAAACGTACGAAAAGCATCAAGATAAGCTCTCTCTCCCCCGAGCTAGGTAATTGCAATGCTAAAAAGACTTAGAAACACAAGAACAAAATAGCATAAGGCAAGACTAAAACAAATCACTTCGTAGAATAAATCACAAAGCAACAAAGTGTAAGACTAACAATGGTGCAACCGCCTTAGAACAGTCAGTAGAATAAACCATCGTGTGTGTTGGGTGGGCGGGGGGGGGGGGGGGGTGGGGAGGAGGGGTTAAGGCACTTTTACTCACCCTGGATCCCGATGCCACTGTTAATCACAACTAATAAGAAGAAGACGGTGACCACAAAGCTAGCATCACAACACATATAGAAAACAAAAACAGAAAGCAATGCGGGAACCACAAAACTACAACAAAGAGGTACAAACAGTAAGAACAACATCAATACCACCGCTTTAGAACGGTCAATAGACTAAACTACCGGGATGGGGTTACAGCACTTTCTTACTCAGTCAATGCATCAAAGCGAAAACATGAAATTCAAATAAATCATTATGATAACAAAGACGAGTACTCATTGCTAACTAATAGTTGAACCACGGCGGGCCAAGCCAAAGACATATCGTCCAGCCCCAACCCACTGGTTAAAGTTTTACGAAAAGGCCGTCATTGAGCCTGAGGCCCGAACCGCCGTCGTGCATTTAAAGAGTGTAGGATAGCCATCAACAATGGTTGGGTTGATAACTAGGCATGCAGTCTGCCGCATAATATCCAGGCTATAGCCATATCTTTTATTACGGTTAATTAGTTTTCTGAATTGCTCCGAAAAGTTAGATTTTCCCACTTTTTATCTAAATCTGTACACTAAGTCACCGTAAAATTCTGCTTCCGATATACCTTGTTGCAGAAGTGTCTTCAGACTGACGCTATATTTTTATAACAAGGCACTGTAAAACCACCGACGAAACTGCAACAGCGGAAGCGCCCCGCATTTGAACGGTAATTAGTACAGCTACAATGGGGCTTAAAGTAGTTTTATTCGCGCGATACCTCACCGTACGCAGAGTCCAAACTACAGAATACAGATTCCAGTTCATAGTCAAAGTCAAGTCCTGTTATTGTAATATGCCACATATTATAACTGCCGAACCTGTTTCTCATTCATATGTCCTGTTAATCACCAGACTTTGTTAATGCAGTAATTGAACAGCGCAATAAATACTTTGTACATATTCAATGGAGGACGTGGATTGATGTGGTTACAAAGTTTTTCAATTGCACTAGCCTGAGTTGTCCGTAATATGCAAGTGTACCCAAATTAACACGTTCCGTTAAAGAAACATCCTTAGCGCCATTTCATTACAAAAACACGCCTATTCAAATAAATTGAAATTTTCACCTCCAAAAACAGAAAATTTTTAGACAAAAAACTGATATTTTTCATATTTCTGCTCAAAACAATAGATTGTGGGTACTCGTTAGAACCGCCTCGGTAAGGCGGTTCTAACGAGTACCCACAATCTCTGTTTTGAGCAAAAATAAGAAAAATAATGTATACCCCTGTAAACCCCAGTTTTTCTATATAAAAGTGGGGTTCAAGGGGGTCAAAATTATATAGGCATGTTTTCGTGATGTAAAAGGATATGCATTGTATGAATTGTATAATTAATGTTTTATGATTAATTTTATCGGCTTCAAATCTGCACGATGAGTAGTCGAACCATTTGAGTCGCGTCACAGGAAAAAACCATATGCAAACAACAAAGGTTTATTTGAGCCTGAGGATCCACACAGTCTCGCCTTAGCCTATACTATTCACTCACGTAAGCGGTAGGCAACGGGGAAACCTCAGCCAAGTAAGTAGACAAGAGGCACGGCATGCACACTGAAAGATTTAATTCCACTTAAGTCCTCAGAGCATTTTTTCTCGCTAAACGACTCATGAAAGCATTGAATGTAACACTTTGTTTTTACCGGCACCCACGTCGCAAATAATTATAGGCAAAAAGAGCTTTTGTGTCACAAAATTCATTGAAATCATCACGAAAACATGCCTATATAATATTGACCCTTTAAACCCCACTTTTACATAGTAAAACTGGGGTTTGCAGGGGTATACATTATTTTTCTTATTTCTGCTTAAAAGCATAGATTGTGGGTACTCGTTAGAACCGCCACGTCGAAGCGGTTCTAACGAATACCCTTAATCAATGATTTGAGCAGAAATATGTAAAATATCAGAATTTGTATCTGACAATTTTCATTTTTGGTGGTAACATTTTCATTATGTTTCAATAGGCATGTTTTCATAATGTTAACGAACTTCAATGCAAACATATACATGTACTGCCCGATAAATGCAACTGATACACTTTCAGAAAAAACAAATCTGTCAAAT
This sequence comes from Anodontia alba, assembly GCA_964016985.1. Lineage (NCBI taxonomy): Eukaryota > Metazoa > Mollusca > Bivalvia > Lucinida > Lucinidae > Anodontia > Anodontia alba. The sequence continues at coordinate 51,658,306 of OZ024834.1, read as the reverse complement.
AGTTGTATCTCCCTACAGAAAAGGGGGTCAAATGATAGGAAAAACTGGCTTTCCTTCTAGAGTAGCTCTTGGATATGCCCAAAATGTGAGGTTTTCAACTTTTCTGACTCTGTTTTCAATGAACCCATTGAACTGGAAAATCAAAACAGATTTGAACCTCTGTCAAGGGAAAAAGGAGATAAATCCCCACCCCTGATACAACTAAGCCCAGTTTCGTTAAAGGATTGACAATTTGCAGTATAAACATCGATGATATCAGGGGCAAAATCCTGGATCTTTTGGCTTTTCTAGATGCTCACCAACCACATGTTGTGGCTATTCAAGAAACAAAGATTGACAGCACAATTACAACTTCTGAACTGTTCCCAGACACTTGTACGTATAGTGTGTACAGAAAAGCTAGAAATATTTATGGTGGCTGGGTGATGCTTCTCATTTATAAAGACATCTTTCACATGCCGGTCATATAAATCTTCTCACTATGTAGCAAGTTGGTATCGACAGCCAAATGGGACTGTAGAAGACTTGCAGTTGTTTCGAGATAAGCTTGATCATAATAAGTCTCAGCATAAACGTAAAAAAAAACTTCCATGTACTAGGTGTCTTCAACTTCAGAGAAATTGTCTGGCATGCTAGGCCTAGCAAATCTGGTAGCATGCTAAGTCAATCCGAAGGACAAATGTTACTTGACAGCAGCAAAAAATAGCTGAAATGCAGAAGCTAAAGAAAACCAACAGTAGAACTCCGGTGGACTCGACCAGAGCCAGAGCATCAGGTCCAAATTGACTTATTTAAAAGTCTTTAGGCCGGAGCCGTCATAGAGAGTCTGAGGCTTGACCGCCGACATGCAACCAAAGAGGGACGCAAAGCTATTAACCGTGATTGGGTTAACTAACATGCATGCAGTCTGTCGTATTACATTTATGTTGTACCCAATATTTATATTCAAGAAACACAATAACGAAATATTAAACAAAACAATCCCTGCAGCAAGGAGACACACATCTCTAAAACGAACAATACAAATTAAATTCTTACGATATTGCAATAACAGTGTAAACCAAATGGCTTGAAATATCTATTCTGATAATGATTCTCGAGATCTACATGCTACGTTGGTGTACAGTAGATGACATTATTAAAATATTACATTCATATATAAATCAAAATGGTTTAATATGACTGTAATGTGTACGGAGATGTATTTGCAAAAACTAAACTTGTTATCTAGATGCTAAAATGGTACAATGATCTATGTGCCGTATTGCAGATCTAACTGTTACAACGTTACGGTAATAGTTCGCGAAAATTACTTGTAGAGATTAAATATGCACACAGTTTGCGGTTGAAGTGTAACGTTGACGTGACTAATGTTACATATCAAACATCTTTGTACCGAATTTCATACTGAACACATTGCAGTGACTCACTTGAAAAAGTTAGATCTTGAAAACAATGTTTATAGAATTAGTTGAGTTATAATGCAGTATTGTTGATGTTATTCTCCTGTTCTATGAATGCCATAAGGCATGACTTTCAAACCATATATTACAAAGCAACAGTAATATTGCGATGCAATGCCAACCTATGCTATTTGCGCAATCGAATTATTTTGCACAACCTAGCAGTCTCTTTGGATCGTATGTCTGTCGTTGATAAAATCCTGCAATATGCAACGAAGATGTATACAATAAATGTAAAAAAAAGATTGCATCTGGAAACAAAGAACACACAAAATCACGAAAATCGGAGACTCGGTTTGATTGAGTCTCTTCATATGCAGCACTGTAGTTTGCGAGGCTGCATACGCCCCCTAGCGCCGGCTTAAGCGGTATTTAATTTTCAAAATAACCAGGATGGGATCAATGATCCAAAAAGAAATAAAATATAGCCTGCACTATGGTGATGTACGGTTTTTACGGCCGCCTCACGGCACAAAGTGACTTAAAAGCTACAAACTTTGCCTTAAGATGTATACTTATGTCTTCACTGTAGATAACAGGGAAACAAATGAGTATACATTATGCAGACATGTAAAGGTAATTATTACATAATTTTAATTATTACTCTATAACTATAACTTAGACCACTTGACAATCATCAATACAGAAGATATTGCGCCCTTTCAAGATCGTAAAGTCACTATATATACATCCATCGAAAACGGAACGATAGAGGGCAACCATTTGACACAAAAAAGAATCTCAAGAGAACTCTGTCGAAATATTCGGTTAAGGCGCTCTCACCAAGATGGCCCGAGTAATAGCTGACCAGCCAGAATAAGGAGTTAAATAAAGCGAGAGGACTTCCAGTTTCAGCCGTAGTGCTAGAAGTTGAATATAACAGAACAGCTGTAAGCAGCAAAAAAAAAAAAAAAAAATAAAAATAAAAAATAAAAAAAAAAAAAAAAAAAAAAAAAAATAGAAACGAGACCTCCGTTAGAACTTAGTGGATTGTGAAGTGGAAAGGGCATTCTCTTCACATCGGCACAGTAAAGTTCACCGGATTCGGCTGGGATTATACTGGTCGTTAAACATTGATTTAAATTTAAACCAATATAGTCTCCGATCGTGTTGCGTTCTTAATCGTGGCTGACGCGAAGAGAAATACATGTATACGGTTTGTCTCGTAATATTATGTTTTACTATATTTTGTAAATAGCATATGTTAAAAAAATCTTTAACAAATTCTAACGTTGTTAGAGTCTCTGGCGTCACCTAACAGTTAGGTCAAATAGGAAAATAAAAGTCAAAATGGATTGCCTGTGGAAACAAAGAACACACAAAATCACGAAAGTCAGAGACTCGGTCTGACTGAGTTCCTTCATATGCAACACGATAGTTTGCGAGGCTGCATACGCTCCCTAGAGCTTAAGCGGTATTCGATTTTAAAAATTACCAGGATGGGCTCAATGATCCCAAAGGAAACAAAAATATAACCTGGACTATGATGATGTACGAGGAGACTTTTTTACGGCCGCCACACGGCACAACACCAGTTACAGTAGAGTAAAATAAAAGTCAAAATGGATTGCCTTTGGAAACAAAGAACACACAAAATTACGAAAATCGGAGATTCGGTTTGACTGAGTTTCTTCATATGCAACACTGCGAGGCTGCATTCGCCCCCTAGCGTCGGCTTAAGCGGTATTCGATTTTCAAAATAACCAGGATAGGCTCAATGATCCCAAAGAAAATGAAATATGACCTGCACTATTATGATGTACGGGGAGACTTTTTAAGACCGCCACACGGCACAACACCAGCTATAGTAGAGTAAAAAAAAGGTCCAAACTGATTGCCTTTGGAAACAAATAACACACAAAATCACAAAAATCGGAGACTCGGTTTGCTTGCGTCTCTTTTTATGCAACATCTAGGGGCTTTACGCCTAGAGACAGTCAAACCGGAGCGAGGGTGACTTCCTATTTGACACACACACACACACACACACACACACACACACACACACACACACACACACATATATATATATATAAATAAATAAATAAATATATATATATATATATATATATATATATATATATATATATATATATATATATATATAATAGGAAGTCACCCTCGCTCCGGTTTGATATATATATATATATATATATATATATATATATATATATATATATATATATATATATATATATATATATATATATGTCTGATCCGGGTCGTTGCGGTTTCACTTTAATAGCATCCAAATTCCCTATAGATGGATGTAGAGTCTTGATTGACTGCGTGGAAGTGCAGGCTAGTTGAAACAGTTGAGGAACACTTGGGTTCCGTCAGTGTCATTGGATTGTGCGGAGGCTCACTTATGACGAAGTTGTTGATTGTTTTTGTAAATACACTAAAAACTAACAATTGTCGAATAAATCACAAGACTCTGTTAAAATATAATGACGACATTACATCAAAAAGAAGAACAAAGCCCACCTCGCAGTACAGTAAAGGAACAGCCTTAAAACGGTCCAAAGAAAAACTACTAAGCCTTAAAGGGGGTTGTAGTGGAGCCGGAATGCGGAGGCTTAATCGCTCGTAATGTTGTCCTTTTCTGATGCAGCTTCAGATTACAAACGTGTTCGGTAAGTGTAAGGTCTCCAGTGTACTTGTCTAAAAGGTGGTAAAAAATGCCAAAACTCGCGTTCTAGATTCTGACGCCGAAGAACGCGCCTGACCAGGGTCAAAGTAAATAAGAGAACTCAGGAATTGATACCATCAGATCCACATCAAACCCAACACCAAATGCCACAAAATGTACAAACGGCAAGCAGAATCGGCAACTCTTTCCAAAAGAATGGGAACTCTGCATATATTTGTTCGGTCCGTGTGGAAGTCTTGTAAATCATCCATGAATCATTACGGTCAACACTGTTTTGCCACTCTGTCCAACAGTTTTTTCACAGGTCAACAGGCAGCAAAACGAACGTGTTCAATTTTAAGAGCATGTATGAAAAAGAAATAAGGTGTCCCAATATTTAGGGTTAATATGGTAATAAGCCTTTCGCTTAAGGCGACGAAGCAATTAATTTTGATAATTCGTACGAGTACAGCTCCAGGTAAGGCGATGTTATGCAGCAAAAAGACATCGTTTTTTTTTCCTTATTTCGCCATGGAAACACATTTTGTGGATACTATTTACAAAGACCTCGTATCTGGATACCCAAGCATCTAGAACTAAGGAGGTAGAATTAATTATTATTTCTTAAAACATTCTCTGGTACGAATCATGTTTTGTATATCAATATTTCATATTAAAATGCGGTTTAATTTCATATTAGTAATGACATCTATAAACAATAAACACCTGAATGTTTCTTCATATTACATGTTTATGTCATTTTATGTTTTCATTTAAAATATATTTGCAAAATGCCGTAGCCACATGAATCAGCGGTTTTGCTCAGTATGCTCTTGGGCTTGGCAGATTAAATGCAAATAATTAGATACTATTTTGGCGAGGAGCAAAGGTTTAGATCAGATGGTACGATCAGATGCATACAAAACCATTTTCCATTGATAGTAATTATGCGGGCCGTATCAAGCGAAACTGTGCCTTCAAACATACGCAAAATCCACAGATTTAGATCTTACTGTGCATGCCCAAAGTGTCAATTAGGCCTTTGTTCTTCATCCATACAATACCCAGCTAGCATTCTTTATAAATCTATAGCGGGCCGTTATCGACCTGTCAGCTACCCTGACATGCCGATGACGGCCCATTATAGATTTATGTAGAATACTTACTTGGTATGTAGTATTCAATGATTTTGTTATCGCATAGCGGTGGCCTTTTCTATTGCAGGTACCATATATACATTTAGTATCAGACGCCAAAGAATACGGCGTCTAAACAGGATATATATTGTTTGGAACTCACCAAGCAGTTTGTAGGCAGTGTCGTAGCCAGAATGGAATTTGTTTTACGCACGCCCAGGAAAAATCTTGAATTAAATCTCCCTAGTGCCACTTTCAAAATATGGGTTAGGCCTACTTATATTTTTTACGTACATTACACATGTTAAACACATGTTTAAACGTCGATACTATGAATTGGTCTCTAGATACAATACCAGACTAAAAACACTTCTGCCTATCGGAACCTGAAATTATGGTGACTTGGTGTATAAGCTTAGAAAAATTGTAGGAAAACGTGAATTGTCTGATATTTTAGTAAAATTGTCATATGTTATAAACGAAAGGGGTATAACATTGATGTCATAAAACAGTCTGCTTGCTAGAGGTTAATCGAATCATGGTTGACGACGTTGCTTACCTCTTTATTTTTACGCCGATAGGTCGGTTTTAGACTCGTATGATGGCACCGACTGAAAAACTATCCATTCGAGGGTCTGGGCCAGAAATTTTTATGTCTGCTTCTCAGTTCACCGTGGTTCCACTGGTTGTTTTCATTTGCTCCAGTTTTCCAGTGGTATTGTTTGACAACCCAGAGATCTCCAAGGCTTTCAGCACGTTTTATTTTCTGTTCAGTCCTCATCTTTGCTTCATTATAGGCTTTATTTGCGATTTATTTGTTACCCGTAATGATTCATGGATGGGCTAGAAAACCTCAACACGGACCGACAAATATATGTTTTTATTACTTTGGAAGCTGCGTACGAAGATTGGGATCCAGTAAACCTAGTTTAAGCCTTACACCCTCACCCACTCCTCCCAGTCATTACTGACCGTTCCAAGGCGGAAGTGTCATTGTGGTTTGTTTTGGAAATTGCTATATAGTGTTTCACTTTCTAATGTTTTCTTTTTACAATTATCTATGTTTAAGGTAATTCAGTTAGTTTGGGTGACAGACTTGACTTTTTTGGGAAAGAGTTGCCAACTCTGTTTGCCATCTGTTCATTTTGTGCCTGCTTAATTGTATTTGTTCGTCTTTTCCTATGGTGTCGGGGGCTTGAATCGGGTCTGATTGTATCAGTTTCTGAGTTCAATTATTAACTTTGTAATGTCAAAGTAAAATTAAATGCATGCCGAAAAAAAAATTAATATACTTCATTTCCACTCATATAACGCGTTATACTATATTACAGTGAAGTCACAATTACATGCATGTTTGTAAACCCTTTCACAATATTCAGTTATACCATTCAATTCCATTAATTTGTCCAGAATATTCTTGTCAAATAGCTTAAAGTACGGTTCCCATCATTTGACTTTCTATTTTAGTTCCTTTACCGCTTCTTAATGTGATTACAAGATAATTAAACCTGAATGGAAGAAACTTCATATCTGTTATCTCCTTGACATACTGGTCTAGCTCAACAGAAAAACAATACACCTCAAAATGGTATCAGTCTGAAATGAACGTTAAAGCCGTTGTTTCAAAGGGTATCCACTCTAGCAAAACAGTTTGCTTTTGACATATATTAATCCGTTTTAAAAGGGCTTGCTCTTAGAATAAAAGAATATGCTACCATATGGCACATTTGTTTCTTAAAGGGGTTTACGTTTTCTGTTCAGTGTGGCCCCCCTTAAAAAGTGTGCATATTTCCATTAAAGAAAATAAATACTCATTTAGGGGAGGTAGTTTTGTCTCCTTCCTTAATCGAGTCTACTCTAAAGGAAAAAGAAATGCTCCATGTGGATGCAACATTCTCTTTTAGAGCAGTGACCTTTTAGAAGGGATTTGGTATGCAGGAAAGAAAACAGGAAGATAGAATTGTCTTTTTCTTGTAAATACTGCATAAAATGCATCTAGTCCCCTACTGATCATTTACAAAGGTGTATTCTTACGGCAGTTCGGACACAGCATTTCCTGCAAGATTTCATGTTTGCCCAGCCATTACAAAAACATACCCATGTAATATTGAACCCCTTAAACCCCACTTTTATATAGTAAAACTGTGGTTACAAGGCTATACATTATTTTTCTTATTTCTGCTCAAAACATAGATAGTGGGTACTCGTTAGAACCGCCTCGCCGAGGCGGTTCTAACGACTACCCACAATCTATGTTTTGAGCAGAAATACGAAAATATCAGAGTTTTTATCTGAAAATTTTCAGTTTTTAGAGGTGAAATTTTCTATATATTTGAATAGGTGTGTTTACGTAATGGAAGTCTTTTCATAGTCCTCGCTGTCCGCATTAACACGCTTCGGATTCTTACCTACCTACGCAGTCCATTGCGAAGAGTCTTCGCTAAGTCCACATGCCATATTGTACGAAATGCTCTGCCATAACATAAGAAAGATAACTCAGGCATGAAATGGGCATACAAAGAATTGGCATAATTTTTGGGGAGATGTTTTTTATTGCGGTTTTCAGTGGGAAGCTAATTGTGCATTTTACCACTTCGAGTTTTCCTTCTAGATGAACTTTAGATCGTGTTATAAGCGGTAGAATGTTTATATGTTCACACTGTAAAGCTCCTAGTCAATATGGGTGGGTGCGCAGGCTGAGCCGGACGTTCCCTCTTCACAATGAGTACCCTTTTTGTGTGACATGTACCATATAATGTAACTCTATCAGTCGTGAGAGTAGTAGATTTATCTAAATCCTAATTAGAATACATTTTGTCACGCACAGACCTTTTATCTCAAGCTTTCCTCATTTAAAGAATTAAACATCTCAGCGTCTTCCTGAACGAGTTTATCTCTTTGGTAAAGGAAAAATCACTTTACTGTGTCGCACCCGACGTTAATGTAATTTAGCTTGGATGCGCAGAGGAATTAAGAGTTTCGATATTCTCTTCTGATCCCAGATGTAAGGATAAGAGAGCGCCCCAAAGGATCAACTTTAGACCTTTATGGTGTGACAGAAATGCAGTCCAAATGAACGTCATGTGGAATGCAATTTAACGACTAGTAAATTGTTTAAATATACAATATGTAAACATATAAATGTATAATATTGTAACATGTAAAATGTATAATTCTAGCCCATCGGTCTGGGTAAGACGTACGAGGGATGTACCTGTATAGGGCTATTCAATATCTACACAATGGTGTATAAATGTACATGTTAGACTAAGTGTAAGACATAAAATTTGCCATTTGAATACACGCAGTCATTGACCACTGCAGTAAAAATGGTTGGTAGAAGCGTCGACAAAAAAGATGAAATACGGGCTTACATCAAAGCTCGCTCAAAACTTGGTTGTTCTTTGAAGAAGCTGATGACTGAAATTTCTACTGCTTTTGGACCTTCTTGTGTGTCTTATGGCACAGTTCGGCGGTGGAAAAAGAAATTTGAGTCTGGTGTAGAGTCCATCAAAAATGCACCGAAATCAGGTAGGCCAAAATCTGCATCTCGTAAAGAAATCGTTTCCAAAATAAAGGAAATCATTGAAGGAGATGCCAGATTTACAGTTCGTGATATTGCACGAAAGGTAGGCATATCACTATCAACGGTTCACCTTATTTTGAAGAAGCATTCGAAAGTCAGAAAGATTTCTGCTAGATGGGTGCCACATCTGTTGACTGACGAGCAAAAGAGGCAACGGGTTAAAGTGGCCAAAAAGCTGCTTCAAATGTTTCCAAAATATGACAAAAAGCAGTTTGCCAATGTCTTCACAGGTGATGAAACCTGGGTTAATTATTTTGAGCTCGTCAGAAAGGTTAGCAATAAGATCTGGGCCACTAAATACAGCAAACGCCCAATAATTGCCAAACGTTCTTTGAGTACAAAGAAGGTTTTGTATGCAATCTTCTTCTCTGGTGAAGGAGTCGCAATAAAAGTGCCAGTGAAAAAGGGCAAAAGCATCACCGGAAAGTACTACAAAGACGTAGTACTGAAGAAATTGAAAAAGTATTATCAGAAACGACGCTCTACCACTGGTTTTAAACATGTCCGTCTTCTACATGACAATGCCCCAGCTCATACCTCCGCAATAGTTACGGCGTTTTTGAAGAAAGAAAAAGAAACTGTTTTGCCTCACCCCCCGTATTCCCCAGACCTTGCCCCATGTGATTTCTTTTTGTTTCCGAAATTGAAAGCATTCCTTGCTGGGCGGAAATACCAGTCCCGACAGGCACTTGGACATGCCATTCATCAGTACCTTATTACTGTGCCCAAATCAGTGTATCGTGACGCCTTCAAGAAGTGGATACATCGGCTGAAACTTTGCATTTCTAGCCACGGGGAGTACTTCGAGGGTATGAAATGAGTACTTTTGGGCTAACTTGAAATTTGAAGTCTCCAGATAGAAATAAGCAATTCATTTCGAACATCCCTCGTATTTTAAATCAAAATGTATTCATTAATATTTTCTTATTCTTCTAAGAAAACATGTTGTGGGTTCTCATTAGAAGCGTCTCAAAACATATGTTGTGGGTACGCATTAGAAGCGCCTCGCAAATGTACTTCTAATGCGTACCCACAGCGTATGTTTTCTTGTCAGAAATAAGGAAGACTATTTATTGGAACAGCCCTTTTATCTAGAGCTATGTTAGCCATGCTTTTCTTAATGTATAACATGGAGTATAGAAGGAAAATTCGGTTAAGTACATTAAGATGTATTAATGTAATATCAAAGATTAATAGAAATAACAGAAAAATGAAATCAGATTTCTCAACAGATAACGCTCAAAATCGCTAAATACGAGTAGTATAGAGGAATATTGGATCTATGTTAGACTTGTTACAGAAATGTATATGGTCAAAAAACGATCTGTCAGCAGCATTTAAAAATTAAGATAGCATATCAAAATTGGAAAACTCATCGTCAGACTCTGTTTACGGATCAAGGCCACAACTATGTCGATAGGATGTGTGGTTTTGGCTTTTCGTTTGTAAACTGAGTTTAACAGAAATGAACTATTGCATCAGTTAATATATAGTTTGCATGATTTGATAATAAACCCTTACAGTTTAAACTTTTACGTTGGACAGAAGACAAATGCAAAACGTGCTCGCATGATAAGATAATGCTCAATTATACATTACAGTAGCACGCCTACGTGAAATATGTTCTTCTAATCCATGACTTTCTACACTATAATAATGGACACGTTGAAGGCTGTGTTGTTGAACTAACATCACAAAGCTCGTACTTATACACAGATAGGTAGAAAGTTACTTATTTTAAACTAATTCAATTTTAGTTTTCCGTTGAAAGCACAGCAGAGCGAGATTTAAAAACTTTGGTATGTTGCGTTTAATGCACACAATTTTATTACGGCTGAAACTCAGTAGTTAGTCTGGTCCAGAAAAAAAAACACTACTGTTTTCAGTTTTATGTGTGCGTGTTCATTATTCTCACATCACAAAAACACGCCTATAAAATTTTGACCCTCTTAAACCCCAATTTTATATAGTAAAACTAGGCGTTACAAGGGTATACATTTTTTTCGTATTTATGCTCAAAACATAGATTGTGGGTACTCGTTAGAACTGCCTTGGCGAGGCGGTTCTTTTGAGTACCCACAATCTATGTTTTTGAGCAGAAACGTAAAAAATATCAGAATTTTTATCTGAAAACTTTCAGGTTTGGGTGGTGAATTTTCGAAATATTTGAATAGGCGTGTTTTCGTAATGAAGAATTATTCTATTTAAAAGATTATCTTTTTACAGCTGGCGTTTCTTCCATGTTTACACCGCGTAAAGTTGTGCTTATATATGCAAATAGGTAGCAATTTATTTATTTTAAACTAGTTCGATTTTAATTTTCCGTTGAAAGTACAGCAAAGACAGAGACAGAGCTAATTGAAAATGCGGTATATTGTGTTTAAAACACTGAAATTTATTACGGCCGAAACTAGTTAATCTGGCCCACAAAAATGACATTTCGTTTGTTTTCAGTTTATGCGTGCGTTCATTTTAAAGTGTCTTTACTACAAGTGGCATTAGGTCCGTGTGGCGGCCGTAAAATGCCTCTCCGTGTTTCCCTGTAGTGTAGCCTATACATTTTGATCATTTCATGCACATCGCATGAAAAGGGCCTTAATACAATTTGCAGACAACGCAGGCCCTAATCAGCCTGCGCACTCGCGCAGGCTGATCAGGCCCTACGTTGCCTGCTTACAGAATTAATGGGCTTTAGTATTTGTTGATAAACAGAGTATGTTCAGATCAAACTGCATAGATGCGCACGCTCACCTGGACCTTCGAAGTAAGCATATGGCATAAGGGTCCTTTTCCAATGTTTCGCATCATTTTTGATTATTGAGCCCATTCTGGGATTTTTCATAATTTATGCGAGGGTCACCATTGAGGCCTAATTAGCCTAAAACTAGCTAGTCTGTTCAACACATTTTTTCACTTGTCGTTTGTAGTTCGTTCATTGCTTTCAAGGGTCATTCTTTTAGAATCTAATTAAAGAACGTTAAAAAGACTGTCAAACAAAATGGCCCAAACAGATTTCCTCTGAAAACTCGGAGAAACGAAAAAACACATCTATTTCGATTGTGGTAGTAAAGCGTCTAGTTGTTATTCATTATATAGTAAAAAACTAATTGTTTCATTTATTGTGATGAAGCTCTGTGTAACCTCTGAGGCATAAGGAGACTTTTAGATCCATTATAAATCTACATTGAAGATGGCTTCAATTCGTGTATGAAATGTGTCGAACTATGTAGAAATGGGCTTTTATACTTAATGCTCTCGGTTTCTGAAAAACAAAACAGATCAATACCCTGAAAATGGGATGTAAATGCCTAATCTAGTATGAAAACTCATGCCGCATCAGTCGAAGAATTCGCTAACTTGAATATTTAGAACCCCAAATCCGCTTATCGTATCAGTTGTTTTTCATTGCATCAAGATTGCCTGTCAAAAGGATGATTAATAACATCAAAGCTAATTAGAAACAAAGATAGGGATAGGTGTTTCCATAGGGTGGGTTCACGTGCTTCGTAAACATTATTACCTTAACAAATCTATGTAACGTATACCCTGATGCTCTCTGATAGTATAGTGAAAATAGGGGCAAGGAAAAGTTCATTTTTAGAATTTTGCAGTTTTAGAAATCACCCTGTTTTTTTTTTTGTTTTTTTTTTTTAATTTGGTATAACATCTACTTCATATACATTGTATCTGTGTTCTGTGTTTCATATCGAAATCGTCCTAATTGCCCATATAATAGGATGAAAATTACATGGCTTAAATAAATCTAAATAAGTGCGGTTCAAGTTGTTTTTTTTACTTTGCCACAATTCTATTCAGTACATCTAGAACCGATTCGAATGAGCAACAACAAAACATGTTTTTGTGGAGATATGAGAACATATTCATACTTTTGTTGAAAAACAAACTTTCTTATCTAAGACTATGGCTTAGAAATATACATTCCATATAGGCGTATTTACCCATTCGTCCCTAGTGAATCCTTCTGTCCAAATGTTTTTAAGGCCCATCTTTAAATTACGGAATATCTGGTTTATTTGTTTTGCTATTTTCATACCAAAATCATGTATGTAAAGCAAACAGTGTAGACCCTGATCAGACGCCGCATGGCGTCTGATCTGGGTCTACACTGTTTGCCAGTGTCCCTTTTATAGGACACTATGCATAAGTGGGTTAATCTTGATATTGAAAACAAAATGTAAAATACATTACATGTACAAATATGTAATATGCATTTTTTGGTAACGACTTCTCGCTTAGGGAAAAAAAGCATAGATCTAATAACTATTATTTTAACAATCCGTTTTTATGGACTCTAAGATTAAATGAATTTAATATCCATTAAATGCTTAAGAGTCCCTAAATGAAGCCAAGCAAACAATCAAGGTGTTTTCTCTGAAAATATGAGTAGCTAATGCACACTTCCTACTTGCCAGCTGAAGATATCTGTGCATTAATGTTACCGTATTAAACATATTCGGACAGTCTAACCATTTACCATACTTGTCTTAATTCTTAATTTTTAACATTTACTACCTGTTGCTGTGCTTTCAAACTATTGTATAAGTTGCAAACTGTGTAGACCCTGATCAGACACAGTGTTCTGTGTCGTCTGATCTGGATGTTTGCTGTTTGCTCAGGTCTTTATGTCCGACTAATCGCGGTAAATACAGTCGACTCTCGTTTATCTCAACCTCGCTTATCTCGAATAAAAAGTTTATATCGAAGTGAAATTCTGGTTTCTGTTTTAACATGGAAATCTAAGAACAGATAACAAAATATTGTGGAAAAGAGGAGGAATTGCTCCTAAGGAGCAATTTCTCCTCTTTTCCACAATTTTTTCAATACATCTCTAACTTCAGGAGTCAAATTTCATATTTGTTTGTTAAATGTAGTTGTTCGATTTACTTTTTCCCTGACTTCCGCAACATTGATATGTCGAGGTACGGATATCTCGAAGTGTTTCAGAGAGTCCCTTGGAATTGGAGATAACGAGAGTCGACTGTGCTTAACATCTGTTTGCAGTATTGGTATCACACTCCAAATGCATTCCAAATGCCATTGGTATCACACTCCAAATGTCATGCGTTGAGCCGCAACGTCAGAAAACGTACCTTAGGGCACGTGCGCCCAGCGACGATTCAGAGGAGTCTGCGCATTCACATAGTATGATCAGAATCTTCCCTGAAAATGGCGCATTTTGGATAGACAAGAATACAAAATTTCTCCGTAAGGAGAATGAAGATTCGGGCTGTGCGGATGAGCAAGATGATTTACATTACGCACACACCCCTATTCAAATATACAGAAAATTTCACCTCCAAAAACTGAAAATTTTCAGATAAAAAATTCTTATATTTTTCATATTTCTGCTCAAAACATAGATTGTAGGTACTCGTTAGAACCGCCTCGGCGAGGCGGTTCTAACGAGTACCACAATCTATGTTTTGAGCAGATATAAGAAAAATAATGTATACCCTTGTGAACACCAGTTTTTCTTTATAAAAGTGGGGTTAAAGGGGGTCAAAATTATATAGGCATGTTTTATTGATGAATTTGTTCTTCGCATATGTTAGAATATATGTTTTCTCATGTTGCGGCTATGTTTAACAAGGTATTGGTTCAAAACGGTTGTTCGCATTTAAATAAGAACAGTTTGATCAATGTCAAGCGAAAATGGTGTCTTTGCCAAGAGGAATAACCTAGATCTGAGTACGCATCCACACACTTTGATCCGATTATTCACTCTCTGCTTACACCATCACAGCACAATGCACGGTATAATGTATTATCGAACAACAAACGTTTTAAGGAGAGTGTGCGTTTTAGCTCGGAGATCTGAACGGTTCTACTCTAAAAACAACTTATCGACTGTAACAGCCCAGTTGAAACGTCAGTTTGATCGGCCACAGCTAATGATAACAGATGACGCCGGGCCGTCTTTTATCTTACTCATAATGAAGCTCGTGAAGACAGCAGAAACCTTGTAGATTTCATAGGCCGCCTATTTTACATTCGGATTTACCCTTTTAGTTCAAAAAAGAAAACAAAACACGCCAGTGTCTCTAACAAACGGATAAATAATCAAATAAACAATTTCATAATTGCTATGACAAACAAACCTTCATGATGTCTCTTTCTGTAGGAAAACAATCTGAAGTTATTGAAGCTTTCAGCTCGACGTCTAGCTATTTGGACGATTTATTAAATATTGACAATAATTACTTTGATGGTTTGCTCAGTCAAATGTATCCTTCAGAGCTTCAATTAAATAAAGCAAACTCTTCTGAAACTGAAGCCTCGTTTTGGATTTTCCTTTGTCTATTTTAGATGGCTTTATTTCATGCAAAACTTATGTTTAACACGATGATTTTGATTTTAAGATTGTAAATTTTCCTTACTAAGCTGCGGATGTTCCTCGTCGAGCATCCTACGGTGTTTATATATCACAACATTTGGTTCGCCAGAATGTCTATTCATGTTACTGACATTAACTGCTAAACTTCTAAATCAGGGTTATCGGTACCATAAACTCCGCAAAGCCTTTTTCAAAATTTTATAGACGTCAGTTCGATTTAGTTTAAAAATTCCATGTTGGACTTAAATCTTTACTACAAAAAGGCTTATCGGAACCTGACTTTTATGTTGACTTAGTATATAAATTCAGAAAAAAAAATGTTTGCTTGCAATGATTTTGGCACTTAATTTCGCAAAACTACTCTTTGATATATAAAGACTGGATACAACATAAATGTAATTCGACAGACTGCATGCATGGTAGTTAACCCAATCACGGTTAATAACTTTGCTTCCCTCTTTGGCTGCACGCCGGCGGGTTGGGCCTAAGACTCTATGACGGCTCCGGCCTAAAGACATTTAAGTAAGTCAGTTGGTGCCTGATGCTCTGGCTCTGGTCGGGTCCACCGGAGTCCAACTATTGGTTCCTTTGGCTTCAACATTTCAGTTATTTCTTGCTGTCGAGTCCTCATCGTTGCTTTATCTCCGTTTTCGTTTGATTTTTATGTTCTCGGAAATGTTGCACAGATGAGTGAGATACCCTTCACGCGGACTGAACAAATGTATTGTGTATACCACAGCAGAACTAAGGGCGAGGGTTGTGGCTACGTAAAATCGATTTGAATCGGAATCTTACATTATGACAGTTGATGTTCCTCAAAACGAACGGCTCTGAACAGAATGCTAGAACAACTTGCTTGAAATAGGCATTCGATATCCTCATATCTATTATAATTTCTTCATGGCAAGATATGTTGTCGTACTCTTCAGACTAGACTAGCTCCTAGACCTTGATGTCATGTTTTATCACTCCTAACTATAAGCTGATTCAAATTTATGTATGACATCTTGTATAGCCAGTCTCTAATAGTTGGTCTCTGACATCAAGGATATCTCCAAGATTAGTTGCTGCTATCAAAGAGGTGAGGCAAGCAGTAAGTTGTAGATGGCCCTTTGTTCATTAAGTAAAATAATAATTATAATTGATTGATGAAAATAATATTGATATCCGACTAGTAGCTAGTCTATCTTCAGACGAGACGCACCTTCGCGAGGTGCGTCGAATGAGTAACAACAGCATATGAAAGAATTATAGTATTTTGCATACAGTTAAGCCGTATGAATATACATACAAACGAGATCTTTATCAGGTAGAGACGCCACACAATCTGATAGGGACCGTTTCTAAACATCGATATACTCTGTGACATCCGTAATTCGTTAAACGGACAGCTGAAGCTCTGGTCAGTCAACGCGGATACACAGCTTTATCTCAAACTTCTATGTCCGTCCGAATAAGCTCTGAAGGTCCATATTACGCGACTCCTTCAAACACATTCTTGAGCCCAACTTATTTGTTATATCGAGTGCAATTATATATGAAAGCCAGAGCACGACTTGCAAGTTTCCCTTTCAAAGGCAATTACAGATGCACTATTCTGTTCCGCCATACAAAAAATGTCTCAAATGGTTAAAAGAAGATCAGCTGAGCCACAATGGTCGAAACTACTGCTCACTGAGTGGCAGACAGTGAACACTCTGATCGGAGTCTGTTCCGGGACTACACAGTTTGCTCAGTTCTAAACAAAGGGATCTGTTGGAAGCAAAACAAGAAAATAAAAAATTATCACATTTATAAAATAAAAGAAAAATAGCAAAGACATTTCGACTTACTTGATTGGCCAGAAACGAAACAAGGTCAGTTTATTGTATATAATTATGTTGTTCATAGAATGATAACTAGAGCCGAAACCGGACTAATTAATGACACATTAGACGTGATCTTAAAATGGTTCAGGTGTTAACAAGTAAAAGTTATTATTTCTAATAAATAGTTATTACTTTTTATTTCTAGCCGTCAGTTTGTCGTTCGCCGAACCACTTTGATTTTGTTAGAGGAAGCCAATTAGGCTGTACTCTCAAAATAGCATTTTATGGATTGCAGGGTCACCTAAAAATATTGCATGCTGAAAAGAAAATAGTATTCAAAGGAAAGGCTTCAAATGCAAATGAAAGTGAAATGTGAAGCTCCGTTTATGGTAAAAGTAATAAAGAATCAGCAGACCAAATATTTGCTATCAGTTATACTTTGGTTTATCCCTGCAGGTTTACAATTGAATTAGACCGGCTCAGTTTCTGGTTGTCTGCATGTTTGTCATGGGGACTGACCACGTCTTATTTTTTTTAAAGTACCACAGCTAATTTATTGCTTAGGTCGCGATAATATTGCGTTTCAGATAATAATTAACTTTTGTCGACATGGTAGTCATTATTGTAACAACATAAACCCATTTATGCCGAGTGAACTCCTCTACCTAAACTCTTTGGACGAATCCATTTCCAAATGAGGCGACGTCGGATTAGTTTTACTATTATCATATAGAAATTGCTGTTCTTAATGCAAACCATCACGAAAACATACCTATATAATTTTGACCCCCTCAAACCCCATTTTTATATAGTAAAACTGGGGTTTACAGGGGTATATATTATTTTTCTTATTTCTGCTCAAAATATAGATTGTGGGTACTCGTTAGAACCGCCTCGATGAGGTGGTTCTAACGAGTACCCACGATCTATATGTTGAGCAGAAAAATGAAAAAAATCAGAATTTTTTATCTGAAAATCCTTATTTTTTGGTGCTGAAATTTTCAGTATATTTGAATAGGCGTGTTTTCGTAATGCAAATTAGACCCTGGTGAGACACCACATTCTGCGGCGTCTAATATGGCTCCACACTATTTAGTTTTATTCGCGTGAAATTTCATCCTTAATTTTGCTGCAGCTCCGAATTGTAAATATAGTCGACTCTCGTTACCTCGAACTCCAAGGGAATCTATGAAACACTTCGACATATCCGTACTTCGACATATCAGATTTGTGGAACTGATTAAAACAATTAATCGAACAAACACCTTAAACAGAATGAATATGTAATTTGACTCCTAAGTTAAGAGATATATTGAAAATATTGTGGAAAAGAGGAGAAATTGCTCCTAAGGAGCAATTTCTCCTCTTTTCCACAATACTTTGTTGCCTTTTGGTAGCTCTCTGTGTTTAAACAGGGACCAGATTTTCACTTCGAGATAAGCGGTTATTCGAGGTAAGTGAGTTCGAGATAACGAGAGTCTACTGTAAATATTCGGTCCGCATAGGGGTCCTCTACCTTATCTGTGAAACATCACAGTGAAATACATATAATAATAAAATAATGATAGATAATGATAATATTAAAAATAATAATAATAATAATAATAAAAACACTGATGAAAAGGCAAAGGTCAAAATGGCGGTATGAAGCCAGAACACAAGCAAACCACAAACAGGGCCACAATGAGCCTCACAACAGGCATTGATAGTCAGGCACCGACGATCTGAAACATACCGAGGAAGGAGTCGTCATTTAGTCTGAGGACCGACCAATCGCCACTGAAAGCGGGAAGCAAACATCACGAAAACACGCCTATATAGTTTTGACCCCCTTAAACCCCAATTTTATTTAGTAAAACTGGGGTTTACAGGGGTATACATAATTTCTCTTATTTCTGCTCAAAAACATAGATTGTGGGTACTCGTTAGAACCGCCTCGCCGAGGCGGTTCTAACGAGTACCCACAATCTATGTTTTGAGCCGAAATATGAAAAATAGAGTTTTTTATACTTGAAAATTTTCATTATTTGGAGGTGAAATTTTCTATATATTTGGATAGGCGTGTTTTCGTAATGGTTATCAGCTATAACTGGGTTAACAACCATGCATGCAGTTTGCCGCAGAATATCCATGTTGTAACCTATCTTTTTGTAGCTAGTGACAATATTTTTATATTATACCGGATAATCTGGTTTGCCAGATTTTTGTCTGTGATCAAACGCTGTGTTTAAACAAAGCAAAGAGCTCAATAGCGATCTGACGCCAAACACAAAGAAATTACCAACATCACCAAAACTCGTTCGACCTAAGACAGCCAGTCAGGACCCAACCATCTAAGACGTATGTAAACTTCAAACATACTCATTATGTACATTACGCAGTAAATTCTAATATAGCTTGTTGTCAATATTTCACTTACGGCGTTTTTCATCATTCTTTTTTGTGTTTGTGCAGCGTCAGTGTTCACAACTCTTCTGAAGATTTTACAACCTTAATTTTGAAACTGGATAAGATACCAACATATAAGTCGTGGCGAAAAAAGAACAATGTTGCTTGCTTACTTTTTAGAAGTCCCCAGTAATTTTCCATTACGAAAACACGCCTTTTCAAATATATAGAAAATTTCACCTCCAAAAACTGAAAATTTTAGATAAAAAAACTCTTGATAGTTTTCATATATCTGCTCAAAAACATTGCTTGTGGGTACACATTGGAACCGCCTCAGCAAGGCGGTTCTAACGAGTAACCATAATCTTTGTTTTTGAGCAGAAATAAGAAAAATAATGGGAATACCCATGTAAAGCCTGGTTTTACTATATAAAAATGGGATTTAATGTGGTCAGAATTATATAGGCGTGCTTTCGTGATGCCTACTGAGTGTCCACTTCTTCTTTGTTTGTGCGTCAGTGGTTTCATACGTGGTTTTGAGTTGGCTTTACTTTTTCCTCATCCGTCTTTCCCTTGGTGCTTCGGGCTGACTGTGCTTTGTACGGATCAAAACAAGTAACTAGTCAAACGATGAAATAGCTCATAATAAGCCAATATGCATGTACAATATCTTAAAGAAATAATAAATCCAAATTTCTTATATTGTGCATGCCCGACCGAAGAAGGTCCCGATCGCGGACACACAATATAGCCCATGCCATTGCATCTTGATCTTTACTGTTTGCTGTCCTGTTATTACTTTTTGATGGAATCCTGTTTGCCATAATGACCATTCCCAAATTCAAAAGTATAAGAGTCCATTTAAAAAAAGACAGGAGTGAAAGCGCTGAATCAAAAAAGCTGCAACATGCGATACAGCCTACACTCAGATCAGAATTCATATCTGCAGAATCCGATCAGAGTTTTTACAGACACAGATCACAAACTGCATATCTGACAGACTTCAGTGCTTGCATTAAGGTAAGTCTGGGAGTCAGAGACTCCCAAAAATTGTCCTGGGACTTCCAAAAATCAATGCCAGGAAGTCTGGGACTCCCAACTTTTAAAGATATTTAGTCATATATAACAAAACTTTAGAATAAATTTATGTGTTATTTAGCTTAAGAATGGTGGTTTTACTCCATAAACGAAAGTTTAAAAATATTGAGGTTGAATTTCTGAAAGTGAGTGAAAAAAATTTGATCACCAGGACTTCCAGATATTGGAGCTAGGAAGTCCTGGGACTTCCTGATCTGATTTTGACAATTAGTGCAAGCCTTCGCTGGCAACACATGTCATGAGATACACCAACTATCTCAGGTTGTGACTCTGTTCGTTTACTTCTGTTCTGTGGGCGCTGAACCTAGTGGTTTAAATGTAACATATAGTGTGTTTCCCTGTTTATGTTCTGTCCGAGAGTTTCTTGCCAATCTGTTTGTATTACAGACACTTATTAATGTATTACGTATTTGTCTGTCTGAGACTCAAGAATAATATAATCTTATTTTTATTGTTTTGTCTGAATCAGAGTATAAATATCCATAAATAACGTCTGATACTTTAATGTTCCTTCTGTGTTAATGCAAATTTGCAATACTGGCCTAGTTCTGGGGAAAGTAAAGTGTTACAATTTAGACGCTGAATCGTCTTGCACTACTTGATATACATTAAGGCGCTCTGGTGCAACAAAGAGTGCTTATTTAGCTGGGAGAGTTCAGGGTGTCTGTAGATTCAAGCACATCAAGAAATATAAAATGCATAAATCAAATAAATCAATCATGATGTAACCCAAGAAAGCATAAATCGCAGAAAAAAATCAGATAAACATGCATAGTCTGTACATAGAACTGATACCATCACGAAAACGTACGTATATAATTTTGACCCCCTTAAACCCCACTTTTATACAGTAAAACTGGGGTTTACAGGGGTATACGTTATTTTTCTTATCTATGCTTAAAATATAGAATGTGGGTACTCGTTAGAACCGCCTCGTCGAGACGGTTCTAACGAGTACCCACAATCTATGTTTTAAGCAGAAATATGAAAAATATCAGAATTTTTTATCTGTAAATTTTCAGTTTTTGGAGGTGAAATTTTCAATATAAATTTGAATAGGCATGTTTTGGTAATGCACTTCCAGAGGAAGCATCTCAATACCCCTTTTCAGAAGGGAATTTGTGAGCAGATGCATGCAAACAATGATAGATCGTCTAAATGAAATCATCTTAACAAGGAGCAACAAGTGCACTTAATGAAGGAGACACTTGAAAAAATCGAAACGTCCATAGAACCATCACCTACCTTCAAACGATCTAATATTCAGTTTGTAGTAAGGATTTTTTTCACTCTAACTGCCATTTTGTAGCTTGTATTGTTATTATGTCATATACTGATGAGTTGAGGACTTTCTACATGTGTAGGACCGAACAAGTATGGGAAGCTGGAATTGTATCAGAATTTAATCTCCTCTTAAAGTCGTTTATTTTTATGGTGCTGTAAATAAAAGTGAAAATGATCGTAAAAAATACACAAAAACGTAGAATAAACGTTTGTTTCTGATGTAGTTACGATGAAGGGTTTTGCACTGACGGAAGACTAAATTTCGAGATAGTTTTTCTAACTGACCTTTCCAAGGTGGTTCCCTTCTTGCAGTTCTTCTTTGTTTGTGCGTCTGTGGTTTTAACATGTAACGTTCGCTTTGTCCTTGTTTGTTCTTCATCTCTCATTCTTTGGGGCCTCGGGAGTTTTGTGTTTCGTGATTATGGCATTTCCTGGGTATATGCTCTTATAGTTGTACTCAAAAGAAGAAAAAAATATAACTAAAATGAATGGAAGATACCAGGAAATACCATTATCACGAAGCGCAGCCCTCCACTTAACATTTTTCCTCGAGTCAATGCAAAACTCTTTACTGTAGCAACATAAGCGACAAACGTTTATTCTACACTGTGTGTGTGTGTGTGTGTGTGTGTGTGTGTGTGTGTGTGTGTTCTAATGATTATAATAACTAAATGTTTCCCCATATGCCTAGTGAACATGGTTGTAAATATGCACGAATTGATAAAGAAGGTAGACTTGAGACAGGGTTTCAAACTTGTTTAAAATGTCATATATTTGTGACATCATTAATTTAACATCAGTGACGAAAAGCAAACATATATTGTCTTACATATAAAATTACACCTTTTTAAAAGGAAATTGCATATGTCCGCCAATTATTGGCCGTCAATTTCATTTTAAGGTAAGTATGTGAGAATAAAACACAGAAACTGAACAGACAAATAGTTTCTAAAAAGACATAGTCAAACAAAACCATCTGTATTTCATTTCGAATAAATCGTGAATTTAAAAGATGTATTATGTGATGTCAAAAAGGGGTGTAGGGACTACTTCAAGGATTTGATAATATCGTCGTTATTCATTCATCATACCAGAAACTTAAAACGGGTGCCATAATTTGAGATGGGCCAAAATACAAAACACAATATTTAGATGAACTGATGGATTAAAAGCTAATTTTAGTCTGTAGTTTAAATCAAATAAATTGGTGTGGGTACCTACTGTGCTTTTAAATAATTTGATACTGAGTAAAGTTTAAATAATTAAAGGATAAACATTGATAAACATTATCATAATAAGAGAACATTTGTGAGTAACATTTCGTTTCATCCAATTAAGTAAATGACGATACAAAGCTATTTATTACAGCAATAACAATTAGGGCCATGCTTGTGACCTCCGAAATATACTTTTCTCGAAACACCAAAATTAATCCAAATGCATGAAGTGAAAAAAGAAACCCAGAAAATAGTAGATTCGGATTGACTGTATTCGTTTACGAGGAAAAATGAAAGCAAACCCAGCATCCTTTACTCCCACTACAGGGTTCCACTGCGTTTTGAAACTGGGTAAACTTTTTATTTTTCCTTATTTCTAGAAAGTTGATGCCTGATTTGGTCGTGCAAATCGTGAGTTTATTTTGTTCTGGCTTCAGATTGCCGTGGAGTCCTTTATTTTGTTTTAATGCAGACTTGGTGGTTATTAATATTGTACTGTAAAATTTAACTAATGAGGTAGATAACCTAACGGGGACTGAACATATATTTGTAATTTTGGACTACATCAGAATAAAATTGCTTCTGCTGACCGTTTCAAGCGGTTCTTCTGTTGGAGTTCTGTTTGCATGTCGGTTATTGCACTTGGATCGTTGTGCCTTGTCATTGTTTGTTCCTTATCTCTTCTTCTTCTCTTTCGGGGTATCGCTGTGCTTCGTTTGATTACATCTTTTTGATGCGTAATTCTGTTGTTATTGTTTGTGCTTGTGTTTTTGTGTTTTTTTTTTTTTTTTTTTTTTTTTTTGTTTTGTTTTGTTTTGTTTTTTTTTTTTACATGTCGTTTAAAATATCAGTAAATATACCAAGGGGATGCTACAATCTCGAAGCACAGCGCTCCCGAGGCACCAAACGAAAGAGAAATCAGGAACTAATAAGGACAAAACAAACGCAACATATGGAACCAGAGACGCACAAACAAACAGAAACTGCAATAGAGGAGCTACCTTGGAAATTTCAGTAGGAAACCTATGAGACTGCGGGAGTAGGAAATGGGGGTAGGGTCTTAAACCAGTTGTATTTGCAAGGAAAGTCACCCGGATGCAGCTCTTATTTACAAATATGCGTTTGGTCCACATTAGGGTCCTCTAAAGCATTGTGAAACAACACAGTGAAACACACATAATTAAAAACACTGTGATAAAGCACAGCAAAGGGATAATGATAATCTGGAGCCAGAACACAAGAAGATCACAAAACAGAACCATGATGAGTCCGACCACAGGCATTGACAGCCAGGCGCCGTCTCAGAGTCCCAAAGGACCAGGAAATGTAACAATATCAGCACAGTATCGACACTGATTCAGGTTATTCTATTTGTCAACCGTATTTTTGCCCATTTTCAATAACATCACGAAAACAGGCCTATGTAATTTTGAACCCCCCCCCCCCGCCGCCCTAAACCCCAATTTTATATAGTAAAACTGAGGTTTACAGGGATATATATTATTGTTCTTATTTCTGCTCAAAACATAGATTGTGAGTACTCGTTAGAACCGCCTCGTCGAGGCGCGGTTCTTACAAGTACCCACAATCTATGTTTTTGAGCAGAAGTATGAAAAATAGCAGAATTTTTTTATCTGAAAATTTTCATTTTAATGAACTGAGCATATTAAACATATTGAATTACAAGTCTGAAATCAATTTTGCTGCTTTACAAGTACTATTATACGGGTACTCAATGACTAAGAAAAGTTCAAAATATAGTAATGAGAGCAAAGAAAACCATATCATTCCACTTACTACAAGTAGATTGCAAATATAGGCAACGATATAATGGTGCCAATAAACCAAGCGCACACCCAAATAGTTTTTCTCTTGACTTCAAAGGCAATATGTGTGTTGCAGTTCTTCTTTAAATGTTCGTTCTGTTTTCGGTGAATTGCTGCTTTGCGCTATCATTTCATGCCCTTATCCAATGAGAGGACTCTGTTGCGTCACTGAGTTTTTTATATATCATTTCCTGGGTTGGTAGGTATCAAGGTGTGGATTTGAATAAGTTTCTCGCGCGAAACTGCCCCTTCATTCTGTCTATACCAAAAATAATAAAAGAAGCTATGATAAAATAAACAATGAAGACTCCATGACCACGTAACATCAAAGTCAAAGAGAACCACTAATAGTTTTACGGTGGTCCGAACAGAGTCATCGATTGTCTGGCGCATACTTTTTGAAATAGAGTAATTTGGGAAAGAGAGAGCTTGTCGCTTGGCTCATTTTGTTATATGTTCTGTTGTAGATGTTTCTGTTCGTCCGCTCTTCCTCTCCCTTTCGGAGAGGTAGATTACGATTTTCGTAGCATTTCTGAACCTATTTCTTAACTGTTTTGGCAATAAGTTTCATTCAATCTGAGGCCCGACATGTAAAGAGGAAGTCCTAATCTGTAAAAGTATGACTGTCTGTTCATCCATATATTTTGCTCATATATTAGTATCAGATGTATATCAATTATTGGTGTCATTTGAAACATGTTGGTGATGTTAGTAAATCTTTGTTGAAAGCAAGACACCTACAATGGGATTTGTGATAGAACGCTTAGCATGAATGTGTGAATTTACAATGAACAGTATTGAAAGTGACATTTTAACAAACGTAGTACAATGACACGCCCATTGCTTCACTAGATTAATCACCCGAACAATAACCACTGATATAGCAATTTCCAACTGTTATACGGTAAGCTTATCGCGCGATATTTGTTGCCGGCAAAATAGTTTTATTTTAATATTACCACTTGATTGGAACCCACTGGGCACGCAACATTCAGGCAACGTCGCATCAACGTCAATGCAACATCATGAACTTGCATCGACGTTAAGACAACGTTGTATAATCGTCACATGCCCGCTGGGAATGATTTGCATATTCAGGTATAATAGGTGATGGCAACCAGACTTTGCGGTAGTCACATACGACAAGTCTGCAGTCCAATCTCAATTTGTTTGGGCCATTAAAAAGATCAGTTGTGTAAGGGTATGACAATTCCAAAATTGAAAAACATATGTGATAATACCCAGAAAATGTCACTATCATGAGCAAAGTTTTATGTCCCCGAGGTTTTGCATAGGGCCGTTGTGGCTGGTGATATTAGATAATGGTCTGCTCTCCTGTAAAATGGTTATCAATGTCGGGTTAATGACCCTATTTATCATTTTTCCAGTGACTTACTCGGTTTACAAGAGCGTTTGCCTAAGCTGGACTTAGCGTATATTCTCTTTATATTCGGACACCCTAATTATTTTCTGTACTTAACAAAACATTTGAACAAGTCTATCTGACTACTGGTGATAATGTCTAAACACTGCTGATGGAATCCAAACGATCAAAATCATTTGACGTCTGCACTGTTTGCTCCCGTCTTTTCGAATACTTTACAATGTTCGTTCTGCCAGAACGTCTGCCACTTTATTGACTTTAGCTATCGTATACTGTTTTATATTCTCAAACACGTCAAGTTAGTAAAACATTCCTTAATTTTATAGGCAAAACTGACTATCGTTTTGATTTAGCAAAATATATGACGTGGGGTGGGGGACGTAAGCGCAGGAGGGGAACATTTTTTTTCAAAAGCACTTTCCTAAGACAAACCACAATAACAATGCACAGTCTCATCCAGGGCCGACAGAAGAGACGAGGAACAAACAATGACAAGCCACAAGAACAGAATTGTAATAACCGACATAAAACACTGAACTAACTGAAACAGTGCAAAATTCAACAGAAAAAAAGTTGCTTTGGGCTTACACTAGTTTTACTCGCTTGAAACCTCGCATCGAGTCCATATGTTTTCAAAATTACAAATATGTGTTCGCTCCAGTTGCGGGGCTTTTTCCTCATGAGTGAAGCAACACAGTGCCAGTTAAACCCAAATGGTTACAAGATCGCAATGAAAGAATGTAGTGAGTTCAATGCCATTTGAAACCATGCAAAGAACAAAATGTGGAAACACGATGGGAAAGATCAGTCAGCAAAATTCTCGCGTCAACCGTCTGAAACAGATGGGGAAGCGAGATGTCTTCTAGTATGAGGTCCGATTCACCGTCGTACAAGTAAAGACAGAATGGAAATTAAACAACCATAATGGAGCTCGCATAAAGTGTATCTTATAACCTGTGCTTTTGTAACGATTAACAATCTTCGTAAATTGTTCGGAAGAAACTGTAATACCAACAATAACAAAAATTTATTGCAGACACAGAGCCTTGGTAGAAAAATATAGCGTCAGTCTGAAAACACTTCTGCAACAAGGTATATCGGAACCAGAATTTTACGGTGACTTAGTGTAAAGATTTAGATTAAAATGTAGGATAATCTACTTTTTCGGAGTAATTCAGAAAACTAATTCGCCGTTATAAAAGAATTGGCTATAGCCTGGATATTATGCGGCAGACTGCATGCCTAGTTGTCAAACCAATCATTATTGATGACTATGCTTAACTCCTTAAATACACGACGGCAGATCGGGCCTCAGACTCAATGACGGCCTTTTCGTAAAACTTTAACCAGTGGGTTTGGGCTTGACGATATGTTTTTGGCTTGGCCCGCCGTGGTTCAACTATTAGTTTTCATTTACTCTGGCATATAGTAGAATTGCCATGAGTACTCGTCTTTGTTTATTATAGTGATTAATTTGATTGTTATGTTTTCGCTTTGATGCATTGATTGAGTGGGGAGCTTTTATGCGAACCGAATTTTTATGTATTTCTGTATTAACAGTAGCATCGGGACCCAGGGTGAAGTTGGCTAGCTGTAAAGGTGCTTTAAACCCCTCGGTGGTTGACGCTGCTGACCGTTCTAAGGCAGTGGTCCCGATGAAAGTCTTACTTTTCGTTGCTTTGTGGTTTATTCTACGAGGCGATTTGTTTTATGTCTTACCTTGTGTTATTTTGTTGTCATGTTTTTCAGTTCTTTTAGCATTGCGATTACCTCGCTTGGGGAAGAGAGAAATAATCTTAGTGCTTTTCATACGTTTGTTCGATTTGCGCTTGTTTGCTTTTGTCTGTTTATCTTCTTCTTGGTGTCTGGGAAGAGCTGCGGTTTGTGATTTGTGGCACTCCCTGGTCGTTTCTCTTACCTTTTTTTTGTGAATAGTTCGCAGATACTCGCTACCGTCCGTCAAAAACTGAATGAAGAGAAAATTTGTGATAGTTTCCGAATAACCGCAAACGCCGCCCCTTTTTGGGGCATTTTCATTTATATTTCACAGAAACCCTCTACAGTCTTGGCTGCACATATAAGGTCAGTTCGCGTAGGGATTACCTAGCTGGTAAGTCATCAGTGGGTCATCACAGTAATTTATTTATAAGTTCTCAAAATTATGGTAAAACAAAGGTGAGGGCTCGACTAAACGTGAAAGTGAGAGCACACAAAATAACTAGTTGAACTAATGTGAGCCAGACCATATATCAGTAAGGTCATGCTTACAAGATGTTTAGGGAGTACACTGTCAGCTTGTCGCGGCCTGATTTCATTTTAAGTAGAACAGCGGGTCTTTTTTTTTTAATTTACGAAAACCTAAATTCAATAAAAGTAAAGAGTACATGGTCTCGAGTAGCATATTGTAGGAATACACAGCGAATTCTGAGGAGCTAAAGTATTATATTTGTTTGGAACATGTGCTCCTTCCACATGCTAGATAGCTATTCATGAATAGGTTGAATAGATGCATATTTTAATCAATATTCTTACCATAAGCAAATTGTATGACAATGACTATCTTTGTTTTTGCTGAGACAGTTGAATGCTATTAAAGTAATCCGGGATAACTGTTAGAGAATATGTTAACATAAAATAAGCATTTCACTGTAATGGAGGTAATACGATGTTATTTTGTTCAGTGTTATCGTATAATATGCAAACGGCTATCATTTCAATTAGTTCTTCATTCGTTTAGACACTGCTTCACTGCTCACAAGTGCGGTGCGTCGTGTGACCAAGGTCACATACTCGGATCAACATACGCAGTCATGCACTGCATAGTCAAGGCATTCTGCGCATTTCACTTTTCTTTTCGGAAGTAATATAGCTCCTTTTGCAGATATCTTTGTATAGGTTTGAATGTCAATGTGTACTTAACTATAATGCAATTTATATATGTAGTCCTTTATGATCGTCAAGCTTGGATTTATTTGAAAATAAACTTTCCCTCAACAAAAGGAGGCGTGAACAGTCCTGTACGTTACATTACTGTTCATAAATCTAGTCTGATAGAGTATTTGATATGTTTCTTGCTTCCAAAAAAATCACTCCATTCAGAACTATGTTTTCTATATTTCACTGGCCCTTTTCAGAACCGTTAGAAACCAGCCAGCTTCAAAAGAAACAACCGTTTACACGTACATTATGAATGCAAATTAAACATTATCAAATGTATATCACTATCTTCGGCAGCACAACAAAATGTTTGAAAGAAACTGGAGAGCGCGTCATGGGAAACGAGCTGCTGTAATCTTGTTAATCACATTTTCGAGTAGTGACTTCAATTAGAGAAAGATCACATATAAGTGAGAATACCCATAAATGCCCATTACGAAAACAAGCCTGTTCAAATATACTGAAAGTTCTACCACCAAAAAATGAAGATTTTCAGATAAAAAATCTGATATTTTTCTTATTTCTGCTCAAAACATAGATTGTGGGTACTCGTTAGAACCGCCTCGTCGAGGCGGTTCTAACGAGTACCCACAATCTATATTTTGAGCAGAAATAAGAAAAATAATGTATACCCCTATAAACCCCAGTTTTACTATATAAAAATGGGGTTTGAGGGGGTCAAAATTATATAGGTATGTTTTCGTGATGACAACCATGAAGCTCAGCCTTCCCGAGGCACCAAAAGAAGCAGGGATGAGGTACAAATAAAGACAAAACAAACGCCATATATAACACCAGAGGCGCACAACCAAAACAACTGCAGCACACTAGCCACCTTGGAACGGTCAGTGGGAAAACCACTCAAAACCCACGTTACAACGACAGCATTTGTTCCGAAAGATGTTGCCGTTAAAATGAATTTGCTGCTGTAAAGAATCCTTAAAGGCAGCAGAATGATTTATAAGAAAGGGTTTGTTTTATTCGTATTGTTTTAAAAAACATATGATTTGGATATTTATTAGAATCGCCTCACTGAGGCGATTCTAACAAATATCCAGATTATATGTTTATTGAATTATTAAATACATTATTCTTACATAAAATCTGATTGATTGTCACCTTTTGAATGAAGGTTTCGTATCCGACAAATTATCATTATAATGAATTCTGTCGTTGTGTCGAGTGTCGGTTTAAAGAGGGTTGGCTGTACTCAAAACTTTGTAGTACATAAATTGTTATACGTAACAGAAGTTATTGTTATATTGCAGAAAAAATAAGCTGACGCCTGATTAGTTTTGTTATTTTTTGTTATGTATAGTTAAAACTGTATCAGTATTAAGGGCCAGATTTGGCGTCAGTGAAATCAGGTTCAGCACTGTCTAACGTGTTTTGTCTGTCATAGTTTGTTAGCTTTTCCTCTTGGTGTCATTGGTAGTTTATGTTCTGTGACGGTGGCTATTCCTGGACATGTTCTGTATTATTTGTAAGCCCCTCTTATTGACTGTTCAAATGCGGTATTTCTGTTACAGGTGTTCCCTTTGTTGTTTGTGTACGATGAAGTGCCATTTTTCATTTATTCAATTACCCGGTGGCTAGGGAGGGCAATGGATCCATTGGTTTGTTTGGTATTAATAAACCATCGAAAAGCATAAATGCAATACCTACATAACGGTACCATATTCATTACCATATTGTCTCTATAGCGTAAACATATTCCTTATCGGCTAATCCGAATGACTATTATACGTTCATCTGTAATAGAGACAATAAACGTTAGAACTCAGAAATGAGCCGGTGCGCAAGAAAACATACCTTCTTTGGGACATATGCTCCCAGTGAAGACTCATATCAACCTGCATATTCAAGCAGGCTGATGAGAATCTTCCCTGGACGCATTTTGTATATCCAAGGATGCATTTTCTTGTGCACAACGAAAGCTAATCATTATGAAAACACGCCTATTCAAATATATAAAAAAAATCTCACCTCCAAAAACTGAAAATATTCACATAAAAAACTCTGGAATTTTTCATATTTCTTCTCAAAACATAGATTGTGGGTACTCGTTAGAACCGCCTCGGCGAGGCGGTTCTAACGAGTACTTTCAATATATGTTTTCAGCAGAAATAAGAAAATAATGTATACCCCCGTAAACCCCAGTTTTACTATATAAAAGTGGGGTTTACGGGGGTCAAAATTATATAGGTATGTTTTCGTGATGCACTTCGTGGATACGCAGGCTGATTTGAGTATTCGTTAGGCGCATACGTCTGAATGTGTTTTCTCACGTTGCGGCTCTTATTATCAAAACATTAAATCGTTACAACGACAGTACTTGTTCCAAAAGATGTTGCCGTTAAAATGAATTTGCTGCTTTAAAGAATTCTTAAAGACAGCATAATGATATAGAAGAAAGGGTTTGCTTTATTCGGTATTTCTTTACAGAACATATGATTTGAATATTTGTTAGAATTGCCTCACTGAGGCAATTCTAACAAATATTCGGATCACATGTTTCTTGAATTATAAAATACATTACCCTTACATAAAATCTGATGAATTGTCACCTTTTGTGCGAATGTTTCGTGTCCGTCAAATTATCATTATGACGAATTTCTTCGTTGTATCGAGTGTCGGTTTAAAGAGGGTTCCGCTTGTTTATCTTTAAAAGCTAATACTCATTTTCTAAAGGATTATTAATAATGTTTTAACAGGTGACTCGCTTACAATACAAGAGAAACAACAGATAAGCAGCCAGCGTATGATTCAATAGAGTTACAACCGCTACTTCATATGGTGCTAGACCAATACAGCACAGGAATGAAAGACAAATCATTTTAGATGCAGCTCATTCACACAGGCAAAACGAATGTAGGAAACTGAATACACATGGTTACTTTCCGCCATTTGTACAAGGAACACAATTTTTGTGACTTCCTGTTTGCGTTCAAGCAAATCGAGTCCCTCCGGAAAGTAGCAAACTTTTAATATTGAGAACTTGATGTTGAGAACTTTTGTGACTTCCCGGTTGCATTCCAGTAAACTGAGTTCCTCCAAAAGGAATATAATCCAAAGGGTGGAAAACGTTTGATGTTGAGAACTTAATATTGAGAACATTTGTGACTTCCGGGTTGCGTTCAAGCAAACCCAGTCCTCCTCGCAGTGAATGTTTTATTTATACTTTCCTTAGGATCACTGAGCCATTCTTGCTGAGGCCGGTGCTAGGGAGCAAAGGCAACCCTGCAAACTACAATGCTGTCTTATGAAGAAAGTCATTCTGATTCTCCGTTTTTAGTATGTTTTTTTTTTTTTTTTTTTTTTTTGTTTTTTGTTTTTTTTTTTGTTTTTTGTTTTTTCTAAGGCAACCTTCCTACAGTTTATGTTTCAGTGGTATTTTCCTACTTGTATCTACCTTATAAAGTAGAAAGGCAATGAACTAAGGCGTTTTCATATATTAGTTATGTCATGTTTGTTGTTTTATTGTTGTTTTTAGTGGATTTTGTCTAGCACCATGACCATCTTGTTGGAAAAAGTGGGAGTTAGATTGGATGCTTTGCTTTTCTTTTGTTTGGTCTGTTCCTTGTGTACTGTTTTGTCGTGGTTTGTTTGCCCCTCCTTCTCTTGGAATAATTGGTAGGCCATGTTTTGTGATTGTGGATTTTCCTGGACATCTTCTATACTTTAAAGCGTAAGGTATTAAAATACGAACTCTGAATAATAGAGCATTGTATTTGTATTATTACTGTTTATTGAAATAACAAACTACGTATAGAGACGACTGATAAAGAACAATACAACCAGCGAACGGTACATCTCTTAAACATGGAAACACCGAAACACATACTGCCAGTCATTGTACGTCGAATATCAGTAAGTTATTGTCAAACATATTTCTCTCAACTTGTATAACGTGTTTTTTTTTTTGAAATTTCAGAATACTTGCTTAATTAGCTATTTACCTTTATCTTTACCTTAGCGACCCAAGCAACGCACTGTCGTTTTCCTTGTTATGCGTGACATTATGAAAGCAATTAGCCCGTTGCTAAATATCGCGTATGAACGTAGATAATGAAACGATCCAACTTCTTCAACTTGGGAGAATCCATGAATTTATCTTACAATGTTAAGAATCAATTTTTCCGGCATCATAAAGCGTTTAGGTACCTCAGATTTAACCATCATTGACTTTTGTAACTTTGTTCTCTGGATTCAGAAATATTTGATGCATACAATGCTAGTTCTGTCTATTATTCGTAAAAGTGCAGTCCATTTTTCTGCCTACCAAGCGTGCATCATCCGGTACCAACGCCTTCCCATCTCTTGCTGGTGTTAGTAGATTCTGTAGTATTCAATGATCCATTTACATTTGAATTGTTTCAACAGTGAATCAAATAAATTTTAACATGATGACTTAATTTTCGAATATGTACATTAATATAACGTTTCAACATCAACAGTTATGGACTTGCAGATATCGTCTCTAGTTTCCTTTCCGAAAGTCGTTTTTCAATTGGCGCTATATCCAGAAAAGGTAAAATGATAAACTATTATTATCATTCAACTCTTTGTGATAATTTCCTATGCAAGAAATCGTTATATTCTATCCATTGGTGTGCAAATAAATTGAAGTTGTTTTACTCTTTCCATTAGTAAGGCTTCAATCATTGTTATGAATAGTCGACACAAACGACATATATAAGGTGCTATGAATAGAATTTTGATAGTTCTGGAAAATTATATTATAATCATGCTTGTTTTATAGTCAGATGCGCCGAAGCATTTTAGTGATACCTCAGACCGTTTAACGTATCCAAGAAGTCTTGTCAATGTCGTGAACGTTCTTTTGTACATTTCCATCTGTTTTGCATATAACGAACCGTAATGTGCGCATATGTATGCTATCCAAGGTATAAGTATGTCATATACGATGTACAGCAACCTTCCACTTGCATGATTAAGACAATATCCTTTACATATATAATCTTTATCAAAAGCACGTAGTATAAACCTGATATTATATATATATGAAACAAATGTTCGGAATCGCTCTCTATTTTAAAGTATAAAGCATGCCTCAGCATTTCCAGCAAAATTGAATTTGCGCCCAGCGAAGAAAACCTTTCTTCGCAAGGCACTCTGTGAGCAGTCAAGGATCCAAA
The DNA here is from genome assembly GCA_964016985.1 of Anodontia alba. NCBI lineage: Eukaryota > Metazoa > Mollusca > Bivalvia > Lucinida > Lucinidae > Anodontia > Anodontia alba. The sequence continues at coordinate 51,624,033 of OZ024834.1, read as the reverse complement.
ACATCTTCAGACGGACAGCGAAGATTCTGATCAGCCTGCGCGTCTGCACAGGCTGGTCTGTCTTCGTTGTGCGCACATGCAATATTATAGGAAAGGCTGGGTAACGCGCCTATGCGACAAGATTGTATATAAGGTTTCTTTTAACACCATACTGAATTTTCAAAATCTTCCAATTAAAGGAAGCAGTCAGGAAAACAACATTTAGTTTTAAGAAATATGCTACGTCTTGAAACACCATACTGTGTTTTAATTTTTTTATTAAGTAGAAGACATTAAAAACGCGATTAGGATTCAATAATAGCTATAAGCATTTTCTTCGTGTAGGCATATAAAATTTGACAGCTGTTCTTTACTTTCCGATTAACCCGTGAGTACAAACATTTGTTTTATCCGAACATATATACAGGACTTTTCGCGCAAAAATATTGTTCCGCGATAATTTACTGATTGATGCGTGTATTATTGTTGATTTCAGCTATATGCCATTATATATGGATGTTTTATACATATTACTCGGAGCATTAGGCTCGCCTTTAGAGTGTTGCCTCACCTCTCCTCAGACACACAACATGATATTCCACCAAGTGGCATTCTTATATGGATACCAGGACGACCAGATCTAATTTATATACCTTCTTTGGTTTTATGATATTACTTGGCCGAACCTACAATCAACAACACGCAATGCGGATGGTCGTTTAACTGAACTATTGCAGAGGCTACTAAAATAATCACGTGTAGAAGAGGACAATTATCCTTTTATACCACCGAAGTACACATGGTCAGATCAGACTTCGTCTAGATTGTAGTCCAATCACGCACAAGTCTTTCACGTGTAATTTGAATAATCGCCATTCACATTCCATAAATTATTTTTATTTTATTGTTGTTTAACTACATTCTTCTAAACCTCAAGTAGGCATTTTGTGTTGCATAATGAAAATAATGTATCCGCGCTTGATTGTATTTACAAAGACTTGGTGGCCGAGTTGTCTTAACGTAATAATCCACCAATGCCCGACTCGTCTACCTTTGTTTTTCCTTAGGTCAGTTCTTAATTTAAGAGGAGTCGAGTGTGGTTTATTTATGTAATTTTTTATAAATTCCTATGCTAAATGAAGACCTTGATCTCATGTCGTTTATGCAGCGCCCGAGTCTCATAATTTGCCTGTCAGATGTTTGGGAACCAAGAACAGAAAGTGGAGTCATATCAGGGTCTGTATTGCTTGTTTAAACATTATCCGTTTACAACAGTCAAAGCAATTTCACAAGTTAACATGTAAAAGTAGTTTCAGAAGATAAAAGTCAATCGCGACTTACATTTCAGAGGAAACTTTGTCCATTACAAATATCTGGGAATAATAGATAAAACATGTCTTTCCGATGCCTAGCGTAAAGTAAATGAGATAACTATATCGGAAAGGGTTCGCCACCATTTAGCAGAGAAAGACAATGTTTACAGACAGGAAGTTACTGTCCTAGTTCTTCAACCTTTTTATTAATCGGGGCTACTTTTATTGGAAAAATAATCGCCAATGAAAAAAGATCTACTTCCATGTCGAATGTATTCTCCTCGAAGGCATATTCATTCCTCTAGTATCATTTTGTCTTGAGATGACCCAGAGCAAAGTAAAACTGAGTAGAATATTCAACCCGGACGAAAATATGGCTCATTGCTCTCCGAGTACTCAGCCTTCCACCAGCATTCAAATATGTGTGTCTGTTAGAGTGATCATTCGCTACAAAGACAGCATTTGTTACTTAATATATTTTCATTATACTGAATTTACTACTGTAAAGAATCCATTATGAGCATGATATGTAAGAAAAGCCTTGTTTTATTCCTGTTTCTCCATAGAAAATATGTGTTGGCCATTTGAAGGAATCACCCCCTTATGTGATTCTAACAACATATGTTTATTTAATCCTTAAATTCAATGATCTTGTATGATTTCTTATTAATTGATATCTCTTGAGCGAAGGTTTCGTGCCAATAAAATTATCTTTATAACGAATTTGTCGTTGTATGGATTGACGGGATTAAGGAGATAAATTGTATATAGAAAACTGATGTATGCTGAAAATAGCATTCTGTTTGTTACCCTCCCCTTCTTGTATTCACAGTATTTGAGCGTTAATATTCCTTGTATGTGCTATACAACATCACCTTGATCAACAAACAGTTTATCACTTTCGTGATCAACACTATCTTGTCTTTGTAAAAGTGGTTTTTGTTCTGCGTCCTTTGCATTAGGATCTTCAGTAGCATCTTCAGCAGGCGTCACAATAATTTGAACTGGAGCAGTTGTTCGAGTTAGCTGTGTTTTGAGGGGTTGGAATGCTTCTGATAAAGGATTTGAACTGTCGTTGTCTTCATCCTCTTCCATCTCATTTTCCTCAGCTATGGCGTATGAAATGTCATACGATATTGGCGCAGATGTCTGTCGTGGAAATTCGGTTGGAACAGACGCATGTGGAACCGGCTCGGAATGGGTTTTACTGACAGTCCGGTGTTGGTTTTGCTCAAGGAAGCCATTCAGCATGCCACCTAGCGCTAGAGAAGCGAAAGAGGTTATCGTCGATTGCTTTCTTAGTGTAGCTGAAACAGTGAAAGAAAATATTGCTACAATATGCATGGAATGAACCAATGCGCACTGACTTAACGCATATTATACATAACAATGGGTTAGTTGTTTGCATACAGCTGTGTACATATATGACAGGAGTAAAGAAAGTATTGTATACGTGTTCCTTATCGACATCAGTAGGTAAAAAACCGGTATCTCATAGCTATATATAATATTACTGATACAACTATCTCTTCAAATAAAGCTTTTTCTCGTTCTGTTGCACGGAAAACCAGAAAGTGTAGTGTGCTACGTTTATGCAATTTTGGAATATTGAGCCAATGGTTAATTTGATAAAAAAAGATTACTTTGGAAAAAGTTGCTAGGATGCTTTAACAGTGTAATCTCTTCAAATGATAATTCTCCAAATGATAATTTGAAGTGCATACATTAGTAGCTAGTTTCTGAAAAGAATAGCCCTTGTTAGCAATGAAAACACATGCAGCCATACAATTATCTTAGGAGTCGAAAATGTCTGGGCCAGATAAGTTAATTTTGACAAATTAATGGGGCTCAACGGAATCTCTCATAAAATTTGAAGTATTCAGAAATGGAAGATCGCTAAATTGAAACTAATAAAACTACACTAAGTGAGGAATGTTTTACACCAGCTGTACATGAGAAAATCATATGCGATACATATAGGACTCCAGTCTTCCAGCTATTCATTCGTTAGTCCGTCTATCAACGTTTGCATCAAAAAAGGTAGGAGAAAAGTCCAGGGAGTGCCACAATCACAAACCGCAGCCCTTCCCAGACACCAAGAGGAAGAAGAAACCGACAAATCCAAACAAGCACAAATCGATCAAACGTACTAAAAGCACTAAGATTAGCTCTCTCGTCCCCAAGCGAGGTAATCGCAATACTAAAAGGACTGAAAACACAAGAATAAAATGACACATGGTAAGACATACAACAAATCACCTCGTAGAATAAACCACAAAGCAACGAAGAGTAAGTAACGCCAGGACCACCGCCTTAGAACGGTCAGTAGAGTAAATCACCGGGGGGTTTAAAGCACTTTTACAGCTAGCTAACTTCACCCTGGGTCCCGATGCTACTCTTAATACAGAAATACATAAAAATTCGGTTCGCATAAAGGCTCCCAACTCAGTCAATGCATCAAAGCGAAAACATAAAAATCAAATAAATCACAATAATAAACAAAGACGAGTACTCATGGCTGATTCTACAGTATGTTACAACCCTATCTTATTAACTGCAACGGCAATATGCATCTAAACTGACTGACACTTCCTCCATAACATGGACGCATGTATACAACTCGGTATCATATTGTGACCCCTGAGCAAAATTGCACGGTCTTATGTCTTAAGCTTTATTTGTGCTTAAATGTATGACCTATGATCATCAAATCTGGCATACACTTTCTCCCTGACAAGGACTTGAATACTGCAGTTTCATTTTACGACTCTGTACTTGCTATATTACGTTAATTCTAGTATTTAGCTTTATGGTTTTTAATTTAGTACATTCATTCATCCATTTTAACTGTCATATAGGTCCTCCCTTACATAGACTCAACCACTGCGGTAATATTTAATGACCATGACCTATATTTTGCAGTCCAGCGACTTTCATTTTTACATAACTCGTAGTATTAAGTTTTCTTGTAAGACTGCAAGGCCACCTGATATGTACGACCCAGCATTCTGTGGTCATTTTGTTCTCATAATTTATTTACAAGTACCTACATATAAAGCAACAACGCAAATGTACGTGAGTATCACAATGGAGATCGAGATTCCCAGGAAATAATACAATAATAGAACACAGCTTTATATAGGTAATGGATAAGGTTTCTGTTATGTGTATTGATTACTGATAGCATAAATCAACATTTCTCGACAACAGAACCGACACTCAAAAGTGAAATAATATTATTGAAGATACCCTGGAAAAGACACAAACAAAAAGCACAGTCTTCCAAATGCACCCAAAAACAGAGATGAGGCACAACAAACGTCACACACGAAACCACAGATGCACGAACACAGACGTCACGAACACAGACGTACTGCACGGAGGAATTGAGTTCGAATAGTCAGCAGAAAAAAAAACTACTGCGGGAGATGGGGTATTACCCGCGCGAAACCTTGCCCTTAATTTTGACCTCTAAATTACAAACATATGTTCCATCCGCATAAGGGTCCTCAGTGAAACATCAAAATTAAAAACAAATACTGACAAAAGTATAAGTGAAGATAGTCAGTAATTACCACAATTATGAAGCACAAACTCCAAACACACAAAAAGAAGGCTAAATGGCGAACAAATATTGACACAACAACTGTCCTATATGAAACCACCGATGCACGAATAAAGAAAAACTGAAAAAGAGGATAGTCAGTAGAAAACCTACTGAGATGGGAGGATAAGCCAGTCTTATCTGCTCGAAACCTCACCCTTGATTAATACTATGATGAAACTAAGAAAAAAGGGCATAATTGCAATCTTAATCTAGAACACGAAAAAACATACAAGATCATGACGCGCTCGGCCGCTGATATTGATATTGATTGAGGTGTGCGCGGGAGGGGTGGGGGAGAGAGAGAGAGAGATCATAAGTTAGTTTGAGGGCCGACTAACTAACGTACAAAAAAGAGGAAAGCAAAGTTAGCTTCACAATCATGTATATCATTTAGCAGAAGAATATCCATGTTATATGAACATCCATTGTACAAATATCCATAACCACCGAATAATGATAAACCGCTTCATTTAAAAAATCAACAAAAACGTAAAGAAACTTTGACAACATATAGGCGTCCTACAAACGCCTTGACCATGCTGCACAGCTTCACAGGCTGGACTGAACTTTAACTGTGCAAATGCCTCCTCAGGAACATGTTTTCTTGACGCGGCTGATGTATGTATAGCCTTTTTCCTTTAGGTAGATAATGATGAAAAATTCCCTCATTGACATTACGAAAACATGCCTATATAATTTTGACTTCTTAAACCCACGTTTATATAGTAAAACTGGGGTTTACAGGGGTATACATTGTTTTTATTTTATTTTTACTCAAAAAACATAGATTGTGGGTACTCGTTAGAAGCACCTCACCAAGGCGGTTCTAACAAGTACCCACAATCCATACAGAAATATGAAAAATATCAGAGTTTTTCATCTGAAAATTTTCAGGTTTTGGCGGTGAAAATTTCTATATATTTGAATAGGCTTGTTTTCGTAATGCGTGGACAAGAAGGAGGTTTAGAGTCATTCTGAAAGGTATTTCTTAATAATTATATTGCAGGATCTTGACAAATTCTTATGACTACGGACTGCAGTTTCCATTTAGCAATGTCACCGGTGCATCTGAAGACAAGATGAGGAACAGGCATTGACAAAACAAACAACACATAGGAAATAAGGTAAGAGAAAAGTCCAGGGAGTACCACAAAATCTTAAACAAAGAAGAACTTTCAGTCATATAAAAAATGCTTGACATGTCACCTGTCCCGCGGCAAGACGTCATTGAAACAAATGAAAATGTTACCTGTATGCTGCCTGATCTTCCATTTTGGAATACCTTCTCCTTCACAAAAAGTCTCCACTTTTGTTAATATACTCTGAAACAATCAAATAAGTAAAGATTCTTTTAATAATGATAACTTTATAAACAGACTAAACTATTGTAAAGCCATCGACTTCCATCTGCTTTAATTTTAGTTGTTGTAAAGTTTGGAATCTTAGATATAACTGCGCATGCGCACAATCTCGTCAAAGCATATGCAGTCGTCTGAAGCATATGCAGTCGTCTGTACCATGTCTATTAGAAATGTCCCTCAGGTTTCCACAGTGTTCACTCTGAAATAAGGCATTTTCGCTCCAGTGCAGGCTGCTTCCTCCAATTTAGTCGCGTTTATGCTTGGCTTGAGGAAATAAAGCAAACCAGTCCAAGCTGGCAGGATTACTTCAAGGCTGCGGTGTGTATAAGCTAGTGGAAATCTTCTGAAATGTTACTGTCCGATAAGTATTAGCTTTCAAAAATAGTTTGGGTTACGTTAAGCACGCAAGTTTAAGCTTTTTGAAAGCCATCCCAGTTAGCAATTGCAGATGTGCTACAACTGCGCACCACTAATAGGGAACTTAAATAAGGGATTTGAACGTTTGTGAGTGGTTTGCTACCTTGCAGTTCTGTTACTGGAGGTTTTACCTTTCCGGTAGAGGTTTCGTTACTCGATGGTTTTCGCAGCTTCTTCCGTGCTGGAGTTTTCGCTATCCAGAGAATTTTTCATTGACTGTTTATATAAATAAAGAATGATAAGCGTAACGGTATCCCAAGTGGGTTGGGGCTTGACGATATTTCTTTGGCTTGGCCCACCGTGGTTCAACGTATTGGTTTTCATTAACTCTAGCACACAGTAGAATTAGCCATGAGTACTCATCTTTGTTTATAATAGTGATTAATTAGATTTTTATGTTTTTGCTTTGATGCATTGACTGAGTTGGGAGCCTTTAAGCGAACCGATTTTTTTTATGTATTTCTGTATTAAGAGTTTCATCGGGACCAAGGGTGAAGTTGGCCTGCTGTAAAAGTGTTTGCCTTGTGTTATTTTGTTCTTGTGTTTTTCGGTCCTTTTAGCATTGCGATTACCTCGCTCTAGGAAGAGAGAGCTAATCTTTAGTTAGTGCTTTTCGTACGTTTGTTTGATTTGCGCTTGTTTTGTTTGCGCTTGTCTGATTCCTCTTCCTCTTGGTGTTTGGGAAGGGCTGCGGCTTGTAATTGTGGCACTGCCTGGACTTTTTTTTTTTTTTTATTTGTATTCACATTGCCTACTGTTATTACCGTTTATTAAGAAAAACGAAAACATGCTTTATTCAGCTACAATGCCTCTTACAAAATTCCTCCAAATCGATGCTCAAACTATGTTCATCATCTTTTAGTTCTGCTAATTTTTATTTGCGCTGGGATTCTGAGTCCTTTTTAGTGTCAGTAGAAGGGAGAATAATTAGGATCAACTTTCCATATAGGTAATTGCGCATAATTACGATTAATAACGGGTGATGTGCAAACAACAAATGTTTATTTCCCAGGTATTAAATCTTCATGTGCTAAAATAAATTTTGTGAATGAATATTTCTTTAAAAATATTTAAACGTGCCAATATACCCATTACGAAACGCGCATATTCAAATATATAGAAAATTTTACCACCAAAACTGAAAGAGTTCAGATAAAAATTCTGATTTGTTTCATATTTCTGCGGGTACTCGCTAAAACCGCCTCGTTTTTTAACAGGAATAAGAAAAATAATGTATACCCCTATAAACCCCAGGTTTACCATCACGAAAACATGCCTATATAATTTTGACCCCCTTGAACCCCACTTTTATACAGAGAAACTGGGGTTTACAGGGGTATACATTAATTTTCTTATTTCTGCTCAAAAACATAGATTGTGGGTACTCGTTAGAACCGCCTTGCTAAGGCGTTTCTAACGAGTACCATCAATCTATGTTTTGAGCTGAAATATGAAAAATATCAGAGTTTATTTTTATCTGAAAATTTCCAGTTTTTGGAGGTGAAAAGTATATTTGAATAGGCGTGTTTTCGTAATGTATATAAAAGGGGGGTTTAAGGGGGTCAAAATTATATGGGTATGTTATCGTGATGATACTTTACAATTCTATCTATAGAATAGTGCATTTCATTAATTTTTTTGCTGTTTACCACAAACTTATCATATATACTTATGTGGCTGTTTTGGTAACATACTCGGGGTCTATTTGCTCTCGGACAGTTTCAGTAGGAACAATTTGGGTCTGAGGCCATGTCGTCTGTAATTCGTAAATGTAATTTAATTATAAATGTAATTCGTAAATGTAATCTGATTTTCGTGATTTTTGTGTGCTCTTTGTTTCTAAAGACAGGTTGTAAATTTGCAAATCGTCCAATCTCAGTAAACCATTTAAACACCTCGTATAGAAGAATGGCCGTTTATGGTCATTTGTCTATATGATCAATACCTTTTTGTTTAGATACAACATTCTGGGTCCATCTGTGTGCCTTTTTATATATATAAGTACAACCCCTCTATAACGAACTATATTATACAGACGTTGTAGTATGTTTGATTATCAATTCTTATCATGCTGGGTAAAAAAAGGTAAGAGAAAAGTCCAGGGAGTGCCACAATCACAAACCGCAGCCCTTCCTAGACCCAAAGAGGAAGAGGAAACCGACAAATCCAAACAAGCACAAATCGAACAAACGTATGAAAAGCACTAAGATTAGCTCTCTCTTCCCCAAGCGAGCGAGGTAATCGCAATATTTAAAGGACTGAAAAACACAAGAACAAAATGACATATGGAAAGACATACAACAAATCGCCTCGTAGAATAAACCACAAAGCAACAAAGAATAAGACTAACACCGGACCACCGAGGGTTTAAAGCACTTTTACGGCTAGCTAACTTCACTCTGGGTCCCGATGCTACTCTTAATACAGAAACACATAAAAATTCGGTTCGCATAAAGGCTCCCAACTCAGTCAATGCATCAAAGCGAAAACACAAAAATCAAATTAATCACTATAATAAACAAAAACGAGTACTCATGGCTAATTCAACTGTATGCCAGAATAAATGAAAACCAATAGTTGAACCACGGCGGGCCAAGCCAAAGACATATCGTTAAGCCCCAACCCACTGGTTAATGTTTTACGAAGAGGCCGTCATTGGGTCTGAGGCCTGAAGCGCCGTCGTGCAATTAAATAGTGAAGCATAGCCATCAACAATGATTGGGTTGACAACTAGGCATGCAGTCGGCCGCATAATATCCAGGCTATAGCCAATTCTTTTATAACGGTTAATAAGTTTTCTGAATTGTTCCGAAAAGTTAGATTTACCTACATTTTTTCTAAATCTGTACACTAAGTCACCGTAAAATTCTGGTTCCGATATACCTTGTTGCAGAAGTGTTTTCAGACTGACGCTATATTTTTCTAACAAGGCACTGTGTCTGCGATAAAATTTCGAAAACGCCTTACGAAGTTTAAAATAACGATAGCCCTACCTAAGAAGTTTGGCAGTAAAGGCTTTATTACGGTAGTTAAAGTCATTAAGATTTGAAGAAACTCTGGCGAATCTAATAAGTTGTGATATGTATGCCCCATATGAGGTACGCCGGGGGACATCGCCATCCAGAAAAGGGAAATTGACTATATCAAAATCAAAATCGTCCCGTTTATCATAAATTTTGGTGGAAACCGTACCATTAGAAATACATAGATTCAAATCCAAAAAAGGTGCCTCGGTATCGGAAGAATTTGCTCTGTTTAATTGAAGTTCTGTAGGGTATATCCGGTCCACCATTTGGTCAAAGTAAATACTGTCAATATTTAATAAATCATCAAGGTATCTTGAAGTTGAATTGAAAGCCTCAATAATGCCAGCCTGATTTCACGCTTCAGCACACAGCATTATTAATATTTTTCATATTTTTCCCAAGAAATGGGCTTTACCTTTACATGCAAATCGTCATGGCCTTTTTTCTAGGACACAAAAAGAACCATACCATCAATTTGCCGTCTGCTATATTTTCGCAGAGGGCGCTAAAGTTTCATTTTGGATGTCATATTACGTCAGTTATTTTGTCGTTCCATGTCTCATTATATATATTTTTCATATTGTATTGCAATAATTACACAGTAAACAGAGCAGTTCACTTTGCTATTTTTCTCCGTCCAGCAGAAAGCAGCAGATCTTTCAATTGGATTCTTTTAAGAAGCCATATTGTACTTTGCAGATTTTATTGTATAAACTGCGCACGATTAGACGTCACTGAACAAGTCAACAGTCTATGTGGATAATACCAGTGCATAGTGGCTTACATGGTATTGTACAAGCGACATCAACCTCAATAATACACTCAATTTCAATTTACCTTAAATGTTGGTACACCTTAATTCCACCCGATACTTGTGGCAAATTTTAACAGCAGCATTTTACTTCTTGTTGATGTGCCCAGTACTATTGGTTAAGTAGCGAACATTGTAAACCGATCAGATATACTGCTTGCTCTAGCATGCACATCACACAACAATATTTGGAGTAAAAACGATATTAACGTTGATCACACTGACCAGTATGGCCGATAGTGTCAGTTTATCTACATTCAAAAGTCCAAACTCGTGTGTCAGTTACAGAGGTAAACAATTTTAAACCAGTCTCGGAAACTCAAACAAACAGGTGTCTATATATCAGGGCCCAGTTGTTCAAAGCGACGTTAGCTTAACGAGCTCGTTAAGGGTCATTTCGTTAACTGTTTTAGCGGATTCAATTTACAATATTCTGATATTTTTTGCTGAAAAAATGTGAGTAGTGTTTGCTCTGCAAACGCTACTCACATTTTTTCAGCAAAAAATTTCAGCATATTTGCGTATCACTCGATATAAATTTTAACGAATCGTTAACTAACGACATCGTTAGCTTTGAACAACTGGGCCCAGATATAGTTCCTTGAGAGCAATGATCACACCTACAAAACTTAAAAACAGTCAAAACGGAAAGTATTGTAGGCCACTTTTGGCCAAATACGCCTTATAAGTGACCTTCATATAAATTTAAGAATAATCCCGGGATGGGCGATTCCTATTATATTATCTCGTGTATGGGATACCGTTCACTGTGCTGTGGAACCCTTCCAAGAAACTCTCAAGGAAAAAATATGCGATCCGCATGACTTCAGATCAGCCTGTTCATCCGCACTTGGTCGCGATCGACCCTGTTCGCTAGTGGATTCTGAAATGGATGGTCCTTTGAAAGTATAAACACATCGAGTAGACGAAGGAAAGAAACCCAGAGGGTCACTGATGAGGCGTGATTTGCCGAAACTTGCTAGTCGGACCAAGACAAATAGGCGCTTCAGCTATTTTAGCTTTGAGAGTTAATTACAGACAAAGTTTATTATTATTATCTCTATATATTCATAGACACTGCAGTTGCTGTTAGTATTTTGTAGCGGCCGTAAACGTCTCTCCGTACTTCACTTTACTAGAGATAATATATTTCTAGTTTATTTAATGCAAGTGCTATATAAGCTAGGTTGTATTGCTGCTTGCAAATATACAAAACAGTTACGTCGTCTGACATATTTGAAATGTCGTTGAAAGGGCCTGAAAACATCAAACCCACTGATACGACTTCTTTCGTTAAAACATTTTGAAAACGCTGCAAAATTTGTCCTCTGATATATAAAATTCCTACCTCAAACTTTTCTTCCTTCTCTTTCAACTCTTTTAGCTCGGCTGCAATGGTTTTCTTCTCCTTATACAACAATTTTAGTCTAAAATGTTCGTGGTCAATAATGGCAACAATCAAACCTAACAGAAGAAACAAAACACACTCCAGTAATCTAGAACTTTATTATCTGGGCCCAGTTGTTCAAAGCTAACGACGTCGTTAGTTAACGATTCGTTAAAATTTACATCAAGTGATACGCAAATATGCTGAAATTTTTTGCTGAAAAAAATGTGAGTAGCTTTTGCTGTTCTGCCTTTCATTTTTTTTTTTTTTTTGGTTCAATTTTAACCCCCGAACCAGATTTTTTCGTCAAATAAAGGATGGAAAATAATATAAGTAATAATGCAATTTACTTAACGTTCATTGACGTATGAACAACACTGGGTCATGAGCAAAGTTTATATGAGCTCCTTCGGGGTTCACTTACTTTGCTTGTGATCCGATGTTTTGTTTTTTTGTTTTTTTTTTAATTTTTTTTATATATATACATATTTCAATGAATGTTAAACACATTTCTTAAATCGCAAACGAATGAGTAAATGTGTACTATGTTGTGTGTGTGTGGTGGGGGCGGGGGGAGGGGAGGGGAGGCTAGGTGGCGTCGAATGGGGGAACTATGCGAAAATATAAATTGGAAAGCATCGGGGATGGGGGCCTATGCGAAATGCAAAATTTTACTATAGTGTGTGCTGGGGAGAGGGGTTGGGTGGGATGAGTGTGGGGGGAGGGTAGGTAGCCTCGGGTGGGGGCAGGGGCTATGCGAAAATATAAATTGGAAAGCACTCTTTAACATGTACATGTAGCACAAGTTAGAATTACTCAACTTACATAAATCTTATCTCACACAAAGACGCATAAAATACGTCTTCGTTAAATATGCCAGTAAAACCTATCCAAAGAAACTTTTGGGCCACATTTTTGACACACGATGTAGACTGATAAATAATATAGACGACAGGTACACAAATGATCCTCATTCGTCCGTGCAAGTATGTATGCGAGTGCATATATATTTGTGCGTCTTTCACTAATTTTGTGTCCAGAACTCCTACATTTTTCTTTTTAAAAATAGTAAGAGAAAAGTCCAGGGAGTGCCACAATCACAAACCGCAGCCCTTCCCAGACCCCAAGAGGAAGAGGAAACCGACAAATCTAAACTCGTTAGAACCGCCTCGTCGAGGCGGTTCTAACGAGTACCCACAATCTATGTTTTGAGCAGAAATATGAAAAAATGTCAAAATTATTATCTGAAAATTTACCTTTTTTTGGTGGTAAAATTTTCAGTTTATTTGAATAGGCGTGTTTTCGTAATGGTATAATCTGGCAATGCTCGCATCTCTTCCCTGTCTACTACTACCCTATGTTAGGTGGCTTTCAGAAAATCCGTTTACCTGTGCTGTACACAGAAAACTAATATTTGCAAACTGTTGCCATGATTCAATGCAAAATCTTTTGTCGTAACTACCTATGTACGAAAACATAACAAGTTATTCTCTTAGAAGAAAAATGGCAGAAAAATTCATGCTCAACTGATAATTCAATCAGATGTTTTATGGCTACTGCCCTCAATGCTGGTACACTAATGAGTCTGTTCACAACAGGTGGTATTATTAGATTTACCTGAAGGACTACTTTTCTCTGATAACACTGGTTCCCTGCACTGTACTATATAGTCATAAAATCTTTATTTTTTAACATAGGAAACCATTTAAATCATGTAATTTGATTATTTTTTTATGCAGATGTAGATTTTAGAATCGGTTTTGAGCTTCTTTATTGTGTTTCATATTTAAAAAAAAAATGTGTGTGGGTTTCTAGTTAACTGGCTAATCAGTATTACTCAACTAATTGCATAACAGAGCATCATTTTATTGGCATCTGGACAGTGTTTTATGATCTCAGTCATCAGAAACATATGGAAATGCAGTACCCCACTAACCCGACTTTGATATAGTTATAGTCGGGAAGGTGGTGGTCAAATTCTCTAAAAGAAAAGCATGGCATGAGTTTATGAATATTTTCATTTTATCCCATTGTAAAGACGGCTGAAACTGTGCAGAAATCGGGAGAGTAGGTAAATTGGAGGCAGGCTTTCAAAGAATTTCTTGAAATTTTTGTAATGTTGTCATAAAATATTTTGACTGAAAATCAGCAAAGGCTAGTCAAATATTTTCTTTTATACAAAAGTCAAAACAACATCACTTCACTATGGAAATTGCATAGGCCAGACCAAGTTTTAAACATTTATTTAATTTTAGGGTAAATATTTGAGAACAAAGCACAAAAACAGAAAAGACCTGATTTTCTGATAAAATATGGTCAAGTTGAACAAAATATTTTCATTAAAAATAAAAAACAAATCAGGCAAAAACGTCTTTCCGAGCGGTGTCGAAAGGACAGTAAGTTGGGTATACTCTGTTTTATCACATAAGCGGAAGACAAAAGGTCCGATATTCCGATTTCATTAGTAGCCTAAACATTCTGACAAGGGCCTCTTCTAATACATAGAACATATCGATATATTCTAAGGTATTTAGAAACTTTGTAGCGGGAAAAAGAAGGCCTTGATCAAACTATGGAACACTGGAACACGTCGATTTATTCATGTCTTCATTGCAAGGTAACATTATTCTGCCATTATCAATTGGCCGTATATGTATAGTCTGCCACTATTAATAGACCTTTTAGCGTAACGGGTAGATATATTTAGACCTGGACCCAGTTTGTCGCCTCATACAATATATCTATAGTGCACTTACTATTTACAACCCTTATCACTCTCCATGGCAACAGAAAAGAAAGAATAAGGATCCCGTCTTGTATCCTATAGACTGTCAGTCCTTTCAGGAATATCAGGTCTAGAGTAAACGAACCCAGCACTATGAAACCATCAAATACCTGGAACCGACAAGTTAGAAAATATATTAGATGCATGGACGTATACCTCATTACGCACATTACGCATGTGCGTAGTATGCGTTGGAAAATATTTATAATAATGTGGCATTAACATAAATAGTTTGTTTCTTTACCACAAGGGCTGCCTTTAAAGGAAAGAATTTGCTCCTACCGGAGCAAATTCTTTCCTTTAAGGGTAGCCCATATTTTGGAAGCGATTATTGGCATAGTTTACAAGGGTGTGCGTACATTGTAAAAATAATTCCGTTCTGGCTACACCATTGAGATGGATTGATTATATTGTTTACCTGTTGTTACTACGTTACTCGAAGACTTTACCGTATTTGCCCTAAGCATTATGACAGACAGGCCTGAACAAACAGTGTAGACCCAGATAAGACGCCACAAAACGCGACGTCTGATCAGGACCCTCACCCAGCAATTTATAAACACATCATCAGGTAATAAAATGGAATTGTTCAAGTTGTAGGACAAGTATGGTAAGGAGATCAGGTGTCCGAATACTTACACTGCATTCAACATCTTTCAGAAAGTCGTTTTCGGCATGCAGATTTACTCAGGAGAAACAAATTTCTAAACGTTTGTTATGATTCAGCGCAAATTCTTTTGTCGTAATTACCTATCTATCAAAAGTTTCATCCCATTGCCTGGTTTTAAACAAAAATCTAATATTTTCAATTTCCACAGTAGAAATATCTGCAAATTATGCCAGGGTCGATGGGGTAGGTAATGTGATTTAAGGTTCATCAATTCTTGTTCACAGTTTCTAAATTTTGAACAGTATTGTTATGAGTCATCGATTATTAAAATATTTGTGCAATCAAATCAGTTTATTTTAGAAATTGCATAGGTCAGATCCCGTTTTGGCCTTAAAATACACTGTATGGTAATAAGTGAAAACAAAGCACAGAAACAGGAAAGATAAACGGTTCCTGGTAAGATATTGTCAATGAAAAATAATGTTTTACGTTTAGAATAAAATGACAAGTGAAACATGCCTTTCTAAAGACAGTGGAGTGATTACGGTAATAAAGCTGACTACAGTAAAACCTCGATGACTCGAACACCGAAGGCTCGTTTACTTTGGATGATTCGCACTCGTTTTTGAGTCCCTTTGAAATTCTTCCGACAGCTTTTGAATCATAGATATATGTAGCAGCTATTCTCTCCAATTTGTAATCATATAATAATAATAATAATAATTATGTAGTATTGCATTTATATTTCAGAGTGGCTAGATACAGAATTCACCAACAAAAGAAAGAAAATGTTTTTGAAATCAGTACATACAGAAACATTAGCTTTCACAAAAACCTTGGTCTACTCTTAGCACGCAATAAATGTTAAAGACGATTAAATATTCAGAGGTCAATGCTACTTAAGGGGTCAGTGTCCCTTATATTACATGGTCCAGTCTCTAGTCATTATACATATATTGTTGGGGTCCACACCATGAACCGTGTTAGTTAAACAACCGTGTTATATCCAAACAAAAAGGTATAGATTATATTGAAAAATGACCATTTATGGTCATTTTTCAATATAATCTATACATTTTGGGGATCCATCTTTGAACCGTGTTATATCCAAAACCGTGTCATAACGAACCGTGTTATAAAGAGGTTGTAGTGTATTTTGGAGACTAACTGATGGATTTACATACACTAGACATGTTGCTGTCAATCTTCAATCAGCTTTAGCAGTTATCGTTTGCTGAGCGTAGACCAAGCTTTTCTGTGAAAGCGTAAAAATGGTTATATTAACAGTCCATGGAATGGGCATTGTACAAGCATCACGAAAACACGCCTATATAATTTTGACCCCCTTAAACCCCACTTTTATATAGTAAAACTAGGGTTTACAGGGGAATACATTATTTTTCTTATTTCTGCTCAAAAACATAGATTGTGGGTACTCGTTAGAACCGCCTCGACGAGGCGGTTCTAACGAGTACCCACAATCTATGTTTTGAGCAGAAATATGAAAAATATCAGAATTTTTTATCTGAAAAATTGCCATTTTTTGGTGGTAAAATTTTCAGTGTATTTGAATAGGCGTGGTTTCGTAATGTCTAGAATTTTTATAAAGTGCTTCCGGAACAACAGCAAACATTAAGATTGTCTAAGCCCTTGGGCTATTATTGCAGAAACAAATTCAAGTTCTTGTGGTATGCCTCTGGAGGCAGATACAAAATGCACATATAAACCAAAGACACTGTCTGGTAATTAATGGTTTAAGAATGCAAATACTTAGCAACGTCATTTCAATGTCGCCGTGACGTCATGACTTCGCGGTGACTTCAAAGCCATATAAATTTAATATATATTTAAGGGGATGCCGTTCCAAATTATTGATTTGGTACTAGGTGTTAAGTACAGCAGTTTTTCCCAAATCATTAGTGAAAGCAGCTGCAACTTAGACTGAGAAATTACGCAAGCCGCTCCATGCAAAAATGTCCATTCGGACCTTTTTTGTTGACAGTGGAGGCCAAGACATATAAACAGTAAAAGAATGAACCTTAAGAGCAATGAACACTTTCACAAAACTGAAAACAGCCGAAGTGCCAAGCCCTCTGGGCAAGACCAGCTAGTTTCGGGTAATTAGACCTCGATACTCGATAGTGGCCCTCGTATACTTTTGTAAAATCCGAAAAGTGCTCAACCCAACATCCGCATATTTAATCAGGACTTTCACCGACCGCCTGCTGAGCCATTGGATACGGTAGAATATATCGATATCTAGCACAAGCACTTAGATAATGGACATTTGCTCACGGAGTCTTATCATATTTTTGGAATTTGGGGATTTCACATAAATACTGAATCTGTACCATGTTGCATATTTCTTATGAGCCCATTCCTATGACATCGCTCGAATTTATTCCTACCTCTAGTTTGTTTCTGAAAAACCGTTCGCCCATACAAAGGATCTTCACTGTTGTCTGAAATGACAAAGACAGAAGAGTTCAGTCATCAAACAATGGCATTTTTTCATTTATTTACCATATATTACTAAGAGTCGCACGTGATTATCTAATGGACCTTAGAATACAACGTGCAAACACTAGTCCAACATTGAAATCTCCGGGAATCGGACATGGGAAAATCAGCAGGATCTGAAATATGAGCCAGCGCACGATAAAGCCTACAATAAGACACATGTGACCAGCAAAGACTCAAATCAGCCTGTACATCCATCCAGTACGGCAAGGGTTCTTCTGTATCACTCTTCAGATAGCCCGGAGGCTGTAGAAGGCACATGAGATCAGCTGATCGCACAACTTTATTGTAGGCTTTGTCGGGCGCTGGCTTATATTTCATTAAAGTAAAAGAGCTAAAATGAATTTTGTATCTGGTTAGATAATCTAAATGTTTAAGGAATTTCGAGTTTGCCCTTTCTTACCGTGCCATATGTGCCTGAGTCTTATAATGTACCAAAGTTGCTGTGGTAAAAAGTCTTATTCACATCACGAAAACATGCCTATATAATATTGACCCCCTTAAACCCCACTTTTATATAGTAAAACTGGGGTTTACAGGGGTATGCATTATTTTTCGTATTTCTGCTCAAAAACATAGATTGTGGGTACTCGTTAGAACCGCCTCGCTTAAATGGAACTGATACACATACCTGAGAGCTAACTCTTTCATAATTGGTATACTTCCCAAATGAAAAAGGGGTCTACTCTGAAAGGAACAAATTCGTTTTCCTTTTGGAGCAAATTCATTCTTATCAGAGTAAACCACTTTTCAGACAGGACTTTTGGTGAGCAGGAAAGCAAATTTGAATTAACAGAAGTTGTATCCAAAGGGCGGCTCCAGGATGATTTCTGAGGGGCCTTCGATTTGATAAAATTACCGCACTTACTTTATGTATTCGGACAGACAGACCTTAGCAAACGGTATTACAAATTTATCAAATTTATCCAAACTTTCCATGAAAATGAAATGTGGGTCAAGGGGGGTGGGGGTGGGATGGGGTACAGCAGAAACCTCTATATCCGCCTCTGTATCCATTGTAAAAC
This sequence comes from Anodontia alba, assembly GCA_964016985.1. Taxonomy (NCBI): domain Eukaryota; kingdom Metazoa; phylum Mollusca; class Bivalvia; order Lucinida; family Lucinidae; genus Anodontia; species Anodontia alba. The sequence continues at coordinate 51,605,192 of OZ024834.1, read as the reverse complement.
TGGCAGTAGTATACTTAATGTATACATTTCCCTTAAAAACTTGTTTTAAGATTTAGACAAATTGGGTTGTCATTTAATATGCTAGAAATTATGCAAACCTGACATGGGGAAAATAAATGTAATCATTAGTGAAATAAACATGTCACTCGCAACCTTGTTGATTCGTATAACTTTCTGGTATATGCAGGAATGCAAACATTTTATAAACTTCATGAAAATAAGACATCACTAAACTGAAAAAGACCACACAGAAAAAAAATATGATAAGTAGCCTGAACATGACAAAAATGTTTGTAATAAAGCGAAATGATTCTAGCACAGTAAAGGTTAAAACAAGATACTCGTATATGCTTAATTGGTAGTGATTCTGTCAAGTTGTATATTCACGTTTATTCCATACTGCATTACTTTTTATTTCTAACATGCAAAACTAGTCAATACAGTTATGAAGGTACACTTATACACCGCTGGATTCAGTTACACATGTAAACTACCAACTGTTAGGTTAGTGTATGCATAAATGAAGGTTATCCGTTGAGACAAATGACATACAAGAACCTTAAAAACATAAACATAGACGGTATACAAATATTTCAATTTAAAGTAAGCCTTGTTTCGCTAACGAGTCTACATAATGTATACCCTCAAGTTCTCCTATAATATATACTGAAATTATGGGTATCTGGGGCTCTACATTATTAAGTGCATTGACATAATTTTGCATTTTTGAATCAGTTTTGATTTCTATTAAGTATTTACGGTACACCACTTTTATTATATTCATAGTCTTTGGGACGTTGGTTATGTCATATCGCTTTCTTTTGATGCCTTGAGAAGGCTGTGCATGTCCACGTAATGTTCACGTATATTTTTAATGTGTTTTATGACCAAAATCTTCCCTATTTTACATATAATATAGTAAAAATTGCATAGCTTACATAGTTCAGAGTGAGAGTATATCAAGATATATTATTTTCCATGTTGTTGTGGGTAATCATTAGAAGCGCCTCGCGAATCAAGGAAACTACCAAAATGAGCATAACAAAGCCAACAAAATGGCATGTGCATCCAGTGAAGACTCCGATCAGCCTGGGCATCCGCCCAGTCTGATCAACGTCTTCGCTGTCCATATGAAGAAAGCTTTGGTCCTTAGCTATCAGCCTGATCTGAGTCTTCGCTGGGCGCACATGCCGTTTTACTGGTTTTAGTTTAAACATATTTTATTTCCAATTTAGTGCATGTACAAAACATACAATGTCATAACACAACCAGGATTAGAACGGAAGCTTAAAGCTTATTTTGTTCTTTTCCTGGTTTTGTCATGCGCTGGCTCATATTTGTATTACAAATGGTTTTGATTTGGACTTTGTAATTTTCAATAATTAAATGCGGGTCAGTGATGAAATTTAATTGGGCGAAACTAGGTAGTATTGCCCAGAAAACTTCGATACTTAAGCTTTGTTTAATTTTTGTGTAAGTGTTTATGCTTTTAAGGTTCTTGCCTTTTAGAATGTATTTTCAAGCCTAAGACGGCGATATCGCACGTGCTACGGTATGCAAAGTACATATGGTGAGGTACACAGCATTTCCTACAAGACTGTATATGCACCTAGTGTAGTCGGATCCACGCAGTCTGATCAAAGTCTTCGCAGGGCCTTCTTTGGATAGCCAAAGTTGTAAAGCGTCTTTAAGCTGGTATCAAAGATTTTTGCCGCCGTGTTGCGCAGGCTGGTCCGAGTCTTCACTGGGCCTATATGCAATTGTTCTGGACCCAGTTGTTCAAAGAATCTTTAGCTTAACGAGCTCGTTCTTGGTCAAAACGTTAACTGTTCTAGTAAGTAAAATATCTAATTCACAAATATTTTTGCTGAAAAAAATGTGAGTAGCTTTTGCAAATGCAAAAGCTACTCACATTTTTTTCAGCAAAAATATTGGCGTATATGCCATTTTTTTATGATCAAAGTTTTAACGTTACGTTAAGTAACGACATCATGAGTTTTGAACAACTGGGCCCTGTTTTATATATAAATAAGAATATACAAATTGCTTACCTCAAATACAAGTATAGAAAGTAACGTGATACTCGCTTTATGTAATCCATGAGCAATTTCCTCCCATACACTGTGATGGTGCTCCGTATGAGCAAAGTTGTGTGCAAGGTCTGTTTCATTATGCTGCATCGCAGACATCCCACCGTGTGAAAGAGCATGATCAACATCACGTTTTATATGAAGATCATATGTCTGAGCATCGGAATGTCCGAGATTTTTATCATGTGTACTTTGGGCCCAAGAGCAGTCAGCACTTAACAGTTTCTCATACAGCAGTTCGATGTTGTGAGAGTCGAAACCTTGTAATTGGTCAGGATAATGCTCCCCCATCCTATGAGCAAAATTATTCGATACCTCTTCAGATTCGTGAAGTAGCTCTGTAATGTAAGACAAATCTGTGTTAACATTTCTGCCCTGGTAAACAAAGAATACACAGAATAGGACGAAAATCGGAGACTCTGTTTTATTAAAGTCTCTTATTAAAGTCTCTACAGCTGCAGCTATGTAGTTTGGAGGCTGCTTACGCCCCAAGCAGTGGCTTAACCCTTTCACTCCTGAGCTTCTGAAGTGGACTCCTCCAGTCTTGAATTTGGACTTGTCCACTGATGCATTCAGGGTTTCTGTCTAAAATCAAACACAAAACGGCAAACAATGTAAATTTTGATAGGACAGTTCGTAACGTTCATCGCGATCTACGCTGTTTGCATATGTAATCGTACCGGTATACAGGGTTAAATTAGTTGAGCAGTATTCGATTTTCCAATTTACCAGAATAGGCGCAATGATTCCAAAGGAAATACAAATATAATATGCACTGTGGTGATGTACAGGAAGCTATTGTACGGCCGCAACTTTGACTTAGTTTAACACCAGCTGCAGTGAAGTAAAATAAAAAGCTATGCCTTTGAAAACCTAAAAAACACACCAGAGAACGAAACCCAGTAACTCGGTTTAATTAAGTCTCTTCATACGCAGCTATGTAGTTTGCATTACGAAAACACGCCTATACAACAAGAGTGAATATTTTACCACCAAAAAATGAAAAATTTCAGGTAAAAAAATTCTGATATTTTTCATATTTCTGCACAAAACATAGATTGTGGTACTCGTTAGAACCGCCTCGATGAGGCGTTCTAACGAGTACACACAATCTATGTTTTGAGCAGAAATAAGAAAAATATTGTATACCCCTGTGAACCCCAGTTTTACTATATAAAAGTGGGGTTTAAGGGGGTCAAAATTATATAGGCATGTTTTCGTGATGGCTAGGCTGCATAGGCACCACACTCCCACCCGGGACCGGCTTAAGTAGTTTTCGATTTTCAAAGAAACCAGAATGGACTCAATGATCCCAAAGGAAATAAAACTATAATCTACACTATAGTGAAGTACAGGGAGACATTTTATGGCCGCCACACGGCTATTAACATCAGCTGCAGTGAAGTGAAATAAAAATGTAAAATGTTGCCTTTTAAACCAAAGAACACGTGAAAGAACGAAAATATGACACCGGTTTTAAATGATTAATGTTAAGATTTCGTTACTGACCCTTTACATTATGAACGATTGAAGGCTCAACTGTCTGTTTAAGAGGTCTGAATACAATTTCAAGGGAGGCAATGTCAAAATTGTATTAGCCCCCTTCTGAAAATGAGTATACTCTAGACTAGCCCTCTTTCCAGAAGGCTTTTGTGTAAAGGAAAGTAAACTGGACTCATAAAACTTGTTTCTTTTGTAAACATATGGCAGAAAATAATCTAAAATATGTCATAAAATATACCAAAATATTGCAGAAAATACAATAAAACATGGCAGCAAAAATACCAAAATATGACTGAAAATATGCCAAAATACGACAGAAAATATGCCAAGTGCATCTCAAAATGTCTGTATGTCTACAGTGACCGCCTCTATCATAAACGCTGGAAGGGTCCACTGTCTGTTGACAAATGTCCATTTTGTGGAACTCTAATCATTAATGAGCTAACATAAGGGACGTTTGAAAAGTGCACACAGAACAATGATATCTTAACTTTTAAAAGGCATTGACAATACTGCAATTTTAGCCATTCTGTTGTTTGAAACTCTGTTCTTAATGCGATATAATACAATTATTGAAGAAAAAAACAAGTGACATGAAAAATATAACAACTATGTCCAGCTTATCTGGATGATAAAACCTGAACCTCCATTTTTACAAGCCCAAAAGATACGGAATTCAACGTAATGTGCCTTGTTCTAACACTTATTACATCAGAGTCTGTGATAAGTTTTGTTTTGCGCACACAAAATGAACAAATATATGTCGCTGAAATAGTCTCTTGATCCCCAACGATTTGAACTGTGATATTAGACAATGATCATATATCGCATATACTCCGGTAAGAGCATACAGAGTCCATTTACAGAACCAAGAAGTGTAATAAAATGCAAAGAGAATCTTACATGAGTGGTCATTCCATACGAAATTTATGTAAAAGAGCCTTAAGCTCGATTCAGAAATTTCATATGAAATGAATGTAAGATTCTATTTATCATATGAATTTTAAACTGTATTTTATGGCCACAGAAGTTGACCCGTTTTTCAACAGAAATCAACACAACGTTATCACGGAAGATGTGATGACGTTCCACGCCAGTAACCAAGTGTTATGAAATGTGTGTTCATATCATTTTATGTCATGACCCCGTAATCCACTGAATAATAGCGACAGTGGACTCTCATTATCTAGAACCCCAAGGGACCATTATTTTCAGTTTGAGAAAACAACACTTTGAGATAACAGGAGTTAAAATGTAAATAATATATAAAGCAAACTAAAGCAACATGATCAAAACTTTAGTTTGACTTAAGCAACTGTTTGAGTTTTCTGTGTTTGAGATAGCGAGAGTCAACTGTATTGAAAATATTGTGTGAAAAAGGAGAAATTGATCCTTAGGAGCAATTTTTTCAGTTTTCCAAAAATATTTTGTTACGTGTTGTTAGATTTCCGTGTTAAAACAGGGACAAGATTTTCACTTCGAGATAAGCAGTTATTTGAGATAAGCGAAGTCGAGATAACGAGAATCGACTGTACAACATATTTTTATCAGGATGCACTACACACACGTGATCTGGGTCATCAATGTCTGGTTATGCTTTCGCCCGAGTGCTGGTACATGTGTTTGAACCAGAAAGTGAGGAATGTACAAATAGGTATGAAGTGCGCTAAGCGAAGACTCTGATCAGACTGTGCATTTGTGCGGTTTGATCAGCATCTTCATGTGGAATTATATAGATAGCCATGTTTTCAATGCTTCTACATGACAGTGAAGACTTGTATAAGCAAAACGATCTTAGTCTTCTCTGTGCGTATGTCTTTTTCTCATGTTGATCTCATGTTGACACAAGATTAGCAAAACTTATGCGGCAGACTGCCTGAATAGTTGTCAACTCAATCATTGTTGATGGCTATGCTTCACTCTTTAATTGCACGACGGCGGTTCGGGCCTCAGACTCAATGACGGCCTCTTCGTAAAACTTTAAACAGTGGGTTGGAGCTTTGGCCCGCCGTGGTTCAACTATTGGTTTTCATTTACTCTGGCATACAGTAGAATTAGCCATGAGTACTCGTCTTTGTTTATTATAGTGATTAATTTGATTTTTATGTTTTCGCTTTGATGCATTGACTGAGTTGGGAGCCTTTATGCGAACCGAATTTTTATGTATTTCTGTATTAAGAGTAGCATCGGGACCCAGGGTGAAGTTAGCTAGCTGTAAAAGTGCTTTAAACTCCCCGGTGGTTTGCTCTACCGACCGTTCTAAGGCGGTGGTCCCGGTGTTAGTCTTACTCTTTGTTGCTTTGTGGTTTATTCTACGAGGCGATTTGTTGTATGTCTTTCCGTGTGTCATTTTGTTCTTGTGTATTTCAGTCCTTTTAGTTTGCAATTACCTCGCTTGGGGAAGAGAGAGCTAATCTTAGTGCTTTTCGTTCGTTTGTTTGGTTTGTGCTTGTTTAGATTTGTCGGTTTCCTCATCCTTTGGGGTCTGGGAAGGGCTGCGGTTTGTGATTGTGGCACTCCCTGAACTTTTCTCTTACCTTTGTTTTTCGTATCAGGTTATCGCTTTTTTTGTGCCTGATGTTTTTATACCTAACAAAAACATTGTTGAATTCAAATATTTTGGTCGATACATAAGATGAGTTGGTGTACATTCTCGTCTTACTTCATTACATCATTATAACTATACCTACATTGTCCAACGGAGGGTTTATTTTCAGTCTAACTTTCTATGTATTTCGGAAAAAAAAATACTAATCAGGGCAGATAAACAGGTTAACTGCTTCTTACCAAGACTCTGTAGCAGAGATGCTAGTAACTTATGACTGAAACTAGCTGTGATAAAAATTCGGAAAATTCGGAAGCAACATGTCGACACGCTCGATATATTTTTGGCAGGGACTAAATGCTAATCAAGGCAGAGAAGAAACATGTTAACTGCTTCTTACCAAGACTCTGTAGCAGAGATGCTAGTAACTTATGACTGGAACTGGCTGTGATAAAAACTCTGAAAATTCGAAAGCAACGTCTCGACACGCTCGATATATATATTACTGACAGGGACTTTGACTGAGACTTTGAACATAAATTCAACATACAAAGAAATCAATGATATGCAGTTTCGGTTTGCACCGTTTATAAAATACGCAGTAACCATGCAATATTATCTATAGTGGATAGTTATCTGCCGCTAATGGTCCAGTTACATTTACACAGAAAGATAACTGTGCAGGGCCATATTGAAACAATGACTGTTTGAGAACAAATACTAATAACAAACATAAACAGAGCTAAAGTGAATTACCTTTAATAAAGTGGATATCCAGTATGAGTTCTCCGAGCACTAAGCAGCAGTCCAGAAGATTGACAACGACCACAATAAGTAATATATGTTTGGAATGCAATATGATCTCTCCCAGTCGACGGGCTCTGCAACAAAGAATACATACAGTATGTACAGTGTACGATGAGTAGTATATGTGGAATGCAATATGACATAATCCAATCGACGGGCTCTGCAACAGTGCAAACATACAGATGTACAATGTTCGATAAGTAATATATGTTTTGAATGCAATACGATCTCTCCCAGTCGACGGGCTCTGTACAATACAGTATGTACAGTGTATGATAAGTAAAATATTTTTGGAATGCAATATGAGCTTTCCTAGTCGTTGGGCTCTGCAACAGTGTAAACATATAGCATGTACAGTGTGCGATAGGTAATTATACTTGAATGTTTGGAATGCTGTATAATATCTCCAGTCGACGGGCTCTGTAACAAAGTAAGAAGCATATTGTATGCACAGTGCACAGTAAGTAATAACTCTTTGGAATGAAATATGGTCTCTGCTAGTCGGCGGGCACTGCAAAACAGTTAGCATACTATAATTACAGTGTACGATGAGTAATATATGTTTGGAATGCAATATGATATCACCCAGTCGACAGGCTTTGCAAACTCTGCAATCGTGCAAACATACCGTATGTACTGTGTAAAATAAGAAATATAATGTTTTTTTGCAATACAATATGAGCTCCCCAGTCGAGGGAATAGTACAGTGTGTACAGTGTACGAAACATACAGTGTGTACATTGTACGATAAGTAATGTAAGTTTGGAATGCAATATAATCTCTTCCAGTCGACGGGCACTGCAACAATGTAAAAATACAGTATGTACAGTCTACAATAAGTAGTATATGTTTGGAATGCAATATCAGCTCCCCTGGTCGACAGGCTCTGCAACAATGTAAAAATACAGTATGTACTGTCTGCAATAAGTAATATATGTTTGGAATGCAATATGGGCTCCCACAGTCGACAGGCTCTGCAACAATGTAAACATACAGTATGTACAATCTACAATAAGTAGTATAAGTTTGGAATAAAATATGAGCTCCTCCCAGTCTACAGGGTCTGCAATAATGAAAACATACAGTATGTACAGTCTACAATAGGTAATATATGTGTGGAATGCAATATAAGCTCCTCCAGTCGACAGGCTCTGCAACAATGTAAACATACAGTATGTACTGTTTGCAATAAGTAATATATGTTTGGAATGCGATATTATCTCTCCCCGTCGACAGGCTCAGCAACAATGTAAATTTATGCTTAGAATGCAATATGAGCTTCCTCAAACGACGGGCTCTGCAACAATGTAAACATACAGTATGTACAGTCTACAATAAGTAGTTTATGTTTGCAATATAATCTCTCCCAGTTGACAGACTCAGCAACAATGTAAGCATACAGTATGTACCGTCTACAATAAGTATTGTATGCTTAGAATGCAATATGAACTTTCTCAGTCACGGGCTCTGCAACAAAGTTAGCATACAAATTGTAGAGTGTACGTGTACGATAAGTAATATATTTTTGGAATGCAATATGATCTCTCTTAGTCGACTGACTCTGCAAAAAGGATAACACAGTATTTACAGGGTACGATAAGTAATATATATGCTTGGAATGCAATACGATCTCGTTCAGTCGAAGGGCTCTATAACAGTGTAGACATACAGTATTTACAGTGTACGATAAGTAGTATATGTTTGGAATGCATTATGATCGCTCCCAGTCGGTGACCTTTGCAACAGTTTAAAACAAGAGCATGTGAAGTGTATTCATTTGAGCGTTTATTTACATTTTCTAATTGAGCCAGGGCAGGAAAAGGGTCATTTCGTCACATGCAAACACCGATCACCGGAACCAGTCTTTACATTCATGCTGACTGCTCAGTAGTTTGTCTATACACTACAAAGATCTAGATCAGCCGGCGCATCCGTGCCTGTTGATCAAGGCCTTCTCTGTTCATCAATATATTTTACAACGCCAGACAACTTGGATATATAGTAAGAATCGGGCCTTTATTGTCCTTATATGCTGTAATGGCGTTCATTCAGTCTGACACATGTTTTGATGTCATAAAAAACATGCTTTCATGCTATATCGTTATAGCCTAAAATATATTTTTCAGAAGCACAGCTTATCTTTTTTTTCGTATCAGGAACAAATTCTTTCCCTTTAAAGCGGACCCCTTTTCAGAAAGAGGTTTAGTGTACAGACAGCAAACAGGAAGTCAGAAAATCGCGGAAAATCTACCATGTGCACATGTCCCCTTTAGATACATGTAAATGACTACACTTCAAAGAGTTTCCCGCCACTTTGCAAAAGGAAAAAGATGTTTTGCGGGCACTAATTTCAAAACATGGAGCATCCTTTTAGGAACGTTTTAATTAGAGCGATGGAATTCTTTCTTTTAAACAGAATTTGTAAGTAGGCAAGTAAACAAATGCATAATTCCATGCTTGGTAAACAGAGAAATCATACCACTGAATAATTATATGCGAGTGAAGATCTGAATTAATTCGAAGTATACACAATTAATAGGCATTCTGACATTAACAAATGGCCATAATGTACATAATCTGGGGCACATCAAGCGAAAATGTCTCTGAGTATGTACAAATTAGGAGGATTAAGACCATTCTGATTATCAAAAAAGGGTAAGAGAAAAGTCCAGGGAGTGCGCCAATCACAAACCGCAGCCCTTCCCAGACACCAAGAAGAAAAGGAAACCGACAAATCCAAACAAGCACAAATCGAACAAACATACGAAAAGCAGTAAGATTAGCTCTCTTTTCCCCAAGCGAGGTAATCGCAATGCTAAAAGGACTAACAAACATAAGAACAAAATGACACCAGGTAAGACATAAAACAAATCGCCTCGTAGAATAAACCACAAAGCAACAAAGAGTAAGACGAACACCGGGACCATCGCCTTAGAACGGTCATTCACGACTTTTGTCCTTTGTTAATACATCTGTATTTCCAACTCAACAGGCATATTTTATGGAATGATTCTATATACGAGTGCAGATGACCAATGTGACAGCTTTCATTAATGTCCCCATGCTTTTGTACCTGATATGACAAACTTCATAAACAGTTGCAAGTTTCGGACAAACAAATGACGTATTGTTTACCAGTGGAAAACCGTTCGCTATTATTTAACGCAGTTTAATTAGCCGAGTGCAATCTGAAAACGGGATTTATACTTCAATAAATCCAATAAGCACGAATCATGGAACTGTTTTCTTCGCGCAAATGTCTAAAATGAGCTCGTTTACACATATTTTGATGTACATATGACCTCGTTGGAATCGTAAGAAATGAACATCATTTTTGTGGATATTTATCGGTGTGTAAACGCCGGCAATTCCCCCACAAATTTTACATAGTCCATAGGCCAAAATGCTAGCGTTAACACTTCTATCACGAAAACACGCCTATATAATTTGACCCCCTTAAACCCCACTTTTATATAGTAAAACTTGGGCTTACAGGGGGTATACACATTTTTTCTTATTTCTGCTCAAAAACATAGATTGTGGGTACTCATTAGAACCGCCGTGCCGAGGCGGTTCTAACGAGTACCCACAATTTATGTTTCGAGCAAAATAATGAAAAATATCACAGTTTTTTTATCTGAAAATTTTCAGTTTTTGGAGGTAAAATTTTCTATATCTTTGAATAGGCGTGTTTTGGTAATGGATAAAATGCACAAAAATTAAATTAAGTTCTATAATAAAGTTCTCTTTAAAGGCTGATATTGCTGCCAAAATTGTTTTACCTCCCTTCTGAATAAGGGTATATTCTAACTGGAAGGGATTAACTACCGAGGCATCCGAGAATAAATTCTTGGCTTTCAGAGTAGATCCTTTTCAGACTGGGGTTGTTGTGCAGGAGACAAACAGAAAAAAAAACGTTGTCTCCTTCGTTAAACGGAAATTTTGCAAGTGTATCCAGGCCCCGAGGTTATAAAACGTTTTCATGCTCAACTCAACTTAGCATGAAATTTTCTTTGCTAATAAATATCGAAATGGCAACAATAGTTAGTTTGCATTTTCATATTTATTAGCAGAAAAATTTTCGTGCTCAGCTTTGTTTATCAAGAAAGTATTTGCAGTCGTTAGCAATTTGAGATTTATTGGAAGGACACATTTCATGCTGGGCTGAGTTGAGCATGAAAAAAGTTCTATTACCTTGGGGCCAGTCTTCTTAGGTGCAACTCTACTTCGTCCTAGCAATTCAGAGCTATGATCCTTTTCAGGCCAAGGGAAGATATACTAATATGGTAAATTGGCTTTGATTACACTGAGCCTGCGCATTCCAGCAATCAACTCTGGGCTGTAACATATTGCCAGTTAATTCTACAGATCAAATCAGTTTATAGAAGCACATCTAGCACACACATCGGACTGTGTGAATGCCTAGTATCATCTAGACCATTTTCTGTATATGCTCTCAGCTCTCGTCTTACTTGACAGTACGTGTTATGAAATGCGTCACACCGAACTAAGAGTTCATTTATATAGACGCACAGCTCGATCAGCTACATAATATCGGTATTCTAGTAGCAGTGGCATGTAAAACTGTAGTATTGGGACGGATAGGATTGATCAAACAGTGTAGACAAGATCAGACGCTGCAAAACGCGTCGTCTGATCAGGGTCTGCACTGTTTGCCACTCATCAAGTGCATTAAAGATACAACAACAGGTAGTAAAATGTTCCTGTCCAAATTTAAGGACAGATATGATACGGAATTAAAGTGTTACAATTTTTGTGGTAAAAACAATAAATGCAAATACATACAACGAAGACCCCAAATAAAAAATTGGATGCAAACTTCATTAAATGTTAAATCTGAGTTTAAATCTGTGCATATTTGTAACTCAACTCTGTAAAGAGCCCCCGCCCCGTCCCTCAAAGTAAGGGAACTTGATGCATATTCAGGGAAATCAACTCTGAAAAAATGTGAAGCCGTCCAAGAGGTTTACTCAAAAAAGGAAACAGTATGTTCGATAAGGGAGCAAATTCTTTCATTTAATTATTGTCCTGCTGAATAAATTAAGATGTCACGCCCACTTCTAATTTTCAGCCAATCAGATTACTTGATCCAGATTGTTGCTATAAATTCACATACTTAATGGCTAACAGTGCAGATCCAGATCAGTTGGCTTCTTCAGAAGCCAACTGATCTGGATCTACACTGTTTGCAAAGGCGAGGCTTATCCGGGCTCAGCAGGACAAGGGTATACATCTTTTGCGAAGGGGATGGATGTGCAGGTAAGTGAACAGACAGGGCGTCCAAAAAGTTGCCTCCCTCGCACACGTATGGAATAATCGCTATGAGATGTATCCGAAACATTTAAGCTTGACAAGAGAAAAAAATATTGGCCTTACTTTTGAATTGACGTTCCCTTTATCTCACTCTCATCGTATTCTATTTCTTTGTCTAAAACTTTTTCTTTCTGGCTTAATTTTCTCTTTGCCTGTGCAGTCTGGAAGTTTGAGGCTCGTCTTACATATTCCTGCAAAAAACGTAAATCAGATTACTTTAAATAAGGTCACAATAACTCGAACTCCGATGGCTCGTTTACAATGGCTAATTCGAACTCGTTTTTGAGTCCCTATGAAATTTGTCCGATAGCTCAAGAAAAATATTTAGGAAACTGTTCCTTTTTATCATGAAATTGTATGTTGTGTGTACTCATCGAGGCGATTCTAATGAGAACACTCAATATACTGTAATTATTATATTAGCCAGCGCAAGACAAAATCTACTACTGGACCTGTATAACCAGCAAAAACTCAGATCAGCCTGTACATCCACCCAGAATGGCAAGGGTTCTCGTTTATTCTTGTTTGAATAGCCTGGAGGCTGTAGAAGGCGTATGCGGCCAGCGAAAACTCTGATCAGACCTGGCGTTATTGTTAACCCTCAGTGGCTCGAACTACCCATATCTCGAACAAATTCCCATAGTCCTAAATATGTTCGAGCCATTGATACCGTACTGGTATCAATACTTCTGAACCGGTATCATTAATTTTGGTACTGCTATCCGCAGGTTAATATTGAAATTTTCAATATATTTGAATAGGCATATTTTCGTAATGCTGTGATGAAAGGAATCAAAGGATCCAATTCGATCAGAACACACGAAAACCACACTCAGGACCACGATCGAACAGACAACAGACACAGATATTCAGACGACCACCTTCTGAAACAGATTGAGGAAGGAGAAATTAAAGACAAAAGCATTGTTATGAACTATAATTGGATTAACCTTTACGACTTTGAATCTCTTGTGCGCGGAAATGATGTGTAACTTGTCTAGTCAGGCATGACGAACTCTTACAACGTTGATTTAATTAAATGTGAATAAACTTTTTAATAACATATTATACAGAGGCCAAAAATTCCAGAAATATGTGTAAGAAAGGCTGACAGCGTGCTTGTAGCTTTCTTACGGTGAATAATTCTGAAACGGAGGTGTGTGAAAAATTAGATTTATGTCATCTGTTATATGTTGCGATTTATTGAAATGCAAACGGTGTATTTCTACATTAAAAAGATAATTTGACCTGTGTCCCTGCACAAACTATTTTTTTTTATTTACTAGAAAAGTAAGTATTGAAAAATATTTGTACATTATTTGCTTCTATTATTTATGCCTATCACAAACGTTTATTATTTTTATTACTTATTCTTATCAGATATTTAATACTTTACCAAACAATTATAGTTTTAGCATGCTTTTGCTTCCAAAAGATCCAGCATTTCTATTTGAACATGTATAGTTAACTAGTTAACTAGTATATGATGAATTTAAACACAAAAGCAAATAAATCCGATTTTGTTACTTTCTTTATTTGCTACCAAAATATCACACTATTGCAGAATCCATTTAAAACGTATGTATAATGAATTTGAGCCGGATATCGCATTTCTTACAAGACGGCATGGCCGCAAAGCAATGACTCAGGTCAGAGTCATTGCTTTGCGCTCTGTGAGTAGCCAAACAGCAAAATGTTTTAGAGGGACCCCAGAGAAACTGTTAGGAATATGTAGATAAGCAGGCTAAACTGTGTTTTTGCTGGACGAACAAGCAATCTTGTAGGAAATGCCGTACCCTGGCGTACGTATTTTAGAGACGGCAGTGACGTTGCTCCGGTTAACGGTACAGAGGGATGTGCAGCTATGCGAGCTGTAACGTCAGTAACATACCTTCGGACATGTGTGCCCAGCGATTTTTCAGATCAGCCTGCAATCTGATCAAAATATAACTGGGCGTATTTTGGATAGATTTTCAAAATTTCTTCATGCGGACAACGAAGACTCTGATTAGACTACGGGAATGCGAAGATTGATTTGAGTCTTTATTGGGCGCACATCTCAGAAGGTACGTCTTCTCACGTTGCGATAAATATGTGTACCAACATAGGAAAAACTAGTTTAAATAAATTACTAACGGTCCATTTAAAGAATAATCGGACAGGATGATATTTTGGAAATACAGAATACAAGAAATTAAAAATTACGAGTAGCAGACCCTACGTCGTTTCTTTGTTTCCATACTATCATGTAATAACCGCCTTTGCGATCACGAAATGATCGTCAAAAATGCAGAACACAATAAGAAAAAAATCGTTTCGATGAAGTATGTACATAAAAGAAAATATTGGGGGCTTAAACTAGTTTTACTCTCGCGATACTTCAATCCTAATTCTGATGCAGCTCCTAATTACAAACATATGCCCTGTCCTCACACTGAAACACATAATACTGTATTCGACTTAATTACCGCACTTACTCATATAAGCGTACAGTCAAGCAATTTCGTCTTTTGATTACAACCCAGATGCTTTTACCTATACTTCTATATAAAAGCATATGTTATTGATACTCATTTGAATTGCTTCGACTAGTCGAAGCAATTCAAGTGAGCACCCACAACATATGCATTTGTAAAGAAAATAAAAACAAAATATTGCATAAGTATCAAAATTACGTCCCTCATTGACTCCTTTGCTAATCTTACTTTTAAGTGTATCCTTATTAGGTGGATATTTTACTACAACTGTTTCCATAGATTTGCAAAATCTAAGCGCACAGCACGGTAATAAGGTCGAATACGGTAAACACAAACACTGAGGGTTCAATGGCGCTGTTAGTTGTTCATCGTCTATCCTTTCTTTCCTTTCTTTGTTGGTTTGGGTGTGTGGGTTGGGGGTTGGGGTGCTGTGCTTCGTGATTGTGATATTTCCTTGGAATATTCACTTACAGGATCAAATGTTAATCGTATATAAAAGTCATACCATAAATCCCGTAACTACTAGTTTTATTCTACCAAACTGTTTTTCCCAATTTTGAGGATAATTGTCACTGCACATGAACACGTACATATACCATAATTATCCTCTTGCTCTCGCCAGACGATTCGATCTTGGTACAACACCGAAAACATTCAGATAATTGTAATTTGTTGCCAAGATCGGATGGATCATGTTGATGTTCTCACAGATATACTGTATTTCCAAAAAGTGAATCTATGAGAGTGATAATTATTCTATAACCTGTAAATCTCATTTCTGATATACTTAAATAAGGGATACATTAGCATGCTTTTAGGTGGATCAGGCAAAATGGGGATCATAAAATATGATCCCCATTTTGCCTGATCCACCTGCATAAGTGATAGCATCAAAGCCCAGGTCAGTCTCTGTCATGGTCTATACACACAATGAAATCGGATATTTTTTTCTCCAGCGTACATTAATGTGTTCAACGGTTGGTTAAAGGTTCGTTTGATTCTATGGAAAGAAATCAAAATATCATTTTCTTCTTTACGGCTCCTAAGGGTGTGCTGGTATGCTGAACACACAGGTGTGTAACTGGTTTTTGCGAAAAACTGTTTGAACGTTTTAAATGTACTTCAACATGTGCGTCCAGCGAAGACAAGGCAGCCTGCGCAGCCACTCAGTCTGGTCCGCATTACGAAAACATGCCTATTCAAATATACTGGAAATCTAACCACCAAAAAATGAAAAATTTTAGATAAAAAATTCTGATATTTTTCATATTTCTGCTCAAAACATAGATTGTGGATATTCGTTAGAACCGCCCCGATGAGGCAGTTCTAACGAGTACCCACATGAATGTTTTTGAGCAGAAATAAGAAAATTAAGGTATACCTTTGCAAACCCCAGTTTTACTATATAAAAGTGGGGTTTAATGGGGTCAAAATTATATATGCATGTTTTCGTGATGGTTTTCGCTTTGTTCTCTTAAGTCTGACACTGATAAAATGTGTATTTAGGCGGATAGTGAAGACTCTGATCACACTGCGCTGGTGCTCAAGCTGATCTGAGTCTTTGCTAGGTGCACATTCCGAAGGCACATTACTTTTGTTGAGGCTCGGCAACTTTTAAAGAGCTAATCACAACTGCAACAGATGTCAGTTTTGCAGTAGTATTCAAAGAAAATTAGTCTTGGCATTTCATATGAATCGTCTGCCGAGCAGATAATTCGCATCGCATGAAATGACAAGTCTTATTTTCTGTGAAAAAATGATAAACAAAATTTTTTATGTCGTATGCTACAATTCTGCTTGAACTTTAAAGGTTAATGTTTTGTCTGCTGCATAACCTTTAAACATAAACGAACGAAACGTGGATTTATTTTCCTGCGGAATTACGAATGAATTCTGTTTACAATGATGAATATGCACTTTAACTAATTAAAGCATTATGCTTTAATTAAGTGGACATTTATAATAAATGGCATTCTACTCTAAATGTTTACAAGTATATTTTATAGAGTACGTCGAAATTACAGACAACCCTCTTTATACCGACGCTCGATAAAACGACAAAATTCGTTATAAAAACAATTTGATTGTTACGAAACCTTCGCTTAAGAGGTAACAATTAGTCACAAATTATGCAGTAATATTGTATTTAATACTTAGAAAAACATATGTTTTGGATATTTGTTAGAATCGCCTTGGTGAGGCGATGCTAATTCTAAAAATATCCAAACATATGTTCTGTGAGGAAATAAGAACAAACCAAGACCTTTCTTACCTATCAAGCTACTCATACACTCCTATTCAAATATATCGAACATTTCACCACCAAAAACTGAAAGTTTTCAAATAAAAATTTTGATATTTTTCATATTTCTGCTCAAAACAGATGATGTGGCCACCCGTTAGAACTGCCTCGGAAATTTAACCACCAAAAATGAATGATTTTTTTTTTTTTTTCAGATAAAAAATTCTGATATTTTTCATATTTCTGCTCAAAACATAGATTGTGGGTACTCGTTAGAACCGCCTCGACCACAATCTATGGCTCAAAACATAGATTGTGGGTACTTGTTAAAACCGCCTCGACCACAATCTATGTTTTCAACAGAAATAAGAAAAAATATATACCCCTGTCAACCCCAGTTTTACTATACAAAAGTGGGGTTTAAGGGGTCAAAATTATATCGGTATGTTTACAACAGTAAACCCATTTTAATGGCAACGTCTTTGGGAATAAATGTTGTCGTTGTATACGCACTTCAAGCTCAGGACTATCGTATTGCGTTTTACTTATAGACAAATATAGTAAAACCAACATGTCCAGGAAGAGCCACAATCACAGAACGTAACCTACCTATGGTACTAGGACGAAGAACAAATAAATCATGACAGACTGTACACATGGCACCTGCAAAAACAAAACTAAGTAACATTCTTCTTCTTGCCCAGCAACTTGACCTCGATGTCAGATAGAATCTTTTGTCAACTAACGTAGCTCGATGTCAGACAGAAACTCTGGCCCAGCAACGTGACCTCGATGTCAGACAGAATCTCTTGCCCAGCAACGTGACCTCGATGTCAGACAGAACTTCTTGTCCAGCAACGTGACCTCGATGTCAGACAGAACCTTTTGCCTATCAATGTGACCTCGATGTCAGACAGAACCTCTTGTCCAGCAACGTGATCTCGATGTCAGACAGAATCTCTTGCCCAGCAACATGATCTCGATGTCAAACAGAACCTCTTGCCCAGCAAGGTGACCTCGATGTCAAACAGAACCTCTTACCTAGCAATGTGACCTCGATGTCAGACAGAACTTCTCGGTCAGCAACGTGACATCGATGTCAGACATAACCTCTTGCCTAGCAACGTGACCTCGATGTCAGACATAACCTTTTGCCCAGCAACGCGACCTCGATATCAGACAGATCCCAACAAACACAACAGTAAGACAATGAACATGACAAAGTATGAAAGAAGCCCCGCTGCGAACAGCCACAACGTCACATAAAAAACAACCAATACCAGAGTTACGGCCTTAGACCGGGCAATGATAAAAACTACTGTTGGGTTCAAACCATATGCACTGATATATATTACTATATATTGGAAGAGTCCATTTTCGAGTTTAGGTATGTAAGGCTATATGATACAGATATTCCTAAAGGATAATGGTTCAACTATTTGCGTTCTGCGGCGTCTGATCTGGTTCTGCACTGTTTGCCAGTTACCCGCTTAAGGGTCTCCAGTCTTCTATGGGCAAAATCGATTTTTGGTACCAAATCTTCACCCTGTGTTAATATATTGTAGAATACAATACGAATGCTCGGTGCTCATAGAGGCTCCTTACACAATTAGTAAAACTAAACTTGTTTAAACTAAAAAAAAAATTGGGAAAAGAACAAAATAAGCTTTAAGCTTCCGTTCTAATCCTGGTTGTGTTATGACATTGTATGTTTTGTACATGCACTAAATTGGAAATAAAGTATGTTTAAACTAATTAGTAAAACGAGACAGGAAAAAAACGTAACAAACTTGATGCAAAGCATCAATACGCCGGGAAACTAATCTATCATGCATTACTTAGCTCCCTATAGATCGTAGTATAGTGAAAAAATGTTATAATTTATGAAAGGTTGTAATTATATAAATTATCACACTACTCAACGATAAAAACATTATAGACGTTATCAGATCTATGCAAAAAAATCAACTATGATCGTCTATCCCGCATACGTAATTACATGTCGCCATCCATAGCCTATGCCGAACATACTATATCCGATATCCGTGAGGGGGTGGGGGGCATACTCTAATTTTGACTGCTACATAGACTGGGCCCTAGCATTTAGTATTAGAAAGATCTGCGAAATTAAATGTTTCTAAATAAACATTCATTTGATCATTTGAGTCTATAAAAGAGCAGTTCATCAAACTAATGGCATCTACAGACGATACTATTTTGAAATCCATTGGATTATTTGTAAGCGAATGTAATATATCATAGCATGTCATCAAGGCTATATATATATATATATATATATATATATATATATATATATATATATATATAAGCGAATGTAATATATCATTGCATGTCATCAAGGCTATATATATATATATATATATATATATATATATGTATATATATATATATATATATATATATATATATAAATATATGTGTGTGTGTGTGTGTGTGTGTGTGCGCGTGTGTGTGTGTGTGTGTGTGTGTGTGTGTGTGTGTGTGTGCATTTTTTTCTCTTTTTTCAATCAAATGATGATAAAATTACTTTCATATCATTGTATAATGTATTATGTCATGTTTGTATTTGTTTGCCTTTAACCCTTATAGGATATTGTTGTGCAGTAAATAAAATACTATTCTATTCTATTCTGTTCTATGTAGCAGTGTTTCGTTCTTGTTTCCACTCATAACGTTTTCTTTCGGCCCAAATCTTTCCATGATTGAATATCAAATTAAAATGTATTATAAAACCAGCTTATAATCCGTTCGATTTGAGAATGCATATTTCCAATCGTAAACAAAGAAAAATATCTTAATTTTCTTCTTCGTAGTACGACGGAGAAAAACGAAATGAATAAATTCAAACCGGTACGAATATTGACAGCAACAAGCTCATTTTTAGGTCGAATGGTCAAATTGGGGCTCCTACGGGAAAACTGCTCATGTCTCTTTTAAATGAGCAAAACCCACATTGCTACATTCATTCTACACAGTACTTCCCATTTTTTTTTATTTCACTATGTTACCAATAGCACACTTCTCTGCTGCAAAAGTGTGACTTTGAATAATAATAATAATAATAAAAAGAAAAAAAAATGGGGGATGAATACTTATATATAACCCCACTTAGAACCCCATAAAATGGAAGAAAACCGATGTTCTCCGAATGCATACACATTTCACAAAAACAACCTCAAATAGATACGCCGGGCGGCAGCCCGGCGTAAATAAAACGTGTGAATCGAATTGAATCACTGTGATGAAACAAGTAAAAGAGCTCGTGGCAAAAACCTCAGACACTGGCCTACAGCACTGAAGAAAACTACTAATTGACCTACGGAGGATCCGAAAAAAGACATAGGTCCAATATTCACCCTGTTGGATGGATACATTTGGCTGATTTTCAAGCATTTTTTCTATGGAGGTACTTTTTGCGGCTTCTTCTTTGCTTTATTGTACACCTAACTCCCTGTGAAAAGAGATCTACTATAAAAAGAAAGAATTTGCTCCAAGAAGAGCACATTCTTTCCTTTCAGAGTAGATCCTTTTCAGATACAACTATAATGTTGTCTCCCTTAAACGTGTATCAGTCCCCGTTTGGGAGTTCAACAGCTATTTCATCATATAGCTGGCCTACAAAGGGCATAAATATGCCCCAATCACCATCTTGTCAGCGGATCACTGAATTTATGCGGAAGATGTTTTCCAGGACTCTTGAGGACAGACAAGAAATTTTCGGGAACGAATACATTTTCAGGATGCAACTTTGTCGAAGTTGTTTCGCCTACCATCTGAAAAGGCCACTACTCTAAATGAAAGGGGGCAATTGTTTACTTTTCAGAATGTGTTTGGTGCGCAGGCAGGCTAACATGAAGTAACAAAAGTTGTTTCCTTTTTGAAATTATAAATCCGTTGCACTCAATAACCCTTTTTATTCAGATAAATACGGGACCCCTTTAAAAAAAGTCTCCCAGTTGCATTATTTCGACCACTGTTTCAAAGTTGACATTAAGTCTTTTAGAGTTGTCTTTAAGGACAAAGCTGGTTCTATTACGTCTGCCCATTTCCTAAACTTTCATCTAGAAAGGGACAATTCAACATTTCAAAAGCGACGATAACGTCTCTTGTCCTAGCGATAATTAACTTACTGAATTAAGACCGTCTACCTACAAGGTATATTTTTGTTCAGAGTTATTGCATAAAAAGCAGTGACGCACGTTATTAACAGCCGTGCATTAACCGGCGAAAATCCGTGTACTAACAAGGTAATTCACGAGCTGTTAGTGCACGGCTACG
This sequence comes from Anodontia alba, assembly GCA_964016985.1. NCBI lineage: Eukaryota > Metazoa > Mollusca > Bivalvia > Lucinida > Lucinidae > Anodontia > Anodontia alba. The sequence goes on along the minus strand of OZ024834.1, from coordinate 51,583,895 downwards.
CAACTTTCGTTATGATCGTACCGGGGCCACAGATTTGCTGCCGTTACGAGATGTGTACTGCCTGGCCCTAAAACGATCATAGTCCGTGGAAATTGCGTTCGTGAGACATCGGTGAAAAGGCGAAACACAATAGTGCAAGACATAGCGCGAAATGTAGCAAATATTTTCAGTTTTTATGCAATAATAGCGATCGAACGTGGTTTTCAATGCATTAACATTCACCAGGTCCCTTTGGAGGTGTTGAAAACCGCGGCTATATAAATTAGTTTTATGCGGTTATAAATAAACCAAATAAAGAAATACTAACGGGATAGATCCAAATAGCTACGCGAACGCCATGGTCTGTGTATTTCGCTGAAATGATTACACGGGCTACGCGAACACCATGGTCTGTGTATTTCGCTAAAATGATTACTCGAGGCGTAAACGTTGTCGCGATTTGAAAATAGGAAGATGCCCAAGAAAGGCCACAATCATGGAAGATTGACCCCCACCACCACCACGCTTTCCACAGCGCCAGCAAGTAACAGGGTAATGGTTTAATTACATGTAATGACAACACAAAACAACATTTTATCGAATCGAGAACGAAGAGGAGCTACAAGGAATTCCACTTTGGATAGGCCAGCAACAAGATCTGCACAATGAATCTCTTTCGGAATGTCCACAATTTGCGTATACAAATTAGTATTAAATCTAGAACAGATGCTATCGTGATGAAAAATAAGAACATCACAGTTGCTTTGATTATTTCATAAAGTGTAATGTGATCTTCCTAGCTATCAAACTAATGTTTCGTTATGTCCTTCCGAGCCTGAGCACTTCGCAAATACCATAAAACAATGTTACAACTGTAACGAATGTTAGTCGTAAAACAATGTTAGAAGCATAGCAACCACTCGTTCATTACCACATAACCTAACACAGACAAAATAACGTCTTCTTTGGGATGTTAGACAGGAACTATAAAACAGAATCATAAAAATATATATCAAATTTGTAAAAATACTATCTACATACCTCACTTAAACGCCTGATTCTCCTGTACATTACTTGACGTACACTCCAGAAAACTAAAGTTGAAGCCCATTATTTAACTTTGACCAAAAGAAATGGCTTTTTCAATCTGTTGTCAGATTTGATTTATTATTAGTCCAAGGTTTATTAACATTCAAGCATTTAGTTCAGTTTTATTCGCCTTTCTCTTTTGCTAGGGGAATATACCCAGCTAGCATTCTATGTAAATCTACATCGGGCCGTCATCGGCCCGTCAGCTACCCTGACGGGCCGATGACGGCCCGATATAGATTTACGTAGAATGCTGATATGTATTTACGTAGAATGCTGACTGGGTATATGTATGTAAGCATCAGATGAATTCATGTTATGTTTTATTAATTAAGCTTATTGATATAATGGTAAAAACTATTGAAATTGGTATTGATATCATTCGCTTGGGAAACTATTGCCATTTAAATTCTCCCATTCCGAATCGTTCTATTTACGATAACGAGTTCGTTCAACAGAAACTGTTTACAAATGCAGATGTAACTGTTTCTCTGAAATCGACTAATACAGACCTTTATTCTATGTACAATTGCCGTCAAAACCTCCTTTTTGACCTAATGGACTAGTTCTAAGTTCAATATTCATACGTCCACTGTAGACTTGAGGCGCATTAAATGATTTGCGCGCTGCATGTTGTTTTGATAATTGTATACATATAATGGATTTAAAGCGTTTGTATTGGGGTGCCGGCGCGTATGTAAGGGAAGAGATGATGGGGTTTGTAAACAGTATTGTAAATTAATATCTTCATTAGTTTTGTAAAGTAACATTCGGGAAACACAAAAAAGATTATGTATATAATGCGCTGACCATCACGAAAACATGCCAATATAATTTTGATCCACTTGAACCCCACTTTTACATGGTATAAGTCGGGTTTACAGGGGTCTACATTATTTTTTTTCTTATTTCTGCTCAAAAACATAGATTGTGTGCACTCGTTAGAACCACCTTTACGAGGCGAGGCGAGGCGGTTCTAACGAGTACCCACAATCTATGTTTGGAGCAGAAATAAGAAAAATATCAGAGTTTTGATCTGAAAATTTTCAGTTTTTGTAGGAGAAATGTTCAATATATTTGAATAGGCGCGTTTTCGTAATGCGTAAAGTCCACGCTGCAATTTACACTAAGTTTATCACATGCTACTTCCACTGGCTTTTTCAGTGAGTTAATGACTTTATTTTACTACCCTCTAACGCTTTTGATTTTGGAAATTAAGTACAATCGAATCTCAATGGCTGGAATACTTCTGAGACCATGAAAATGTGTTATAAACATGGGAATGTCGAGCCACTGAGGGTTAATCATAGCCCCATAGAATGCAAACGCGGATAATTCAGGGATTCAATCTGTAAAATAATCATGGTATATTTAGTGTAATGATTAGAATCATCTCGATGAAGCCATTCTAAATCTAAGAACATTTTGTTATGATAAAAAGTCTTTTAGAAGGTCCCTAAATATTTGTTTTCTTGAGATATCGGAAGACTTTCTTGGGGAGTCAAAACGAGTTAGAATCAACCCGGGTAGTAGAGCCATCGGTGTTTGCGTCATTGAATGTTTACTGTACTCGTATCTTCAAACTTATTCAGCTATATGGATTTCATTAAAGTCTAATGTAAACATGTAACCGCGTTAATATCAAAGACTTCCATTGGCAAAAACTGATATTTTGGAACAGTTTTAACAATTTGTCACTCTCTACAAAAAGGTAGTTTACAACATGAATATCCTGCGGCAAACAAATGCATGACTGTTAACCTTTTTTATGGTTGATAACGTTGCTTCCCTTTTTAATAGGTCCTCAGGCTAAATGACGGCTCCATCCTCAATTTGTTTTAGAAGGCAGACGCCTGAATATCAATAACTGCTGTAGCCCCATCGTAGTCATGTTTGTGGCTATGTTGTATTCTGTCCTCAGATCGCTATTGAGTCCCTTACATTGTTTCATCATAGTTGATGACAATACGTGTGTTTTACTGTGGTGTTGCAATGATGAGGTAGAGGACCGAACATGTTTGTAATTTGGAGCTGCATCAGAATTATGAGCGAGGTTTCATGCAAGTAAAGCGCTTTATTACATTTCTAACAATGAATTACCTGTTTTTCTCGGTGAAAGAAAACCCGGTAATCGCTCACCAGTGAATTATTTCATTTCTTCAAATGGACTGTTTTCACGCGCTAATTAGTGCCGTAATTTTGTGACGTAATTAATTCATTTGTTGAAGGATTGTGCCATATTTCGCTTTCAATGCTTTAGACGAGTTCAATTACAAAGAAAAATATTTATAAATATGATTATAATTTAAGATCTTTATTTATCTCGATTAGAACTGCAATACAGGCATTTTGTTTTTTTAATCACGTTTACTATTCACCCTGCGTTTTCCTTTACCATACTTTTTCGTGAAGACTAATTGCGAGGATAATCAGTGAGTTTAGTTCTGTTTAGAAAACTATCGAAACAATGAGTAAGTTCCTTGAACTTTCAGAAGCCTAGAAAAATAAATAATAGTAAAAACGTGTGTTCCTATATCACGCTTATGTAACTGATGTAGTTTCCATTTTTTCAGACAAGACATGTATTCAAAGGTCGCTGCTCTCGTAACAAAGTTCATCAGGATTCGCTTTGTTTTGTTTAAACTACAAAGCAGGTCTCCCCAGCAAACACATAGCGTGATTACAACGTCTTTACAACGTCACTGCAACGTCACGACGTTGCAGCGACGTTGTAACGACGTTGTTGCGACGTTGTGTGTTTGCTGGGTAGAAACCAAATTTATATAATCGGACAAGCAGATCTAAGCATTCAATGGAAATCTAGATCAGATGCCGCAGAAGTCGCCGTCTGAGCAGACACAGAAAACGATAGTAAAATGGACGAAGCTCTAGGATAAGTATTTTAATGTGTCAGAATACTTAGGGTAATTATGGTAAGCGCACAAATATTGTGTGCATTCACACTTTCCACTCCGAAGGATGGCATTATAAAATCTCTCGCCTTCTTTCTCCCTCTTTACCTCACTGTCTTCCTCTCTCTGATTGTATACATATCCTGCAAGGATACATTTGCAAACTAAAGGTCATACATTTCTTATTCGTTACTTTAAGAACATTTGAATCTGTATACATATCCTGTGTTGTGTATATGTGAGTGAAATGCGAAGCGCAAGTAAGTATGTATTAATGTTGCAGAGCGGATCTTTCTATCAGACGCATACCAAACGTAGTGTATTTGTCGAAGTGTATCTACCATTAATATACTTATTGCCCAGTTGAACGTGCCACAGTATTTTCATCCTATTTTATATCAGCTGCCACCACTTGCGAATCGGACGGAAAATGTGCTTATATCAAAGTTGACAAGGTGTATCATCAGTAATCGAAGTCTGAGCAATCTATTATGCGCACCGAAGTTTCCAAGACGTCTGTCAAATAACATAACTCCACGGTAAATATACATTGTATAATCACAGGTAGCATGACAAATTGAAATATTGGTGATGTTGCCCACTTCTTCAACCCGCCCCGCGCCCCCTCCCTCCCCCCACTCCCATTGCTCCCCCTTTCAGAGGTGCAGCGACTGGAGTGATAGGTTTCAGCTGATAACTAACCAATATATACAGAATGACAAGCACACGACGCACTGCCAAACGCTTTGGTACGAATAAATCACCTATCTAAACTTGGACAAAGTACCAATCTTACTGTCCGAAAACTAAGAAAGATGCTTTATAAATAATACTGAATTGCCGAACTGAATAATGAAACCTAAATATGCACAGACTGCGTTTCAAAATAGGGTCACAAACAACTAATCGAATTCAATATGAAATATGAGACTTGTTTCCAACTGAGATTTGATATACGAGTTCAACACTATGTGAGTCCAACACTATTTTACGTTCTAGTGTTACAGGCTGTCAGCTCCATCTGATAGTTCCCATTTAAGATTCTGACAGGCCGCCTCACAGAAATATATCTCGCTACTAGTTGTGACACACACGCGTCAACTCAGGAACTCCATTGATGCCTGAAACATGGTCATCCCCTGTCTTCCCTATTTTAGGAATTAATCCTATAAGATAGTTCGGCCCAAAGCCTAACCCTACATAGTTTTCTACACTTATACTGCAACACTCTAACTTGACGATCCGCCACTATACTCATCTCTAACGATGGTCAACGGTGTCAAATATCAGCTTTAAAGGATCACCTATGCGTTCACCTACTGAGACCAACTCCATGTCTCCAAGCTCAACCTATGCACTCATCAATATATCCGATTCTCAAGAGGTCAAGCTATATGGACCACCATCAACAATTCGCACTCTTATTTCAAGACCTCTCTATAAAGCTATGTTTACAAGAGAACCCGAGAATTAAGTGAGTTGGTATCTCTTTGGCGCAAACGTCAACTGTTTTCTCTGTTTGTTCATTGCTCTCAAGGGTCTTTCCTTTTAGATCATATTGCTATATGCTTGGTGAATACCCAACCAAGGTTAACAACATTGCTGCACTCGTTGATTGCACGACGGTGAGTCGCGCCGCAGTAAGATGGCTTGTGTCCGTCTTGATCCGTATGAGGTTGGGCTCATTGTGGTTCTACTTGTAGTTTTGTTTCGCCCGGACTTTAAGTTTTGTTGGTAATGCTGTAGATAGTCGGTTTTATGCAACTTTGCACGCTTCTCATTGATTGTTATTCTCCTCAGAATGTGATATTGATAACAAAATAATATAAACTAGACATGCATTCGTAGAATTCTTCGCTCCAAATTATATGTTTGTTCATTCAAAAGATGGAAAAGAGAATAACACTGACAATATTCGTCCCATTTCTTTTTTAAAAGTTAAATCAGGTGATTTGCAAATCAGCGCAAATAAGCTCACTTAATTTCGGAGCATTATACTCAATCCATATTAATTATGAGTGAAAAAAGAAAACCTTAACATATTTTGCTCTGTTTCTGTTCTAAAGAGTAAATGTATTTATCAATTTTGTTGTTTGCAGAGTTTTCTTAATTTCAGAGATGACAGTAATTACTATTATGAAATATAACTGCAGGGAACGTACCTGATAATGTATAAAGACAGGTATTGCGGGAACAATGGGACCACAACGTCAGAAAACAGTCTGATAGCAAAGATGCAAAGTTTCTCCATGCTGACAACAAAGACTCTAATCAGACTGCGCGGACGCGCAGTCTGATTAGAGTCTTTGTTGGATGCAAAATACAGAAGGTACGTTTTCTCACATTCCGGCTCAATTATTCTTCACTTGTTGGTAATTAACTTTACTTTCAGTCATTAATGACCCTACAATCATTATTCACGATTGTAGTCTTAAGAAGTAATATACATGTACGTTCAGGAGAAACAACTCCTCACAGTCATGTATTTCTCCTTTCTGAAATAGGGTCTACTCTAAAACGCAAAGAATTGGCTCCTCTTGGAAGCAGAATCTCTCCTTTTAGATAGAATAGATCCTGATTCAGAAGAGGATTGCTGTGCACAAAAAAAAAAAGTTACAAAAGTTATGAAGGTACGTTTTCTCACGTCAAGTTACTACCCCCGGCTTTCGTGATCGTGCAATCATTATTCATGACTGTAGTCCAGGTAGTCTCCAGGGGTATTAACCCATTTAAGCCTTGCATAACATAAAAGGGACATTGGTAAACAGTGTAGACCCTGATCAGACGCCACAGAACGCGGCGTCTGATCAGGGTCCACACTGTTTGCATTAAGTTTAGACATGTCTACAAAACATGACAATAATGAAAACTAACCAGGCATCCTTTATATAGGAAATGGAACTGTCCAAAGACTTGAGATAGAAGAGTCCACTCGGAATAAATGGGTTAATACACTTTCAGGAGAGGCACCTTTTCAAAGACCAAATCCTTTCCATTTAGAGTAGACCTCATTGTAGAAGGGAAATGCTGTGCAAAAAACAAAAACAAAACAAAAAAACAAAAAAAAAAACAAAAAAAACAACAGATTTTACAAAAATACCCCTCTTCCTGAAAATGACGAATAATCTATCAATATTTAGTCCCCTTAAATTATTTCATCTGAATACCATCGTGTAACTGTTCAAGCTGATCTCAAGCTTCCCTGATATTAACCAAGTTTTGCCCAAAGATTGATTAATAAACAGAGGGAAAACTACTACAATACTACTACATGTAGAATTTTGCCAAACCAGGCGACAATATACCAGTGTTTCCGCGGTCCAGTTTGGGCTTACGCCGTTTGTGATAAAAATTCAATTATGGCCCTTTATCGTGTCTGCGAAAAGCGAAATCGCAGATCAGATTGGGAAAAGACTGACACCCCTCACAGTTAAAGGGACTCATCCGTATATTAGGATGATGCTTATGATAATAGTCATGAAGAAATGAGCAGTTGAGAAAGCAGACATGCATAATTAATTATATGCAACGTGGGATGACTAATGGATGCATTCGCGCAGTACGATTTGGACTTTTGCCCGGTGTCCATCAGTAAACTTTACAGTAACAAAAGGGTTCCATAAGCAGACAGCGAAACCCAGATCAGACCGTGCGATTGCCCTTGAGATGCAAATCAAAAACATGAGCCCGTGCGCAGCATTTTCTATAAGATTGCATGTGCGCAAAAGCGAAGACACGGATCAGCTGAGCAACCGCACAGTCTGATCAGGGTCGTCGCATGGCACAGGGTACTTTATGGGTAGGCAACGTTCAAAAGCGTGTTTTGGCAGACAGCGAAGACTCTAATCAGCCCAAGCGAATAGGCAGAATGATCTGAAAGTTTGCTGGGCACACATGAAATTTGTAGAAATATTGTTTTCCTAATATCAACGAAACCGTTATGCTCGTAACCGCGTTCTTAGTTCTAGGAACACCATTCTAGGCGGGTGATTATGCTATATAATGAGAGCTAGGCAGACGAAATGGCCAGCATACCAAGCTAGCACAAATGCAGTCCGCTCAGACTTACTAAGATCTATCTTTGTAGAGTAAACGGACGCACTAGAATTGTGTGAGAGTTGATATCATTTTTGATGGTGTACGACTGTTTAAATAGGGAAAAATGCTGGTCAACGCATGCTGTTTTCCCTCAGTGGTTGTGATATGAGATTAACGCTTAGCAAGCTCGATAAAAAAATCAGCAGATGACATTTTGATTTTTTCCCAGAAAACAGGTTTTGGCATTTCATGCAAATTGTCTCCAATGGAGACAATTTGCGTAAAATGTCAAATCTTGTTTTCAGAGAAAATAAGAAAAGTGTCTTCAATTTTGTCGTCTGTTCAATTAGCCTAGAGAGTGGTAAAGGTTAATAATGCCGCGATAATCTGAGAGATGTTTGTACCAAAACATACCTTGAGACCGTAGTCACTGGAATCGCCATAATGCTTGTTTTTGGCGCAGGAATAATACAAGAATTCCACGATGAGTTGCGCCATGGGCAAGGAAAACGGGAATTTGAAATGCCGAACAAAAACAAAGCTATTGATATTGCTATCTACAATGCTGTCATACGAAGAGTCTGAATAAAAGCGAAGATTCCGTTTGTTGTTCTTTTGTACGTGGTTGCACCCCTCCCCTTCAAACCCCACCCCCACCCCGCGCAGTCTGATCACAGTCTTTGTTCCTCAGGTAGCCTGAAATTCTCTGAGGGACAAAGGTTTATATTAGTCATTAAAACAATCACGGTTCAAAAGTTAACAAAGTTGTTAGCTAACGTGACGTTAAAATTTCTATCTTGAAATATGGCAAATACATTGATATTTTTACTGAAAAAAAATGTGAGTAGCTTTTGCATTCCTGACCGCGCTCGACATGACCCAGTTGGGTTGACTGGGCCGTAAAGCCTCAACACAAACAAACAAGCAACCTTCTATTAACCTGAAATCCTCAGAGGGACAAGGGTGTTTACATTAATCATTAAAACAACCAGGGTCCGGTTGTTCATAACTTAACGAAGGTAATAGCTAACGTGGCGTTAAAATTTCTATCTTAAATATGGCAAATACATTTTTTTTTTTTTTTTTAATGAAAAAAATGTGAGTACATTTGCATTGCAAAAGCTACTGACACTTTTGCAGCCAAATTATTAACTTATTTTGACAGTATCTCGCGGTTGCTCATCTACTTTACAAAACAGTGGACAAAGTGTTCAAGACATTACGAAAACAAGCCTATTCAAATATACTGAAAATTTTACCACCAAAAAATGAAAATTTTTAGATAAAAATTCTAATATTTTTTTTCAAATTTCTGCTCAAAACACAGATTGTGGGTACTCACAATCTATGTTTTTGAGCAGAAATAAGAAAATTAATGTATACCCCTGTAAACCCCAGTTTTGCTATATAAAAGTGGGGTTGAAGGGGGTCAACATTATATAGGAATGTTTTCGTGATGAATGACTAAATTACACTTGTTGGATTTTTATTACATATTTTCTACACTTTTACATGTGCATCCAGCGAAGGTTCCGATCAGTCAGCCAAGTCTGATAAGAGTCTCCGTTGGCCACATGAAGATGGAATTAGCCTTTAGCTGTCCATAAGATGAATAGCGGAGACTCAGATCGGAAAACTACATAGCGGAGACTCAGATCGGACAAATACATTGCCTTGAATCGATGTTTTGAGAGCCGGCAGCGCTGTAGGCTTTCTGTTCGTATGCTTATCAATTAGTCCGGTTCGAATCGCGATCAAGTCCGGAGTCATTTCAACTTTGAACAGTGTTCTTATACACCATGCCTTTATACAGAATATCCCCTTGGCGTTGTCTATAAACGATGGAAATACCATTAATGTGACATTATAACATGAAAACCTTAAACTACTTCTACGTGTATTATTTTATTCATATTATCATAAACAATACGAACTGTTAAATAGTACAAATACTGTTTAAAAAATTAAAAATAACAACTATCTCCAAACTTTTGTTTTACAACTATCATTTTTTAACAGCGATTATAAAAACAGTACTATTATTGCAAGAAGCGCCGTTTCCGAATCACAGTCTCACTGTAAACATCACGAAAACATACCTATGTAATTTTGATCCCCTTTAATCCCACTTTTATATAGTAAAACTGGGATTTACAGAGGTATACATTATGTTTTCTTATTTCTACTTAAATGCATAGATTGCGATACTCGTTAGAATCGCCTCTAACGAGTATCACAATCTATGTTTTTGAGCAGAAATATAAAAATATCAGAATTTTTGTCTGAAAACTTTCAGTTTACGGTGGTGAAATTTCCAATATATTTGAATAGGCGTGTTTTTGTATGAGCTCAGAAAGTGAAACAAAAACTAATTAATAGAGATACATAACCTTTGCACAGGGTGGTAAACTCATTATGCTTGGTTATTTAGATAATTCATATGAATATCATTTTTACCAAAACTCAAGGGAGCACTTAATCTAATTATAACAATTCGCAATGTATTCGAAATATTTATACTATTATGCAGTGTACGAGTACACAAAATGTACATTGCATTGTAACTCTATTTATTTGCAGTACGAAAACACACCTATTCACATATATAGAAATTTTTCCTCCTAAAACTTAAAATTTTCAGATAAAAAAAAATCTGATATTTTTTTTAATTTCTACTCAAAACACAGATTGTGGGTTCTCGTTACAACAGCCTCACGGAGGCGGTTCTAACGAGTACTCACAATCTATGGTTTTGAGCCGAAATAAGAAAAATAATGTAAAACCTTTTTTACCGTATAAAAGAGGGGTTTAAGGGGGTCAAAATCATATAGGAATGTTTTCGTGGTGGTATTTTTCGCTGTCTGCAAGGAGTAATCATGGGTCATGTGCTGTCCAAAGAGCGCCCAGGGAAGACTCAACCGAAGATGTATTGTCTCAGTTGCAGCTCATTTGATAAGAATAATCGTATTTACCGATATACTTGGTCGTAAACTACGCTTTCTGCTGGAATCACTCGCACGACTCATTTTTCTATCCATTTTCAGTTATCTTTCCCAACAACAGGTATCAGCAACTAATTCCTTTCAAAACAAGTGAGCATTTGTAAAATGCATTACTTTCCACTAAACGTCATAATTATTCATAAGTTATAACGTTTACATTTGTAATCTTACAAGTAAAATATGAGCGGACTCTCTTTATAGTAAAAAGGTAACTTCTGTTAGTTTAGATAACCTGCGCGCATACGGGCACACGGTTTTTGCAGGAATTTTATGTATAAAATGTTCATACCTTTTACTTTTATAATGCAAATATTCGTCATTAAAACATTTAGAGAAAAAAATATGTTAGTACTGATGTGAATGCGAATCACATTACCTCCTGGTGATAAGGGGCGTTTTATTTACAATGCATCTCATTTGTAATTTTTAGCGTCCGAAGGACTGCTTGACAAAGTACGTCTTTTGAGAACTCGTTAAGCGCTAGGGGAAAGACATTAATATCAGAAATTTAAGGGGACTTGAAACACATACAAGGAATTCACTTCTGTCAAAACTAAATCTGTTCCCTTCCGAAAAGGGATCTCTACTCTAAAAGGAAAGAATGTGCTCTCTTCTTTCCTTTTAGAATAGACCCCTTTTCAGAAGGGCTTAGAACACAGGAAAGCAAACAGGAAATCACAAAAGTCATCTCCTTCGTACTAACTGGCAGAAAATCTACCATGTGTATCATAACATCGTAGATTCAGACCGCGGACCTTGACGTATGTTAATCATATTCTGATTTTACACAATTCAGAATCTGTTGGCAGTGGGCAAAAGTTTAGATCATCCTTGCATCTCTCCGTGTTTCACTAATGAGATGACTTTTTTTTTTTTTTTTTTTTTTTAGCGTCTCGCAAAATAATTCCATATTTTTGCGCTTAACGCAACTGTTACTGGTGACATATGTAAAATTAATCTAAATAGTTCAGTTTTCAGATTTTTAACGCTGCCAGGCAACTGAGTCACATAGAGGCAGCACCTAACCCAAATAATGATATTGGGTGAGTCTATTTGTCATTCAAGGGGTGTCAGGTGTATTTTTTTTTCTTTTTTGTTGATTTCTTATTGTTGTTGTTTATTTATTTATTTATTTTTTTTTTCATTTTTGTTCTACTTGTAATTGAAATTACTGTAAGCAAACAGTGAAGACCTTGATCAGACGCCGCTGAATGCAGCCTCTGATCAAGGTCTGCACGGTTTGCCAATGTCCCACAAAAGGAACGCCAGGCTTATATGGGTTAATATTTTTCACTCCTGCTAAGATTTCATGATTGTTAACTAATGCGACAGTGTTATACGAATATACATGTTTCTGATCTGGCTATATATTTGTTGTATATATCATTCACCCCTTGTCTACCTACAACCAGTAAAATTACAGATACACACTGACGCACGCACGCATGCACGCTACGAGACAATTCGAGGGTAACACAAAAGTATCTTAATCGCTCATCAGTTCACTATCATGGTAACAATATACTGGCGACAATATCCAGGAACGTAAATAGGATTTGACACTTCCTGTTTTCTAGGAAAAATAAGAAAATTATTTCAAAATATCGTCTGCTGAAATTCTTCCCTTTGTGCTTGCTTAACACAGGTTTGGCTGTGTTTAATCTTGGCATACAGCCCCATAAGAGGCCAAATTAACATTTTTGCAGCCCTATGTTCATACACGACGGATCAGGCTCATCCTGGTTCTCCTAGTGAGTGGTTTTCATTTGCTTTAGCTTTGTTTGTTCTCGAACCCTAGACTGGCTCCAGTTTCCAGTGACTAAATATTTTTCTCATAATCCTGTTTGATAATCCACTATAATAAAACCAAACAAATATCATGACTATAAAGGCTGGTCACTAGTGACCAGCCTCTGTAGTCACGATATTACTTTGGTTTTACTTTAGTGGATTATTAAACAGATTATAAGAAAAAATATTTTGTCACTAGAGACTGGAGCCAGTCTACTCGAACCGAACCCCTCCCCGGTGTTTCATGAAAGCGCTGGAAGCTAATTTATAAGTGCTCGGTGTTGATCCACTGATGTAATCACTACACACACGCATTTATGTACAGTTTGAACTGTGTCAAGTTTAAGGCTTGTAAAATAAGATTTAAGCCCGGTACTGGCTTATGCTGCTGTCCGTTCCTGGGCGGAAAATTCTGATCTACCTTATTCGACCTAATTACCGCACTGTCCGCTTAAGTTTTTTAAAACTACTAAAAATGTAGTACAATATCTTCCTAATAACGGCACACTTTAAAGAGCATGAGCAGAGGACTTCCTAGGGACGTATTTAATGATGCTTCTGTGATATGTGTTATGATTTTCTATATAAAAGCATATATTATGGGTACGCAACATCTGAATTACCTCCGAGTCGATAAGTTCACAAAAGCATATGTTGTGGGTACTCATTTGAATTGCATCGACAAGTCGATGCAATTCAAATGTGTACCCACAACATATGCTATTATAAAGAAGTAGACAATATTACACGGACTGCAACCTGAAGCCTACGAATTTTGCTTGAATGTACGCTTAATGGGGTATGTGCGATAATTAGATCGAATACGGTAGGTCAAGACTTTTGTAAAAAGATTCTAAAAACAGTGACGTTTGAGAGCAATGTACACACAGAGAAAGAAAAAATAGCTGAAGTATCCCCGTATTTTGGGCCAGATTACCTGGTGTCGGCCAGTTAGGCTTCGTTGACCGTTATATAATTTTCAAAAAAAAATCCCGAAAGAAGCCCAGTGATCCCAATAGACCAGAAAATAACAATTTCACTACAATGATCCTCCAGGAGATATTTTACGGCGGCTTAACGGCACTAATACCAGCTTGTAAAGATAAATATAGTTTAAAAAGACAAAAAAAAAAAAAAAAAAAAAAAAAAATGAGAGAAATGAACAGACACAACAACGAATATTGCCCAGGCTGACCCAAGTCTTCGCTGGGAGCACATGAACAAGTTTGTTTTTTGTTGTATTATGCAAGAACATTCGAGCAATATCTGTCAAAATATATGCTCTCGTGGACAAACCTATGATTTTCTCATTTTCGCATACACCTAAGTAAATGTATACAGCAACTTAAACATTTTGGTATATGTTGTCGCCTAACGTCTCCAATTCAAACATTCGCCCTAGGAATGGTACGTTTGAAGCAAAATCAACGTAACACAGCGGTTCAGATGCTTCTCCGCGGGGCGTCTCAGAGTATCATCGCCGGGAACCTCCAAGTGTGTAAATCGACATTATCTTAAATGTACCACCATCTACATCAGATGGGAACGACAAATGATATGCCCGGATGCGGACGTCCGCACATCATGACACGTCGACAGGACCGATTTATACGACTCGCCTACATGTGTCTCTGTATTTGGTTCCGTACAGCCGTTGAAACTGCCGAGGCACCGTCAGGAACGCATACATGTAACAATCGGATACTGTCAGAAACCGCATACGAGAGTTTATGATAGTCTCTTCAGCCATACTTGGCATGTCATTGACAATACGTCATCATCAAATGGCTTGGCTCACTCAACACAGACCGAACATGTTTCCCCTTCGTCAGTGGTGAACCGTCATGTTTTCCATTGAATCCAGGTACTTGTTAAATAGAACTGACGGCCATGTACGGGTGTGCAGGCGTATTTGTGAGTGTTACCACGACCACTGCATGCTGGAACGTGATCACTTTAGGGGTGGTGGGTTGACGGTATGGAAAAAGAGCACCTTTGATGTTCGTCGATAGTAGTTTGACGGCTTTACGTGGACTTATTTTACCACCGGGTGTTTTCCCATTTGTATGCCATCAAAACGTCGTATTACAGAAAATGCACCGGGGCATGTAGCACGAACCAGCATGGCTTTTTTTTTATCAAAATAACGGCAACAAATAGCCATAATCTCCCTCCTATAGAGCACGTATGGGCCATCCCAGACAGGCGTGTTTGGAGATACCCACAGCCACCAGCCACGCTTCAAACACGGTTTGCTTTAAACATGCATCAATCCATTAAAGATATCTTAATTTTTAGACAATGTCATAGAAAATTTCAAATTCCATACAATCGAAGTTGGAGAGGTTTTACGCAAAACCCATTTCTAAAGACGATAAAAAGCAGGTGACAGTTTGGGGATAGTGGGTGGGTTGTCTGAAAATGTTTTGAGAGAAGCGTTTTGTTTGGAAAATATGATTGGCACCTTATACCTACATTGTATTCAAACAAAGAGTAGAGACCATTCTCAAACAATATTTAACGAGCTTTGTTTGTTTGTGCTGAGGTGTTACGGCCTAGTTAACTCATTGCGGCCATGTCGAGCACGGTCAGTTTACCTAACCACACTTTTACTGGGCAGTCTTAGTCCTCTAAGTAGTTACTCAGTAGTGTGCAAATATTTTCGCCAGAAACTGACACCTACGACAAGCACTTCTTGAATCAGCAGAAGGGAGAGAAATACCGTAGAATATATTTCATGATCAATCTCCGCGAAAGAATGTTCCCGATCTGGCGGGGGTCGAATTCATAACCTCCTGATCATCAGTCGAACGCGCATCCAACTGAACCAGTTAACGAGCTTACGATCTATAATTGATGTACAATATTCAACTCTTCGAAAAAATGGGCTGTCTCCCTTAGACCTTATTGAAAACTCGCACAAAATCTTTTAACGCTTAGCACTCTAGGGACATTTCTCAGAAGACATATTGAAAGATGTTTCTTATTTCCCCCAAGAAAACAGGATTTGACAGTTCATACAAATTGTCTCTGTAGGAGACCATTTTAAAGAAATGTCAGATCCTGTTTTCTGAGAAAAATAAGAAACATATCGCATGATCAATTTGTGATCCGCTGAAGTAGATATGAGATTAATATAAAGTATTTATTTTATTTTTATGCTCTGATGATTTTTAAATATACATGAACGATGGGTTGTTTGATTTTAAACAAAACAATACTGAACAGCCAATGACATTAAATGCAATTTATTAACGTTTAGCATGTTGGTAAAAAAATCAGAAGACAACATTTTAAAATGTTTCTTATTTTTCCAGGAAATATATTAAATTTTTCACTAGACAAGTTTGTTTTTTTGTTGTTTTTTTTTTCAATAACAACCCACGCGCCTTCTCTATACGTCACTAAAACACGCCTATATAATTTTGACCCCCTTAAACCCAACTTTTATATAATAATACTGGGGTTTTCAGGAGTATACATTAATTTCCTTATTTTTGCTCAAACATAGATTGTGTGTACTCGTTAGAACAGCCTCGCCGACTCGTTTCTAACGAGTACCTACAATGTATGTTTTGAGCTGTAATATGAAAAATATCAGCTGTTTTTATCTGAAAATTTTCATGTTTTGGTAGTAACATTTTCAGTATATTTGAATAGGCATGTTTTCGTAATATATATGTCTGTCTTTTTTTCTTCAATGAAAATACGCATGAAACAACTATCAAAGACAATATCACTGCGTCTTGTAGTCAACAGTTCCTTACTTCTCAAAAATCCATTATAGGCAACTAATATAGCACATATTGTCCTTACATTGTATACATTATTAACCTCATATAACGAATTATAAATCCGTTTCTGAATAATTTCAACAGTCACTGGCTCTTTCTTACATACAGGTTTCGTCAATCTCTTTCAACCGGCCTCTAAATGTTCTTCACTAACTGAGAGTCAGTAGGCGAAACTTTGCACTCATTTTAAGTTACAGAATACTTGAATCAACGGACTCGGTAAATTAGCTGTCTGTACTAATGAGGTCAAATATAAAGGTACATGGAGAATTTTAGCAGGCAAAATGTCTTCACTCCCAATAACGTTAGAGTAAGCCCACTTCTCCTACCTTTTACATCCTTGCACAAACAATTAACTGGTATTCTGTGGCCGTGATTCCAACAGCAACTCAGGAAGCAGAGCCGTTTGTCCCCACAAGGCCTTCGGCATCAACGTCATCAGTATAATTCTGAAATAACAGCAGAAACGAAAAACAACGAAAAGTACCTGTAGACTGCATACTAATCTAAGGGAAGTAATGCTTTGCTTGCACATTATGAATAAAGCAATGAACATTATGAATAAAGCAATGAACTATTTTCTCTTCCGTGTATTTAAATCCAAAGCTCACCACTGAGAATTCAAGTATACATAACACATTAACAAACCTATGCGACATAAACGGTTAACTTCAGGAATGAGCTTACATGGCAGTACCTGTAAATCAGCCCGTAGTGATCCACAATTTCAATCTATGTATTATCAGGCCCATGCGTCAGCCTAATACATGAATATTATTAGGTCCTGTCAGCCTCTTTAAAACAGATTTTAACGCAGTCATTCGGACATACAAGTCTCTGATTCTAAACAAACTCTGCATGGCTATAAAATTCTTTCTGATTTGGTAACTCCATGTAGTCACAGACAAAATTCTTAAATTCGCCTTTTTTTACAGGTCAACGGCCAAAATGGGGTCGATTCACACATTGGAATCATAAGAACACCATATGCTCTACAGTTTCTCTTGTGCAGAATTACTTTTGAAATCTGTGTAATCGGTGGAACACTTCCATCCTAATGCTCCATGAAAGCGTCAACACCTGATGTAGATTCACACCAAAATCGTGCGTAGAACATTTCGATTTTGGCGTTATCATCACGAAAACATGCCTATATAATTTTGACCCCCTTAAAACCCACTTTTATAAAGTAAAACTGGGGTTTACAGGGGTATACATTATTTTTCTTATTTCTGCTAAAAACATAGAATGTGGTACTCATTAGAACCGCCTCGACGAGCCGGTTCTAACGGGTACCCACAATCTATGTTTGGTGCAGAAATATGAAAAATATCAGATATTTTTTACCTGAAAAATTGCCAATTTTTTGGTGGTAAAATTTTCAGACTGAGTGTATTTGAATAGGCGTGTTTTCGTAATGTGCTCTGAGGCAAACCGGTCTACAGCAGATGGTCCCCGTTTTCAACTGATAATTGAAAATAAGTAGGACGCTAGTCTCCAGTCATTGTAATCTATAATTTTAGAAAGATAATCTGCATTATCATTCAACGATCTCGGAATCCATTTCGAAGGCATATCGAAAGTGTGTCAAGAGCAATCTTCTGTAAATCAGTGTTCATTGAACCTTTTGGCACAGTGGAACAGACGGTTAAATATGCATTATCAGAATACCATTTGATAATGATATATTTGATTGAATCAATATAGGAACGCAAAACCCTGTATATCGCCAAAAGTTCTCGCCATATACTACATTTTTTTATTCATCCGGGACCACATGCCATGAAACACATAATTTATAACAGAAACCGGATAACCTGAAGAACTCGCATCACAGTAAATACTCTTGGTGCTTCTAGTTATAGAGAAAAGGTTCTTAAGATTTAAGATTCAATTCTTTTAGATTATCTTGCCAAAATTGAACTTGTCCTTACTTTCTTCCGACAGTTTAATACAAGATCGCAAAGTTTCAGCTTTTGTAATGTCAACACCGAGGCTCTTAGTCATTACAGGTGCAACGTCTCCAATCACTATGGTCAAAGAAATAATAAGGCCAACAAAACTCTCCTTTTTTAACAAAATCTTTGCCTTATGCTCTCAGTTCAGAATCTGTCTCAATCACTGTTTCTAAAGATTTCTTCATCCTTATCTCAGGACTTGTCAAATGGCCCTCTCTGGAGTCAATTACGGAACAACGAAACTGTAAAAACTGCACAGGCAACAAAGAACACTTTTCAACTTTAGGCACGAACCCAGACAATATCAGATCTTGCTTTATTTCTAATGCCATATCCAAAGTTATTTGTTTGGAAGCGTCACACCCAAAAGCGTCATCCAAGAACATAAGTACTGCTCTCAGTTTTGTAACTGAAAATTGCTGGCCATTAAAGTAAAGGTAAGCCTTTTATTCTTCCTATTGTGGCCAATATATTCTGCATCCGTTATATATTCGAGTCGTAAGAGGGTCTAAACTTAAGGAATATATCAGGCCATACCGTCCGAAATCCTTTCATTACGAAACATGGGAATTCCCTGCTACGGCATGGTCAGTAAATATCCGTCGCAGCAATGTCACAAGATGTAGACAACTAGCGGTCGTTATAGCAGAGGGTTTGTCACAAACACAAGCATTAAATCGGATTATACAATGAATAACTTGTAGAAGCTCAAGGTATATTGTGATACGCTTTCTACCTGTAACCACAAACTCGTGCATTACATGTTATTTAGGAGGTGGTCGGGTGTGGCGAAGGTGCCGTGTATCTTATGTCACCGGGGCGTCCAACTGATATTTGCTTACAGTTCGACAAGGCCTGCTATCCTTGAAGCAGGTAATGATGGAGGGAGAATGTTGTTACTTCTTCTATCTCTTTACTTTCTATCCTGTTTCTCTTTCTTCCTTGTCCCTCTCTTTTATCTCCTCTACTATCTCTTCTATCTCTTTTCTCCCTTTCTCTGGGAGACGACACAAAATGACCCACAAGGATTGACGTGTCTTTAAACCCCAACACCATCAATCAGTACAGGTTATTTATAAGAGCATTAGCGCCTTGTAATACGAGTAATCTGTATGCAGTCTCTATAGTGACCAGCATTTACAGTCATGATATTATTTTGGTTTTATTCTTCGTGATTATAAGAATAAATATTTAGTCACTGGAGACTGCAGCCGTTCTAGCCATCATGTGCGGCATAAGCGTACAGTGCAACTGATGAAGCTAAACGACCGCTAGCGTTTTGAAAAAGCTAATACTTGTTTTATTATTGTATTCGTTCTGCTCTGTTACAAAAAAGAGGTTTTTAGGTCATGTACTGGTCAATGACATCGACATAGTATTTACCCTATCAAATAGCTTATATAAGCTATTTCGGCCCATTAATGAACAGACTATTGGCACACACTCAACTTATTGGACACATTGAGTCTTAACAAACTTGTTCTGCAATATATATGACAATCATACTACAGATGTGCGTTTTGGTTTCAGGCACGGGAACATGGAAATGATTGATTTTCTTTAATGTAAACAAAATTACTTATACGTATATACCTAAAAAACACAGTCGCTGTATATATTTTAGCAAAGTATAAAGCTATATTTTTGCTTTTCTCATCGGAAAGTGGAGTTAATGATAGGGTATCAACCACAGTGGTATCACTATTTGACATCATAGCTCCAGATAAGACACATTTTTCATCCGAAAAGTACTGATGTTTCATCCGAAAAGTACTGATGTTTCATCCGAAAAGTTTCTCCGCGTAAACATACGTTGTTGTACTCATTAGAAGCGCTTCGTGGAGGCGCTTCTAATGAGTACCACAACGTATGTTTTCATGGAGAAATTAGAAAAATATTATCTGGACACCCCTTCTTATTTGTGTATATGTGACATCATAAAACAATTAAGACGTAAGCGCACAAGATTTATTTTTGTGGAATGTACAAAACTGTACATATGTATGGCATGTAGGGCTATAAATCTGGGATAAGACAAAATATTTAGACTTAAACGTCTAAGTCCCGGCGCAAATTTTGTTCATGTTTACATAGAGATATGGGACAAGGATATATTAAATTTAAATAATTTTCAATGTAACAAAAGAACAACAATATGATTCTTTAATGTTTGCTTTTATTAGGCTTTATGAAATTTCTTGACGCAAGTGAAAATAAAATAGCCATTAATCTGTTTATAACACACTTTTTTATAGGATTTTTTATATTTGCCGGGATCCTCACACACCGACGATCCCGGTAAATATAAAAAGTCCTTAATGAGCTTATCGAATAGTCCACCATATATAAAAAACCAAAGCTATATTAAGAGACCGGCGCGATTCCAGCGCCGGTCAATAAGTATTATCGCAGTACATGCACATATAAAAAAGTGACAATTAAGGTATTATGCGAGCAGCAGTGTTAATGAGATGATCTTGGCCCTAAATTACAAATCTGTGATGCCCAAAACTCCACGTCTCCCAGGACACTCCAGTGGGCACACGCTGTTGAAACGGCATCGTTTAACGTTGTTTAGGTGCACATGCACTTATTGTGATTGTGAGCTCGGGGAAGGGGAGGGGTCGGGGGATGGGTGGGGTGGTGGGGTGGAGCTGGTAACTTGAGGATAATTTTGATACGGGTGTTAGAGCCAGTATTTCGAAACTACCCCATTCATATACCTGGACTTTGAAAAAAACGGACCCATTCAAATACTGGATCATCTGACATGTTGACCCATTCATATACTGCCCATTAATTTTTGTACCCATTTATTGCTGGTAGTCAGACAAATATTGCAGGCAATTCATTGAATACCAAGAGAACAAGCAGCTTAAAAAAATCTCTGAGTAAAAAATATGTGCATATATTGGGATGTCAGAAAAAGTGGGGCCTTTCATTAACCAATCAAGAAAAACCAGGTCTCTTGTTGAAAAAAAGGGGGGGGGGGTAATCATATACCTGGCAGCGCTGAAAAAGGGGGCCATTCGGCACGCACATCCGCACTATGCCGTTACCCCATTCCTCTCCCCCGCCCGACCCACCCCACCCCACCCAATATTATGAGCTTCAATGTAAGAAACTGTATGCGCTTACACCCAACAACGACATAGATCAGCCTACGCATTCGCGCATTCTGATCAGTATTGGCTCTCTTCGCTGTGTGAACAGACAATTATCCAAATATTACTTAATGTAAACAGCGACGACTGGTCAGACTGGGGAATACGCAGGTTGATCTCTGAGGCGTTACTGGCCATGACCGATAATACATTTTCTCACGCTTTTTATTGTGTGTCCTAGACCTAAATTCGATGTTTTGGAACAGATGAACTAATCATCAACGAATTACAAGTATATCGAGTAAAGGTCAGCTTCGGGTCAGTACGCTTTTACTACGGCTGTTTGCGACGGAACTATATATACACTAAGGTATGTGGGTTTTTTAACAAGTTTAAACATTTTGCGTTACTTTGCATTTGCATGTTCTGAAAAGTTGAAAACTAACTCTTGATGGAATGAGATTTTACGGCAGATCAACACAAAACATGTACACGTATACACCAAATAAAAACGTATATTACTAAGTTTAAAACTGAAATGAAGATATCAAGGTCATATCTCCGTGTCTAATAATCGAAGTATTTGTGAATATTCATTTAAAATTAATTGAATTCCTGTTGAGAGAAATCACTGCCGTAACCAGAGGTAATTAAATATCCTGGAAAACTCTATATAGTTAAAAGCAAATTCCATAGGAAAGCAAATACAGTTCTATGTCTTCATATATAGTTTCGGTTCTTGTTCTCGGCATATTATATGATAGTGCTTTTCATTTCTACTTAGTTTTATGAATATATATTTTAAAGTTATGCAATAGATATGGATCACATATAAAATAATAAACAGTTTTGGTTCTTGTTCTCTCACATTAGCTAGGTTTGCATGATTTTTCAACAATGTCCCAACGTGCACTTGACGTTTATACAACGTCGCACTAACGTCGATGCAACTTCACGCCGTTGCGACGACTTCGATGCGACATTGTCTCAACTTTGCGTGCCCGCTAGACTGGCTCCAGTCTCAAGTGACTATATATTTTTTTCTTATAATCCTGTTCAATAATCCACTAAAATAAAACCAAAATAATATCATGACTATAAAGGCTGGTGCCTTTAAAGTCATGATATTATTTTGGTTTTATTTTAGTGGATTATCAAACAGGATTATATGAAAAATATTTAGTCACTGGAGACTGGAGCCAGTCTAAGTGCCCGCTGGAATGCCGTTCCCTGAAATTATCTTCGAATGTTTGACAGTTACGATATTTATAGGAATTCCATATAATTTTACAAAGGTGAATATAGATATAGACTTGCCAGTCTGTTCATTGACTTCTTTCTTATATATTTGTTATTAAATAAACAGTGCAAACATTACGAAAACACGCCTATACAAATATATAGAAAATTTCATCTCCAAAAACTAAAAATATTCAGATGAAAAACTCTGATATTTTTCCTATTTCTGCTCAAAACATAGGTTGTGGGTACTCGTTAGAACCGCCTCGATGAGGCGGTTCTAACGAGTACCCACAATCTATGTTTTTGAGCAGAAATAAGAAAAATAATATATACCCCTGTAAACCCCAGTTTTACAATATAAAAGTGGGGTTTGAGGGGGTTAAAATTATATAGGCGTGCTTTCGTGATGAGACCGATTATCTGAAACGACTCGAGTGAACATGATGAACCGGACATTCAGAGATAAAAACTAGAGGGGCTGTTACAATATTCTATGCTTAAAGAGGCAGTTCCAATTACATTAGAGGGCAAACACAAATGTAGGGGCTTCGGCAAGTCTAAGGTGAATGATTCCATTTAATGAAAAAATAGCCATATTGGTTGTTTCTCATTACATTTGTACAAGATTCCATGGAAAACTAACAGAAAAAAAAATGAATACAAAGGGTAAACTCATTCAGAAACGAGAAAAGCGTTTCAGTCCTTCTTTCTGCATATGGTTTGATGATCTTTATACCCAGCGAGCACATGATGTTTATATAACGTCGCATAAACATCGATGCAACGTCAGGACGTTGCATCGACGTTGTCTCAACGATATATGCCCACTGGGTAGATGTATTAACCTGTGAAAATATCTTCAACGGTTTTAAAGTTAAGAGCGAGTTCAATACTACAAATATTAACAAGCGGCATAACATATTTAAAACTGAAATTCATCACGAAAGCATGCCTATATAATGTTTACTCCTTAAACCCCACTTTTATGTAGTAAAACTGGGGTTTACAGGGGTATACATTATTTTCTTATTTACAGGAGTATACATTATTTTCTTATTTCTGCTCAAAACATAGATTGTGGGTACTCGTTAGAACCGCCTCGCCGAGGCGGTTCTAACGAGTGTCACAATCTATGTTTTGAGCAGAAATATGAAAAATATCAAAATTTTTATCTAAAAATTTTCATTTTTTGGTTGTCAAATTTTCAGTATATTTGAATAGCCTTGTTTTCGTAATGAAAGTTAGGGTTGTTGGTCTCAGCAAATGATCTGATGAATATTTACATTTGTACAAAAGCGCGTGAATATATCTTCAGTTGTTTAAATCAATGAAGTGGACAAGAATCTTATATCGAAATTTGCAAAGAGGCGTTACTCCGACAAAACAAAGTAACGGTTAGTCAAACTGCAAAACCATTGTATTTATGTTAATATATTCTAGCGGAAAAATAAAAAAAGGACAAAAAAGCAAGGTTTATTTTGGAGCAAAATAATAGAAATACTTAAATAATTTCGGTCAAACGTATTAACGTATGTGTGCTTTGAACAATTTTGTCCGATTTTTAATGAAAATTTTAATCCTATACCAGTTAGAAGGTCCACAGTGACTTTTTTACGTAGACAGCCAAATATGCTATTTCTGAAATCTGACCAAACACGTGTGTGCTCAAACTTGTGTTTTTATTTCCGCTAGTATGTGTGTGTGTGTGTGTGTGTGTGTGTGTGTGTGTGTGTGTGTGTGTGTGTATTTTCCTTTCTTTTTTCTACTCTTTCTTCAGTTTATTGTTTATTTGACAATAACTCTGATTGGCTATGAAATGATATTTTAGACAGTTTGTGTTGTTGTTTTTTTCTTAAAACAACATTGTCAGTCTTCATGATTGTAATAATCATTTATCAGGATAATGCGTTTTAACAAGTGTACATGTTTGGGACCAAATGGTACCTAACTTATCACACTTCTTTTGTTAGGGCATTTAACCCTTTCAGCGTTTTATATAAACGTCTTTCCCATCGACAGTTTGTTAAAAAACAGACGACAAATGTAGTCTAAACTAGGCGCCGAAAGAGTTAAGAAGTATAAAGGTTTGGTGTTAACGTGTTTGTCTATAAACTGTAATTTCCTGCATTTGTACTCAAAAGGGATATAGATGTTTTTGTTGAATGTTAATTGATTATTGTATTAGTAAATATGGTCCAGGTATGGCTTTCTGTCTTTGTTCCCTGGCTTGTCTGAGGGCGTGGCTTACAGATCGTGTGTACGTACTATTTTGAATTTTGATAAATTTGTAATGAAAACAGAAGAGGTTTTTAGAACCCGCCTAATTGTATGCCGATGAACATTTGAATGTTAAGATATACACATACCAGCATACGTTTGTCTAATTGTTAGGACTTTTGAATTTAAATCCTAATAGTAAATTTGAATACCATTTTTAGTGATTTTGACTGTTATTAAAATCCAGTGCCATGTTTAATACGAATTTATATACTATATGATCATTGCAGTCTAGACATTGAACTTAAATTAAAATTGTTGAACATTTATTTTCTCCCGTCTTTTCATGTAAGACCTTTTAAGACCTTTTAAGAAACTGGGATACCCAGCTATTACAGGTAATTGGTTTCTGTAATGGTGTTTTAAAGCTGTAGAGAGTTTCTTGAACGTATCTTAAACATTTCTGAAGTAATTAATGTGATACAGATTTCATATAAAGACAGCCAAAATGGACGTAACTTCGTTAAAAATGAAATTAGATTAACTGTTCTTGTTCTCTACACATCACCTAATGTTTTATATTTGAGCCGCGACGTCAGCAAATGTAATTTCGGACATATGCGCCCAGCAAAGATTCAGGTCACACTGCGCATTCCCGCAGCCTGATCAGAATCTTAACGGGGCGCATTTTGGAAAGTCAAAGAAGTCAAAGATGTCAACGAAGTTGCGGCCCTGGAATAGGTAATTTTTTTTGTTGACGTTCATCCAATATTTTTATTATTATTATTATTATTTTCGCATAATTTAACGTCTTTGTATACAAGAATTTAGTGCGACGATTAATTTTATGACATTTCGGACTTTTCGATACGACATTCAAATGAATTCATACAAAGATGAAGAACAGCGATCGTACAGGTTTGTTTCACTGCAGTGCATTTGCTGGGTCCCTCGATACGTATTTTACCACTCGGCCTGCGGTCTCGTACTCAAACATTTTCATGTTCAAAGAATTTCCTCGGTGTCCGACAAATGTTTATGCATGGAAAAACGAGAGATCCCTCTGTAGATTCAACGTCAAGGAACATACTCGTATGTTGAAACACGGCGTTGTTTCAAAACTATTCATATGCGTGGAACCGAATCTGAACAGCGGGAAAAACAGTTGCCTTAAACAGATATGAAGACAATGAAGCCAAGGTCAGCCTGCGCAGGACCTTCGTTGTTCGCTTGCCGAATCACGGGATACATTACGAAAACACGCCTGTTTCAAATGTATAGAAAATTTCACCTCCCAAAATTGAAACTTTTCAGATAAAAAGCGCTGATATTTTTCAAATTTCTCCTCAAAACATAAATTGTGGGTACTCGTTAGAACCGCCTCGGCAGAAATAATAAACATAATGTGTACCCTGTAAACCCCAGTTTTACAATATAAAAGTGGGATTTAAGGGGATCAGCATTATATAGGCATGTTTTCGTAATGTTATAGAGAATGCCAGTGAACAATGAATGCATTGATGAGACTGTGCAAATTTTCAGGGCAATCAAGATCCGCACAAGATGAAGATAATTTTTCTCTTCACGCGTCTGTCAGGAAACTCGGTTAACCATTAAACAGCTAAGCTAAAAGCAGACGATATATATATATATATATATATATATATTCAGGGAAAATAGGACTTTGTATTTTACGTGAATGGTCCGCTAGGCAGACGATTCACATTAAATGTCAAGCCTTATTTTCTCTGTACATAAAAAACAACAACAAAAACTGTTGTCTGCTGCTGGTGTAACAAGCGCTTTAAGGGATAAGGAAATTAGTCTGGCGTGGGGTGATTTTGCACTAAACTTATGACACAATTTTTTATATAATAAAACTTGTATGGAATGATCTTGTCTGGTATGTATGAACTGAAAATAGCATGAATTAAACCTATGTGGTTCCTAACATTCGAAAAGGGTTCTTAACCACATGCGAACAGTGATGTCCCTGACAAGACTGTGCTTCATCGATCGTCGAATATAGTCTACAGTATTCAAGCGGGCAGTGAAGTCTTACTACAGAATGCGTTGCATCGATATCTTACAGCAGTTCATGATTCTGTATTAGCGGGCAGCGAAGACCCTGGTCAGACTTTGCAGGTAAATATAACATAAGGACCCTTCTCTAACAACGTGCTTCATGCGGATTTATGAAAAGAAATGAGTCGCAACGGGAGAAACGTACCTTCTGACATATGCAACCAAGGAAGACTCAAATCAGCCTGCGCATTCACGCAGCCTGATCAGAGTCTTCGATGCCCACATGAAGATTTTTTCATCCCTGGCTATCCAAAAATGCGTCCAGTGAAGAGTCTGATCAGATTACAGAAGGTACGTTTTCTGACGTTGCGGCTTATATGAAAGAGAATCTGAGTCGGTGTGTTTAAAATAGTTCTGTGTGTCGAGCTCGTGGGGGTCGAGCTCGTGGGGGGCGGGGTGGTAACTTAGGGGTAATTTTGGTACGGGTGTGCGAGCCATTATTTCAAAACCTACCCCATTCATATACCTGGCCTTCGAAAAAACGGACCCATTCATATACTTGATCATCCAAAATGTTGACCTATTCATATACTGCCCTTTGATTTTTTATACCCATTTTTTGCTGGTTGTTACACAAATATCACGGTCAATTCATGTAATACCAATAGGATAAGCAGCCTCGAAAAATCTCTGAGCGAAAAATATGTGCATATACCAGGATGTCAGAAAAATGGGGCCTTTCACATAGGAATCCAGAAAAATCGAGCCATTCATATACTTTTTTGTTGAAAAAAAAGGGGCCAATCATATACCTGGCAGCGCTGAAAAAGGGGGCTATTCGGCACGCACATCCGTACTATGCCATATATAGGAAGTTAGCCCCCGTCCCCCCTTGTACCTCCCTAATGTACAGATTGTCTTCAATCTGTACATTATGTTTCAAGTTACGAGTTTATCTCCCTAACGACTGGTTTATGCGGTTCAGTTGTGCTAATTAGCGTTTTCTCAGTACAGTCGACTCTCGTTATCTCGAACTCCAAGGGACACTATGAAACACTTCGAGATATCCGTACTTCGAGATATCAGATTTGCGGAACTGAGGAAAACAATTAATCGAACAACCACCTTTAACAGAATGAATATGTAATTTGACTCCTAAATTAGAAATATATTGAAAATATTTTGGAAAAGAGGAGAAATTGCTCCTAAGGAGCAATTTCTCCTCTTTTCCATAATATTTTGTAGCCTTTTGGTAGATCTCTGTATTAAAACAGGGACCAGATTTTCACTTCGAGATAAGCGATTATTCGAGATAAGCGAGTTCGAGATAACGAGAGTCGACTGTATTTCTATGATCTTTTGTTCTTCGCATGTATTTTCTATGATTGTCACTATGCACACTTTTACATTTGTTTGGACTTAATGATGTCTAACTGTTTGCCATGTCTTGACTGTTTCAATATGTGTCGAGGTGCAATGATGACCTCATCCTCTGTAATCTTAAATGTCTGACAATTGAACCAACTGAAAAGTTTGACATCTTTGAGCTGACACTAAAAGGAATAACATACAAAGTTTACAATACAATTGAAGTAAAGTGGTATCTGTTGAATTATCTAAATACTTTAGGATAGTATCCACAGACCAGGTTGTAGTGTACCTGGGCAAGGCTGGACGCTCAAGAAAAACGCCTTTCATAAATCTAGTTACTTCCTCGTGTTTGTTGATATCTATACTACTGCAAATTTTGAGAAGGGTGCTGATCACCGAGCGTGCAGTGCCCAGGGACCTATACTGTAAACCTTTAGTAAATAGCTTAGATAGCGGTTTCAATACATAATTAATGTTGGTTCGAAGGGGACTAATTGTTTGTCCAGAATGAAAACCACTTGCCAAGGTATGAGTTATACTGTCCTTTTCGTTGACATCAGCCAAGACTTGAGGATAAGATCCCGTGCTTTTCTCTGTATTCCTTTCCTTTTGAGCGCCTTCCTGATATAGGAAAACACCTTAGGCTCATCTTTGTTAGCGGATGTTTCTTGTTCGGTTTGTGAGGTAGCTTCAAGATTTTGATGTGATAACACTGTCCGCAAATCAGGTGTACTAGTCATAGCCACCAACTTTGTGCTGGCCATATCGTAAGTATTTTGTGTAGCCAGCTTCAAAGATATTATTCCATGAATACCTGTCTCTCCTTACCATACTTCTCATAAAATTTAAACATGACCATTTTTATCGCCTGTCCATGTATCTACAATGCTGCTGACTCAGCGTTTTGCGGCTTCTAAACTAAGTCTACACTTTTTGTCTGGGCATGTCTGTCCGAATACGTAGGATGAATAGAGTCATTCTATTTTTAAACCAACGTCCATATACCATATTTACCCTAAGCTTTCGGAGAGACAGGCTCGAGTAAATACCTGAACAAGCTTTCTGCATAAATCTGAAATGGATCGTTAATGGTCCGACAGGATGCCTATTGGGCTGATAACGGCCCGCTATATATTTTAGCAGAATGCTGGCTGGGATCAGGATCAGATGCTACAGAATACAACACATGGTGGCGAGCTAAATTGTCTGCCATTCACCCAGAACTTTATACAGTGACCCTCGTTATAACGACAGTATTTGTTCTCAAAGAAGTTGTCATTAAAATGAATTTGCTGTTGTATAGAATACCTATTGAGTAGATTATTATGTAAGAACGGTTTTGTTTTCTTCTTGTTTCCTCATAGAACAAGTTTTGGATAGAATCGCATCAGTGAGACGATTCTAACAAATATCCAAAACATATGTTTCTTTAAATTATTAAATACAATATTCTTGCATAGTTTGTGACTAATTGTTACCTCTTATGCGAAGGTTTCGTGACAGTCAAATTATTATAACAACGAACTTTGTCGTTGGCTGGGAGTGTAAATCACCCAAAAGTCGTTGTATCGCGTGTCGATACGAGACCCCCGTATAAAGAGGATTGTCTGTAAATATCAACAGACGTAAATAGTTCAGGCGTCCGAATATTTAGGATAAAAACGGTACCATTTATTGAAGTTTGCATAAAGTCGCTCCAACAACGTTTTTGTTTGAAAATTATAAACACTAGTCTTACACTCTAATATACTTTACATTTTCTGGGGTCTTTTATCAGCACTAAGCCCATTCCAGAATTTTTTAAAAATTTCTTTTGGGGTACTGATGAGGCCTAATTGGCCGAAACTAACTTGTCTGACCCAGAAAAATTGACACTTGAGCTGTTTTCAGTATGTATTCTTTAAAGTGTCATTCCGTTTAGAATACATCTGTTAACAAGCTGGCTTCCTTCAAAAAAGAAATTCAATACGTGGACTAGCAATTGTTTTCCAAATAATATTATAATCGGTTTTACTAAATGTTAGGAACAATCCTCCACATTATTTTTGTTGTCAATGCAAAACAATTTTCTTTATGTTTTATAAGAGAAGGGTAATAATGAAAATCATGTATAGCCCTAAAAATCAATCAAACCTTTTTTATGATCGATGTCAATATAAACTTGTACTGACTCTCTGAATCAAGGTTACTGCAGAATTGGTACATGTAATATACAGGTCAGGGTCATCAATGAAATTGCAGTTATGGTTTAAAAACTTAAATAAAAAACAAACTGTCGAATATTTTCTTGACAATGAGAATTAAACTTCCTCTTATAGGTGCAACAATGTTTTTTGTTGTTTTTTTTTTTGTTTTTTTTTTTTTGTTTTTTTTATTTATTTATTTTTTTTTTTTTTTATTTATTTATTTATTTATTTTTTTTTTGTGTGGGGGCGTGGGATGGGGTTACACTTACCTGTACTAGTCATATACTACGCACCAACATATATTACTTACTTTCGTAAATACTGTGACATATTCAAGGTCTGCAATTGTACGTAAAATACTTTCTAATGGCATGCAACAATTATTTAACGGCACAATTTTAGATGCAAAAACAATTGTGATCTTGTGCAATCACAGTGAAAGCTGTTCAGTATTACTCCAATTCGGATACTCATCCTAGTTGAGAAGTAAATGCACGAACATACCAAAAGATGACAGAGATGCAGGTGGATTGCCGAGTTCCGAGACTGTTTCAAAAGGTACAAGAATAATGTTGATTCGAAATATTTATACATCCCATAGACTGGTCAATGGAGCGATGGGTTATGTAGTTTATTTTGCTGTAGATGACCCTATGCATTACAATATATAAATGTTAAATTTGATGATGCTGATATTGGACGTGTTTTCCAGGAGTCAAGCAGTGCAATACTGATTGAAAGAATATCTCAATAATTCTATTGTAATGATTGAGTTGTTGTAAGGGAACTGTTACCTTTGCAGCAGTGTTGGGCTTGCACGATATATAAAGTTCACGGAGCATCTTTTAAAAAGGCTGTTATTTCTTTAGGAAACAAGTATGGCCTATGTAATCTTAAGTCGTGTTACTAGTCTTCAAGGTCTGTATTTGAAACCATTTAGTCCTTAAATAAATACTGCTCAACCAAAGGCTTTAGAAGAATATGAAAGATTAAGGAACAGATTGTTAAAAAATTAGAAAAGAAAAGCTGAAAGTCAAAGAGAAGTGGTGTTTAAATATGTTGTATTATCATTTTTTTTTAAATCTATCTTGAGAATATACCAAAACCTCTTTATAAAACAATTGATCCAATAAAATTCAAGTCCCCTAAACAACTGGGTATATTAATACAAACATATATATATAAATCATA
This sequence comes from Anodontia alba, assembly GCA_964016985.1. Lineage (NCBI taxonomy): Eukaryota > Metazoa > Mollusca > Bivalvia > Lucinida > Lucinidae > Anodontia > Anodontia alba. The sequence continues at coordinate 51,551,996 of OZ024834.1, read as the reverse complement.
TAGAAAAAAATGACCATTTTCGCAATAAGCCTTTCATGAAATGTGATATCCTTGATTACATTATCGTAGTACACTGTGGTCAGTCTCAATGTGGCATATGTGGGATATGGTCATGATGATTATTGCGACAAATCGAAATTTGGAACGAACTACTCTATTCATCTTTATATTAAAATAGTTTGTTTGCTTCTATGGAGAAGGGGGATGGTGTGTGTGTGTGTGTGTGTGTCGGGCGCGGGGGTTTTAAAATATTCATATGTCATATTTACCTTAGAGGAGTGTCCATTTACTTTTTCACTCTTAATGCACAGAGAATGGGATACCTTTGAACAGCTCATTTATATATACCAGTTGTCATAGCAACAATAAAGAATAGGCATCGTGGGTGCAAAGTATATTTCGAACGCATTTATTCCAGAGTCAGTGTCCAGCTAGCATTCTTTATAAATCTCTAGCGGGCCGTTATTGGCCCGTCAGCTACCCTGACGGGCCGATAACGGTTCGCTAAAGATTTATAAAGAATGCTTACTGGGTGACTGAGCCCCTCCTATTCTTCTTTGTGAATGTACTCGACCAACATATTGTATAGAAACAATTAGGTAAGATCCTGTTTGGTACGAGTAAATGTACTGATGTGGAAGGAAATATGCACATCTTTCAAACAGAAAATAAACGCGAACAATGACAGTTCAGGTAAGCTAAAAACATTCATTGGAGGTCACCCTTTCAAAACATTCTGGCTCTTTTCTCAAAATGGGTCTACTCTAAGTAGAAAGGATGTGCTTCCCATGGAAGCAAAGTCTTTCCTTTTAGAGAAGATCCCTTGTCAGGAGTTTAAATAGGTTAAGTTGGTTATATAAGGAATGACCCTCGTTTATAATAATATGAAAATGCCTTCGCTTGCGTGGTTCAATTCACGCATGAACAAGGTATTGCACTGTAAATGTGTCAGTAGATCAAAAAAGAAAGAACTATTTGAATGTACGCCAAAGAACGGTACAAATGTACCGAGACTACGAGTATGGGCCACGTCATGCGAGAACATGTCATCGGGCATATGCGGACAGCGAAGGCCCAGATCAGCCTGCGCTTCCGCGCAGTCTGATCTGGACGTTCGCTGTTCGCTACCAGAATCGTTGGACACTATAGAATGCATCAATAGAGGGCAAATGCCTGGGTGAGACTTTCCGCATACGTGGGATCTGAATCTGTATATTTTGCGCATGCTTGAAGACACCTTTTCGCTCGGCACGGCTCATATTTACCCTTGACTTACTTTTTTAATGTTTACAAACATTTGTGAGCGACGGACAAATCAAAATTATACCCTATGTAATAACTTTAGTAACAAGCTGTGCAACCGCGCAGTCTGGTCGAAGTATTAACATTGTTAGTGGAAATAAACACCGAAGACTCAGCATGGACTTTTGGGTGGAAAATAGTGATTTGAAACGCGCGTTTGAAAACATTCCTATATAGTTCAATAACCTCCGACTTTAGCTCGCCTGAGCTTAGGTCAGGATGACTGTAGTGTCACATGTTCCGTTTGTTCGTACGACCACACCTTAAAGGGAAAGTAAATACACTGCCAAAATAAATCCAGTAGAATAAAACATAAACACTCTGGTCGTTGGGACTTTATCACGTGACCACCTGCTTTATAGTATCGGGGCCACTTGTAGCGCAAAAATAGCTAAACTCGTTCCGATCGAAACTCCAAGATGGCCACCATGGCCGCAGTCTTGAAATTCTAGATTTGGTTTCTTCTCCTTAACAAAAAGCCAACTGACACGAAACTTGTTAGGAAGTATTGGTGCGACTTATAAACCTAATACAGCTAAAATTATTCCGATCGGAAATTCAAGACGGCCGCTTTGGCCACCATCTTGAAAATCTGTTTTTAGCCCCTTTTCCTCAGCTGAAATTCAATTGACTCGAAACTTTGCAGGAAGTATCCGAACCACTTGTAAATCAGAATAGCTAAAATCGAGCCGACCGAAAATCAAGGATGGCCGCACACGACCGCCATCTTAAAAATCTATTTAGAACTTTCCCTGATCTGAAAGGCCAATAGACTTTAGACTTGTTAGGAAGCATCGGTGCGACCTGTAGATCAGCAACAGATAAAATCGTTTCGATCGGAAATCCAAGATGGCCGCCATGGCTGTTTTTTTTTTTTTTTTTTTTTTTTTATAACCTATTTTGAACTTCTCCTGAACAGGCAGGCTAATCGACACGAAACTTGGTAGGAAGTATTTGAGCGACTTGTAGATAAAGCATAGCTAAAATCATTTCGATCGGAAATCCAAGATCGGCACCACGTCCGCCATCTTGAAAATCTATTTTGAATGAGTTCTCCCGAACCGGAGGCCAACTGACTGAAAATTTGGTAGGAAGTATCTGGGGTGACTTGTAGATCAAACAAGAAATATCTTTAAAATAGATATTCAGCGGCATTCAAAGGAGGACATACATTTAAAGTCCTGTTGTATTGGAAGATGTTTTTATGCACAGTAGATTGGTGTTAGATGTTGATTGATTGGATGAGGCGAAAATTGAAGGTTGCTGATTTGGAGCCTTGGTCTGATGCATGTTTGGCATTAGTCGTATACTTTGTGATTTCTGGAAATTATAGTCCGTTTCAATAAACATAGATAGCAGACTGTATCTCCGTCTTTCCGTGTAATTTTGAAGTGATTGGGTATTTGTAAAAAGTTTGCACTGACAGTCTAAGTTATTAACCAATGAGAACACCGTTTACTTGCAGACGTACAGAATTTTACAATGTAAAATTGTTTCTGATTGGTGGATAATTTAGAGGAAACTCAATTCTAGACAGCTGCCGCTGAAAAAACTAAAATCGTTCCAAACAGAAATCAAAGATGACCGCCACGGCCGCAATCTTGAAAATGAATTTTAACCTCCTGAATGGAAAGTCCAACTGACTTAAACCTTAGTAGGAAGTATAGAGCAATTTAAAGATCAAAAATAGCTAAAATTGTTCTGATCAGAAATCCAAAATGGCCACCATCTTGAAAATCTATTTTGAACTTCAACATCTGAACCCGAAATGCAAACTGCCTAGAAACTTGATATGAAGTATCGGGGTGACTTGTAAATAAAAAGAATAATAGCTAAAATTGTTCCACTCGGAAATCCATGAAGCTCGACACAGCTGTCATCTAGAAACTCTATTTTGAACGTCTTCTCCTAAACCGATAGGCCAGACTGGAAACTTGTCTGGTACTCATGTGAGATATACATGGCCATATTGACTCTCTTATTTACACCTGTTAACCAAATACGGTGCCATTGTACCCAAAGACTGATAAAGTGTACATGGTCAAATGGCGCCCAGTGTTATTCTGTAGATGAACTCCGCTACACAAGTTCCTTTGATGATTATCTGTGTATTGATTGCCAGTATGTCCTTTTATACAGTTGACTCTCGTTATCTCGACCTCGTTTATCACGAATAACCGCTTATCTCGAAGTGATAATCTGGTCCCTGCTTAAACTTGAAAATCTAACAACAGGTAACAAAATATTGTAGAAAAGAGGAGAATTTCTCCTCTTTTCCACAATATTTTCAATATATCTCTAACTTTATGAGCAAAATTACATATACATTTGTTAAATGTGGTTGTTCTATTTATTTTTTCCTCGATTCTGCAATTTTGATATGTCGTGGTACAGATATCTCGAAGTATTTCAGAGAGTCCCTTGAAATTCGAGATAACGAGAGTCGACTGTATATTGGTCAGTCAGTTCGACTGGTTAATATCATAATAAGTAAAATGGACGGCGGGCATTTATTTTGGAAAATGATTAAAGCATCTTACCCAAAACTTAGCAAGCGACTTCAGTTAAGATTTTTAGCAATATTTTATTCGGTCAATATTTTATCTTGTGTGCTCATCTAGATATATATAATGGTTTCATTGGTTGCTATAGCGACAATTAGTTTTATGGAACTTGTAAGTGGAAACTCTGCAGTTGCTGATGGGACCTAAACTAGATTTGGCACTCTTTCATAGGTATTGCTCTGCCAAATTGCTATTTTGTCGGCTATTTTGTGGTTACCGTAACCGTCATATATCCAAAAGACATTTAGTTGAAAAAATGTTATACGAAACCAATGTGCGACTTGAACTGAACTTAAATCATTGATGATCGTTCCTCTCCCAAATTTGTGATCATCTTCTAGTTTGAGTGCAAGTGGTTGCCGTGGCTTTATCACAGTTAAAATAAAGTAAACGTCAAAAAGATTGCTTTTGGAAACAAAGAACACATGACAGATTAGAAAATGGTTTTATTGAGACTCTTCATAAGCTGTAATGAAGTTTGCAACACTCCTTACGCCATCTAGCGTATACATGAGCAGAACTCCAATTTCTAAGATACCACAATGGGCCCAATGATCCCAAAGGAAATGAAATATATGGTAAAAGTTTTTAAAGAATATATGGTATCGGACCAGTGTTTGATCCGAAATAGGAATTATGTACACTTCATGTTCCTTTTTCTAGGTCAGGTTTCTATCATGCTAACGATATTGATTAATTCACATGGCAACTGCATTTTTATAGCATCTGCTAAGAAAGCAAGGAAGTAAATTCGAACCCTAACTCACAATAATTATCTTTCGTTGGTCCTGTAAATTGTTTTAAGGTTACTTACTTTATTTGTTGCAATGACAAAACTATGGACGCCACTTTAAATGGCTTGTTCACTCAGGTGAGAGAGTTGTGACCCGTAGATCTTTTTTTTTTTTGTTGTTGTTGTTGTTTTTTTTTCTCATTAGATGTTTAATTGCAGAGCTTTTGGTTGCCCTGACTTTGAACCCGAATTCTCTTTGATGACTCAATTTTTCAAAATAAATAAATAAATAAATAAATAAATAATGTGTGTGCAGATTGACATCCTCTACCAAGGGGATGATCTCTTTTTTTCATTTTAGACTAGCAGACTAGTCTCTTTTCCAGAAGGAATGCAAAATATAATTATTTACCTCCCGGGAATGTGTATCCATCAGCCTGAGGAAAACACGCCTATATAATTTTGACCCCCCCTTAAATCCCACTTATATATAGTAAAACTGGGGTTTATAGTGTTCTGCATTATTTTTCTTATTTCTGCTCAAAACATAGATTGTGGGTACTCGTTAGAATCGCCACACCGAGGCGATTCTAAAGAGTACCCACAATTTATGCTTTGAGCAGAAATGTGAAAAATATCAGATTTTTTTTTATCTGAATATTTTCCTTTTTTGATGGTAAAATTTTCAATATATTTGACCTTTACTTCAAGAGCAGCCAATACTGAGTGTGTAGGCAAAAATTACCATTTTAGAGTTACTTCACTTAGTGATGTGTCCACACCAATATTAGAACCAGACATACTCAGTCTGTATTGTACGTTTTGTAGTTCTCACAAAGTATCCGGGCTGCGTTTAATAAAGCAAATTATTTTTGCATCTTTTGAACGGTTACTGGACATCCGTCTAATGTGATCTCAAAATAGAGAGTAGCCGTTATTCGACTTATCGAGACTTGATACTAGATCAAATACAGATCAAATAACTTTATCAATATTTACTAATTTTATAAGGGACCGACTGTATAATAACTCAGTAAACATTTCGATATTTTTTGTTATGAACAAGCATACAAAAATTTTATTCGCATAGGCCGCCATTTTGATTGTGCCAAAATACAGCTTGAGATTAGTTTGAAGATGTAAGCTACCGTCGACCAAAACTATCACAACTGAATGGAAAGTTTGCTTTTGCCTTTTACATTACGAAAACACGCCAATTCAAATATATAGAAAATTTCACCTCCAAAAACTGAAAACAATTCAGATAAAAAAACTCTGATATTTTTCATATTTCTCTCAAAACATAGGTTGTGGGTACTCGTTATAACCGCCTCGGCGAGGCGGTTCTAACTAGTACCCACAATCTATAATTCCGAGCAAAAATAAGAAAAACAATGTATACCCCTGTAAACCCCAGTTTTACTTAATAAAAATGGGGTTTAAGGGGTCAAAATTATATAAGCGTGTTTTCGTGATGGTCACGGCGAACGTCTCGGTTAACTAAACGCGGCCCTGGTATGCGACTCTGGACGGTGCATGCGTATGCAGACAACGTTTACGTCGTGATTTATCGCGTAAAGTACTAACACGATTGGATTATTGTAATCATTTGTAGCTTTGAACTATATAAACGTCATTAAACACTGGTATTTAACATATAAACAGTAAATCCGCCGGGGCACAACATTTCTTACAAGATTACATATGCGCCCAGTAAAGACTCAGATCAGCCTGCGCATCCGCGCAGTCATATCAGTCTTCGCAGGGGTAGGTGGCCAAGGATCCGAAGCGTCTTCAGGCAGACAGCGAGGTCTCTGATCAGCTTGCGCGGAGTCTTAGCTGGACGCACATGCACTCTTGTAGTAAATGTTGTGCCCCGCCTCAAAGCGTACTTGTCACTATGAAATATTTTCATCCATTCATATCAGGGAATGAATTTACCTGTGTACACATACTGGACTATAAATATATTTGTTCTGTCCGAAAGTATAACCTTGCAGACGAGCACTGATATGACAAAATTCATGAACCGCTGCAAGTTTCGGACAAACAAATGACGTATTGTTTAATCGAGGAAACCCGTTCGCTATGAAATTGCTTAGCTCAATTATTTTAATAACATGATTCTCTCTAATTAAAGGGTCCATTCATTCAATGTAGCATATATATTGCAAATGGCATGCATTTTCGTGGGTAGCCCATTAGTCCCAGCAGGCACACAACATCAAAATGACGTCGTATCAACGTCGATGCGACGTGATCACGTCGCATCGACGTTGATACGACGCCATTTTAACGTTGTGTGCCCATTGGGAGTATGTCCAATTCGTTTGAGCGATATCTAACTGGAATGTGATCAGATGCCAGTGTAATTTTCCTGTTTGTGCTCTGTTGATTCTAGGTACAGTGATCTTTAATGTGCAGCACAACGCTTTTACTGATCGCTCTAGGTCTGCTCAGTAGATGGACGCAAGTCAAAGATTAATTTATGCCTCCCAGTGACCTAATTTTAGGACGTGACATACCGTCTTTATGAAATGTACCGCACTCCAGATTTTGTCAGCGTAGGTCAAACATTACAGGAATTATGCCTTGTAATTAGGGTCAGAGTTCAGTATACATGTTAGTTACGCACTTATGGAACCAGCCACACTGGCTTCACAACATGTACGCATAGACCAAGTTTTTTTATCAGCCCAAGTCATATAGTACAGGAGATATGTTACGGATAATATCTGGGAAGGACGTATGTTCGAGTTTTAAATGTATATTGTAGGTCTCAGTTACCTGCTTGTGGTACTGTATTAGATGTACACATACACCAAATGGGGCCATAGCTGTTCATTGCGTGGTGACTAATGACGTGATATAGCAGTCTGTCGCGAGGTGACTAATGATCTGATATAGTTCTTAACATACCAATTGACTAAAATTAGAGGTGTTTTAATTATTTGTTTTTCTTGGTTTTATTTTCTTGTTTTGTTTGCAGATTCGAACAAAAATAGGTTTAATATCTATTATTTCATGCTGGTCATGTCTGTAGCGACAAATCTGTGGTGAATTAACCGTGGGAGGTCCACTGTTTACTTCGTTATTTGGTATCTGGGTCATAGTGGCGATCCTATGTTTCATCAACAGTAACAGTTATCTTAAAAAACAAAATTGTATTTCGCTAAACATTCTTCGGACATTGAAGCACGCACAATCTTCCGAACGTCATCGAAATGATGAACCGCTAAAATTTATCCGAATCAACTTTTAACCCTGAAAGATCTTTGAATAAAGTGCATCGACCTCAGAAAAGAGGCGTGACATTAAAAGGTTAGTCTAGTTATATAATGATTGGCCATCGTAGATAATAAAAATAACGAGCCAGCGCTCAACAAAACCTAATACAAGACTTATGCGACCAGCGAAGATTCAGATCAGCCTGCGCTTGCTTGCAGTCTGGTCAGAGTCTTCGCTGATCACATGTGCCCGCTACAGCCCCCTCCCCTCGGGCTATCGAAAGAGGGATAAACGAGAACCCTTGCAAAACTGGGTGGATGTACAAGCTGATCGGAGTCTTTGTTGGTTGTACAGGTCTGATAGTAGGTTTTGTCATGCGATACAAAACAAAAAAAAAAAAAAAAAAAACGAAAAGAACTTTTTGACTGCAAGCCAAAAGCCGGTACGAATGCACTATACCGAGACTATAAATTTGACCTTGCCCAAATTATTTCATGTTATAAACATTTGTGTGGGACGGAAAAATCAACATTATACTATATGCAATTTCATGAGCAAAGCCTGTACAACCGCGCAGTCTGGTTGAGGTATTTACATTGTAAATAGTGACTAATGACTAATAAAGATTCTCTAGATAAGTATAAGCACGAACGTTTGGATTGAGAATAAGGTTACTCGTACATGTATTTCCAGGGGTTCAAATTGCGCACTTGAAAACAATCTCCCACTTTTAGCTCACCTGAGCTTAGATGAGGATGATCTTTATTGTCATGCGTTCCGTCTGTACGTACATCCGCACTTTCCAAATAAAGTGGATACTTTAAGTGGAGGCGGCGCTGTCAACATTTTGTCGCTCTTTTTTTTTTTTTTTTTTTTTTTTTTTTAAAAAGAGCATACTGTCTGATGAACGAAGTGGCTCTATTTAGGAACTATTTTTCCTATTAGAGTAGAATCCTTTTCAGGAGGGATCTGTGGTGCAGTGGTAAAGCATCGGACTCGAGATCGAGAAGTACCGGGTTCGATCCCCACTAAAAGCAAGTGTTGTTTCCTTGAGCAAGAGACTTTATCCACATTGCTTAGTACTGGTTTCTACCCAGGAAAAAAGAGGACCACATGGAAGATTAGTACTAAATGTGTTACCTTCTATAAATAAAGTCGATTATATTCAGAGAGGCAGTCGGGAAAGCTTCTTTATCAAATATGGGAAAACATACCGTGTGCATCCATTAGTAATTCAAGACTGTGATTTTGATTGAGTTGTCACACCAAATGAGATTCCTACGGCTTTTTTAATGAGAAAATATACTTCTACCTTCAAATCGGTTTTATATGCGGGCGTATTATGTAACGGGATCCGTCCGTCCGTAATTGTTTTCGTTTCCGGCTAACACCTCCTACAGTTAACATCAGATCAAGCTGAAACTTGGTTCATAGTAAGATCATGATATGAAGCAGCGCAAATTGTTTCGCGGTTACAGTCCACAAATGTTAACAGAGTTATACCCCTTTGAAAATTTCTGTAAACTTTTCGTTTCCGCCTTACTCCTAAAGTTTACGTCCGGTTAAGCTGAAACTTGATTTATAAGTGCCTCCAACTCGAACCGCTTCGCGGTTCGGCATGCAGACGCACTACTATAGACTAACTATGTGACCAGTGATGTGTGTGACAAAAACTGTGATAGTCCAACAAATGCTTGAGTGGTTCGGTGCTTGTCCTGAAAAAACAATAAGCATTCTGTGATTTGGCAGAGTTATTGACACGGCGGCCATGCCGATAATAGCAACAAAAACAGCCAATAACGCCAAGTATTCCAGTTGCAAGGGATTGAATCACGAGACATGACGTCAGCCTACAAAAATTACGATCGCCGCCATTTTGAATTTTGTCTCCACTTCGAATATTTATTCTATCCATTCTCCGTCTATTTACAAATTAAGCATGATTCGTTTAGTGCGTAAGGTACACTTTGATATAGATTTTAAGATAACACATAGACTTAACGCTTTTTTCACGTGATAATCTGTAAAAACTTCGGCGTTCGACCGGTTCATAAATTGTTATTTTTCTTTCCCTGCTTTTCATATTATGTAGACTCGCAAAAAAAAAGAAAAACAAGACCTAAAAGAAACAAAGTCAAAAAGGCACAAACAGTTAAAAATCTTTAGAAAAAATCCTGAAGTAGTAAAATTGATTTCAGGTAAGGGCAGAAAGTGTATTGTCGTTGTACCTGCCATCGGCATACACTAGTTTTTGGTATTTGGAAAGCATTGCCCCCGCCCATCGGAGCTCGCGAAATAGATAGGCTGCCTAAAGCCTCCAAGACAGAGCTGCTAGTAACTAAGCAGGACCCGAATTCATGTGATCGGGTCGGGTAAAATTCCCACAAATTTGGAGGCAATGTCTCTAAACTACTGAAATATTTTTTTACTTGGACGTTATATCGCAATTCATGCAGTGGATTCAGAAGTCAAGCGTGGTCTGAAATCAAATTCAGTTAGATCTGGCCAACTCACCTATGAAGCATGTGATGATAATTTGGACGCACGGATATAGGTAGCACCTATTAAATTCATATTAGTTAGACAATGATGGTAAGCAGCGCAAGTTGTTTCAAGGTTACAGTCCACTAAAGATTAACAGAGTTATGTCCTTTTATAAATTTCTGTAAACTTTTCGTGTCCGGCTAACTTCTACAGTTTACGTCCGGTTAAGCTGCAACTTGATTTATAGTGAGACCATGATGTGGAGCAGCGCATATTATTTCGAGATTACAGTCCACCAAATATTAGCAGAGTAATTCCCCTTGAAAATTTCTGTAAACTTTTCGTTTCCGGCTTAGTTCTCCTACAGTTTACACCCAAATATCCCAAATATACTGAAACTTGATTTATAGTTAGCCCATGATATTGAGCTGTGCATATTATTTCGGGGTTAAGTTCACCAAATATCATTAGAGGAATGCCCTTTGAAAATGTATGTTAACTTGTTTTTGTTTCCGGATAACTCCATCTACAGTTTACAGCCAATCAAGCTGAAACAATTCATAGCCAGACAATGATGTGGAACAGCGTATGTTGTTCGAATTACGGTCCACCAAATATTAGCAGAGGTATGCACCATTTAAAATTTCTGTAATTTTTTCGTTTCCGACTAACTCGTTCTACAGTTTACATCAAATCACGCTGAAATTTAATTTATAGTTAGACCATGATGTAAGGCAGCGCATATTGTTTCATGGTTACAGTCCACCTACTATAAACAGAGTTATGCCCCTTTGAAAATTTCTGTAAACCTTTCGCTTCCGGCTCACTTCTTCAGTTTGCGTTCGGTTAAGCTGAAATTTGATTATAGTTAGACGATGTTGTGGACAGCGCAAATTTTTTGGAGGTTACAATCCACCAAATATCAGCAGAGTTATGTCCCTTTGAAAATTTCTGTAAACTTTTCGTTTCCGGCTAACTCCTACAGTTTACGTCCGGTTCAGCTGAAACTGTATTTATATTGAGACCTTTATGTGGAGCAGAGTGTATTGGATCGAGATTACAGTCCACCAAATATTAGCAGAGTAATTCCCCTTTGAAAGTTTCTGTAAACTGTTCGTTTCCGGCTAAGTTCTCCTACAGTTTACATTCGATTATACCGATATATGATTCATAGCTAGCCCATGATGTTGTGCTGTGCATATTGTTTCGGGGTTTAACCAAATATCCGCAGAGTTATGCCCTTTGAAAATGTATGTTAACTTTTTTGTTTCCGGCTAACACCATCTACAGTCTACATCCAACGAAGCTGAAACTTCATTTATAGCCAGACAATAATCTGGAACAGTGAAAATGGTTTCGAAATTACACTCCACCAAATGTTAGCAGAGTTATGCCCCTTTGAAAATATCTGCCACGGTAAACTTTTCGTTTCCGACAAACTGTTCCTACAGTTTACATCTTATCAAGCTGAGATTTGACTTATAGTTACATCATGATGTGAACCAGCGCATATTGTTTCGTTGCTACAGTCTTCCAAATATTAAAAGAGTTAAGTCCCTTTGAAAATTCCTGTAAACGTGTTGTTTCCGGCTTACTCCTACAGTTTACGTCTGGTTAAGCTGAAATTTGATTTTAGTTAGACCATGATGTGGAGCAGAGCAAATTGTTTCGAGATTACAATCCACCAAATAGTACAGTTATGCCCCTTTGAAAATTTCTTAAAAACTTTTCCTTTCCTAATAACTCGGCCTACAGTTTACGTCAGATCAAGCTGAAACTTGATTTAAAGTGAGATCAATGTGGAGCAGCGCATATTATTTCGAGATTACAGTCTATTGAATATTAGCAGAGTAATACCCCTTTCTAAATTTCTGTAAACTTTTCGTTTCTGGCTAAGTCCTCCTACAGTTTACATCCGATTATACTGAAACTTGATTTATAGTTAGCCCATGATGTTGAGCTGTGTATGTTGTTTAGAGGTTAAAGTTCACCAAATATTACAACTGTTATGCCCTTTTGAAAATGTTTGTAAACTTTTTTGTTGTTTCTGGCTAACTCCATCTACAGTTTACATCCAGTCAAGATGAAACTTAATTTATAGCCAGACAATGATGTGGAGCAGCGCATATTATTTCTAGATTACAGTTCACCAAATATTAGCAGAGTTATGCCAATCTGAAAATATCTGTAAACTTTTCGTTTCCGAATAACTCCTCCTATAGTTTACTTCTAATCAAGCTGAAACTTGATTTATAGTTACATCATGAGGTGAAGCAGCGCAAATTTGTTCGAGGTTACAGTCCATCAAATATAGCAGAGTTATTCCCTTTTGAAAATTTCTGTAAACTTTAAGTTTCCGGCTAATTCCTCCTACAGTTTACATTTGATCAAGCTTAAACTTGATTTATAGCTAGAGCATGATGTGGTGCAGCGCATATTGTTTCGAGATTACAGTCCACCAAATATTAACAGTTATCAAGTTTTGAAAATTTCTTTATTTATTTTTTTTTCGTCTGTTTCTGGCTAATTCCTCCTACAGTTTACATTCGATCAAGCTGAAACTTGATTTATAATTAGCCCCTGAAAACAAAGAAGTTTCAATAGTCTGCTAATTTTAGGGCAATGTAGGAATATCACATAAAAGGATGACGGCACTTCGGTTCGTACCTGTTAATTGAAAAAAAAGGTAAGAGAAAAGTCCAGGGAGTGCCACAAACACAAACCGCAGCCCTTCCAAGACATCAAGAGGAAGAGGAAACCGAAAAATCAAAACAAGCACAAATCGATCAAACTTACGAAAAGCACTAAGATTAGCTCTCTCTTCACCAAGCGAGGTAATCGCAATGCTAAAAGGACTGAAAAACACAAGAACACTTTGTATGTTAAAGGCCTAAAATTTCCTTTGCCTACCTAATATTACAGCGACCATGACTATTACATCAATGGTCTGCCACTATATACTGTGAGAGTATATACCACATTACGAAAACACGCCTATTCAAATATATAGAAAATTTCATCTCCAAAAACTGAAAAATTTCAGATGAAAAACTCTGATATTTTTCCTATTTCTGCTCAAAACAAATCGCCTCGTAGAATAAACCACAAAGCAACAAAGAGTAAGACTAACACCGGAACCACTGCCTTAGAACGGTCAGTAGAATGAACCACATGGGTTTGAAGCACTTTTACAGCCCGCCAACTTCACCCTGGGTGCCGAGGCTACTCTTAATACAGAAATACATAAAATTCGGTTCGCACAAAGGCTCCCAGGTATTGTAATATGCATGCTTCACATGTTTTAGTTTTCCTCATATAATCAAAGTAGCAAGCAAAGACAAACTGTTAGAGACGAATATCAACAGTTCAAATGAAGCTTTGTCTAGGTTTGAGGACCTGAAAGAAAGCCTATAGCATATAGTGTCCATTTCCTCCTGGTCTGTACATGAGCCGGTGATATGAATATTAACAACACTGTGCAGTGTAATGAATCAATATCGTTGAAACAAAAAACAACAAACAATATAAATTTAGGCATAAGTAGAAGCTAGAATGGAATGCGTATAAAGAGAAAAAAAAAGACAGGCGAAAAGAGATTAGATAGTAGCACCTAGAACTGAATACATTTGGCCAAGCTCATATAGAGTAACTTGTCGTTCGTATAACAATAATAATTATTTTGGACACTTCGCACCCTCGACACGAACTTCGCGACAGCGCATTGACCGTTAGACTTGTCTGTTGACCTAATTGATAAGGTCTTCATGTGTGTCTTTCGAAAGAGCAAGTGCTTATAGGATTTTGATGTTCATTGTTAAATAAACAGTTTTGATGAGATAATGTAAAACTGAACATGATTAAATATAAGATTCAACGGATTGATATCCCCTGTCAGAGGAAGAGATAACGCAAGATCATACGGTAATATAGAAGTGTTGATGACTTAAATGTCTGTAGCTGGGAAAAGTCAAGTTGATGTATGCAGCTGTTTCATGTGATCCACATGTGCATAAGTAGCATGTGCATAAGGAGGGATCTGTGGTGCAGTGGTAAAGCATCGGACTCGAGATCGAGAAGTACCGGGTTCGATCCCCACTAAAAGCAAGTGTTGTTTCCTTGAGCAAGAGACTTTATCCACATTGCTTAGTACTGGTTTCTACTGGTAATAAGGGATTTTCAATAAAATGTTTCATGTAGGAAAATGTTGTTTCATTCGTGATAATTGCACTTGTTCGAATTATATCGATGGAGCGAATTGTATCGGTGGAGGGTTGAGCGGGCAGTTTAATTTGTATCTAAAAGCTATTCAAAGATTTTGAGTCTCTAATATTTTGATTTAACGAATTTCAGTCTCTTAATGTTGCCGATAAGAAAGAGTTTTAATATTTTGTTGTTCGAGAGGCAGGTCAGGTACAAGTATAGAAAAGTTAAGCGAGTTCTTCGTGGATACCTTGATACAGACTGAATTCTTTCTGGTATTACATTACATCTTGCAGGTAATTTGGTGTTAATCCGTTAAACACTTTGTATAGCTGACTAAGTTTGTATTTGTAGTGGGGGTTTCCGTCTGCATATGCCATTTTATGTCGTCGTACATATTTTAAATGCTGCACACTTAAGTTCTGAAAGCAGCGACTTAAATGTTTCCTTTTATCCCCCGTTTGAAAAATGGGACGTATTATGTTATGCGCCTCAGCGTCTGTCCGTCCGTCTGTAAATTTTTCGTTTTTTGATAACTCCTCCTACAGCTTACATCCGATCAAATTGAAACTTGATATATAGTTAGACCATGATGTGGAGCAGCGCATATTGTTTCAAGGTTACAGTCCACCAAATACTATTAGAGTTGTTGTCCTTTGAACATTTTTGTAAACATTCCTTTCCCGTATAATTCTTCCTACAGTTTACATCCAATCAAGCTGAAACTTGATATATAGTTAGATCAGAATGTGGAGAAACGCGTATTGTCTCGAAGTTACAGTCAACCAAATATTAACAGAATTATGCCCCTTTAAACTTTTTTGGTAAACGTTTTGTTTCCGGCTAAATCCTCCTACAATTTACATCCATTCAAGCTGGAACTTCATATATAATTAGATCACGATGTGGAGCAGCGCATATTATCTTGAGGTTATAGTCCACAAAATATTTAGAGAGTTAAGCACCTTTGAAAAGTTTCGTAAACATTTCGTTTCCGGGTAACTCCTCCTACAGGATCAGATCAACCTGAAACTTGATGTATAGCTAGACCATGATGTGGAGCAGCGCATATTGTTTCAAGGTCACAGTCCACCAAATATTAACAGGGTTATGCCCCTTTGAAAATTTCTGTAAACATTCCGTTTCCGGCTAACTCCTTCTGTATGTTACATTATATTAAGCTGAATCTTTGTAAATACTTGCACTATGTTGTGGAGCAGTGCATATTAGTTCGTAGTAACAGTTCATCAGATAGTAACAGAGTTATGTCCCTTTGAAACTTTCTGTAAATGTTTTATTTCTGACTAACTCCTCCTGCAGTTTACATTCGATCAAACCGAAATTTGTTTTATAGTTAGACCATGATGAGGAGCAGCACATATTGTCTTGATGTTAAGCTCCATGAAATATTAGCAGTAATGCTCCTCTGAAAAAATCATAAGCGAACTCCTCCTATAGATTACATTAGATCAAGTTGAAATATTGTAAAAGTTACACCATGATCATGATGATGTGGAGCAGCGCATACCATTTTGAGGTTACAGTCCATCAATATTCCTCTTACAGTTTATATCACATCAAGCTGAAAGGTGATGTATAGTTAGACCATGATGTGAAGCAGGGCATTTTGTTTTTAGGTTGCAGTCCACGAAATATTCATAGAGATAATAGAGTTATATCTGTCTGTATATTTTTTTTTTCTTTTTGGGCTAACTCTTCATACTCTATGTCAGTATAGGTGCTACATCTGATTACTTGCCACGGGCATATGATGCCCCGCTTGCTGAGCTCTTGTTACGTTCGATGGTACACTTGTCCTACAGACGGTCACCATATTCTCGTTGTGGGCAAATATAAGTAAAGTACATTTTTTGAAGAGCCAATCTATCAAAAGTAAATTAATATCTTCTGAGGTATCCAATTCCTTTCAAGCCGCCTTTATACAGATAGCATTGATGTGAGCTACACAAAATGTTTATTTAGTGTAACCTTCTGCATTTGGGTTAGACCCGTTTAGAGCGGAGGAGGAGGAACAACTTTCGATCGTTTTTTTTTTTTTTTGTTTTTTTTTTTTTTTTTTGTTTGTTTTTTGTTTGTTTTTTTTTTTTCTTTTTTCTTTTTGTTTTTTTTTTATGTTTTAATAATAACTAGTGATTTTGTTTTGAAACTTTTATTGAACAGAAGGTCACACACAAACTTATACACGAACACACGCACAAACACAAATACATGTGTGTGTGCGTGCGTGCGTGTGCGTATGTTTGTGTGTGTGTTGCTTCTGCAGTTTGCATGTTGGCAAGGCAACTAACCTGTATTATTGATACTTATAACTTTGGATTTTGTTTGGCGATTTTATTGGCAAGGTGATGGACTGGCTCCAGTCTCTAGTGACTAAATAATTATTCTTTTAAGCCTGTTTGAAACATCCACTAAAATAGAATCAATATAATATCTTGATTATAGAGGCTGGTCACTATTGATTTGAGAAATCAGGAAAGAAAAATTTAGGTTCATTTGATTCTATAAGTACAATAAATGTATTTTTATGCAGTCATTGCTTAAATCAAGACTGAAGCCAGTCTAGCAAGGTGGTCACTCACACACTTTTACAGGCACGCACGCATGCGCGCACAAAATGCATGCACGTTGTGTGTGTGTGTGTGTGTGTGTGTGTGTGTGTGTGTGTGTGTGTGTGTGTGTGTGTGTGTGTCAAATTGTTTGCATGTTATCATGTCAACTATCATATCTTATTTATCGACATTCAAAGATATGTGGAGAAGTATCCAACTAGAATTAAACTACGCCGCTGTTTTAACCAGACAAGTCAGTTGTAAATGGCATCTCAAAAAAGGTAACCGTGTCTGTCATGGCTGTTTCTCTTAGGCGAGCGAATCGTAATTATTGTGTCTCTTGTTGCCATTTGATTTGATAGAGACTCGTACAACTGAGCTTTTTACTCATTGATTCTCGAACTGAATTTGTATCAGGACGTCTTAGAGGTTTCGGCCAGGAATGTAATACAATTATACTAGAAAGTAAGGTTATTATGAATAATTTAACGCTTAACCCATTTTTACCATGTTTTATAGATATTCGTGTATTATTGCAAACAGTTAGACCCTGATTAGACGCCTCGTTCTGCGGCGCCTTATTCGGGTCTACGTTGTTCGCCAAGGCCCCTTTTTGTGGGACGCTAGGCATAAACGGGTTGACGTGCTAATCATAAGTACAGCAGAGAACCTTTTGATCATTTATGTATTTATTTGGAAGGAAGATATTTTTCAGAGAAATAACGCTTGCTATTTCATTTGAAACGTCTGCCTAGTATACGATTCACATGAAATATCAAGTCTTATTTAGTCTGATAAAATTAAAACAATAGAATATTGTCTATTACAATTTTGCTCAGCGCTTTAAGGGTTATAAAATGATTTTTTAACCTACTGTTGTCGGGAGACCCGTAAAAGGGTAACTGGCAAACAGTGCAGACCCAGATCAGACGCCGCAGAACGCGGCGTATGATCAGGGTCTCCACTGTTTGCAAATAGTTAGCCATTTTTCTTTAGGAATATGTAAATTCCATATAGGCGATCGGCATAGGAGCTAAAAGTCATCAGAATTTTGAGTTTAATGCGAGGTTTCTACACAAAAGGTTGTTATATATCGTTTTAAAGCTTGATGTCTCTAGAGTTGAATGAGACATGATGTAGGCTTCCCAGGTGGTGCAGTTACCATAGAAATGACTCAGAAGTAGGTCACTGTGAGCCATATTACCAAATTTGGTAATTTCTACCCTACAAAATTTTCCTTACCGTTTTCACTCATAATGAAGCTAATGCATAATAACAAGCTGTCTGAAGTGTAGTTTATGACATATTTACCATGTTTAATAAAAAACTTGATTAAATTATATATTTAATTAAAACAAATATATTTTAATTACATGCATTAGAAAATAATGTTGTTGAAGTCGTGCAGAATTTTATCTTTCAGTGTAATATCTGAAAATGTATTCGAAATCAAATGGTAAAAGTATACACTCTTGTTTTATAACAGAGAATTACATCCATTTATCACTTAAGCAGCAGCAGAAACTCTTGAGAATGTAAACAATCTAATTTGCATTTCTTTTTTGATTTGGCTCTGGACGCTGTTTCAGAGTCTCAAAAGGCAATGACTTTGTTCATTTGACACATTCTGTTTCAGTTGATTTCAGAGACAGGAATATGAACACTATCTGAAAAAAAAAGGTAAGAGAAAAGTCCAGGGAGTGCCATAATCACAAACTGCAGCCCTTCCCAGACCCCAAGAGGAAGAGGAAACCGACAAATCTAAACAAGCACAAACCGAACAAACGTACAAAAAGCACTAAGATTAGCTCTCTCTTCCCCAAGCGAGGTAATCGCAATACTAAAAGGACTGAAAAACACAAGAACAAAATGACACACGCAAAGACATACAACAAATCGCCTCGTAGAATAAACCACAAAACAACAAAGAGTAAGACTAACACCGGGACCACCGCCTTAGAACGGTCGGTAGAGCAAACCACGTGCAAGTTTGTTCATTTATTTTGAAGAAACACTCTAGCCATAGAATGAAATGTGTTTTTCCCGTCAGTTGTTTCGGCATTAATGTCAACGTTGTCATCCCCCTCGTGTATCAACTGTCCGCCATCACTGATATGAATGATTCTGTCAGGCACATATATCCCATCTTCTGATCTGGCAATTTCATGTTTCAACTTTGGTTAGCAACATACAAAAAATCGTACCAAATGCAAATATCAAAAGGATGTGTTGAAGTGGAAATCCCTGAAAGTTTTTGGCAACAACTGAATGATACATATGAGGCTTGGCAGTCAGATGTGCAAACCAGACAGAGGACAGCACATGATTTAGATAAATCATTCAGTCAACATCTAGCACCATTGTTCGGAAAGTTTAATGAATAGGGATGCTGTTTCACCAGCCTTCAAATACTAGTGTATGTTCCTGGAAGCTGCAGAGTTCTCCTGCTAACAAATAGTGCAGAGATGGGTTATGGAATATCAGTCTTCATACTACTGCCAAGATGTTGCCATATTTTTGTGGCCAACAGGAATAACTATTCCCGATGGACCCCACTATACCTCTTAGATATGTTGTAGCATCCCGACTATATTCAAGAGGATTTTAGGAAAGGGAACTTCTCTGTTTGACGTTCTCCAGGCAAATACAATGGCATATGGAGTGACATGGGGACAGAAACAACTGTTATCAGCGATTCCATGGGTGACAATGGTATCACAGGACTGATATGAAAGCAGCCTGCTCTGGTACGATGCTCTGTGACACATCATATCCTTGGAAATTATGCATCCCATATACGGATTAGCAATGGACAAACTGTAAAACACATGGAAATACATCAGCAGGCACAACCAGCCGCCATTAAAAGAGATTAAAAGCATGTCCAAAATAAACGTCAAAGAGATTGCCTTTAGAAACAAAGAACACACTACGAATTAGAACATGGGATTCTGAGTATTATTGAGACTCTTCGTAAGCAGTAATGAAGTTTGCAACACTGTTTATGCCCTCTAGCATATAAAATGAGCAGAACTCCATTTTTCAAATATACCAAAATAAACCAAATGATTCCAAAGGAAATGAAATACAATCTGCACTGTGGTGATGTACGGGGGAGTACGGGTGATGTACGGGGAGACGTTCTACTGCCGCCACATGGCACTAACACCAGCTGCAGTTTAGTAAAATAAATGTCAAAAAGATTGCCTTTGGAAACAAAGAATATACTATGGATTAGAAAATAGGAGTCTCGATTTTATTGAGACTCTTCATAAGCAGTAATGAAGTTTGCAACACTGCTTACCCGTTTGATGCTGATTCACACCCAGAAGGAATTTTGCTGAACATTTCATCAGGACTACATGCTCCACAAGAATCTCTTCTATCAGCAGTCAAAACTGGAGAAAAGAAGTTTGGTGCTTTTGTGAAAGAAACACTATCAACAGAAGGGAAAACAAGTCTCTAGGCTGCTGTTACAAGATCCGGCCTGAATACATTCTCTGATGTGAAGAAGAAAACACCAGTCATCATACAGGGAAAGGCAAGTGGTATGACAATAAGCTCAGAACTTGTTTTTGAAGATTTCTTACACTATCAAAGACCAGAGAGGAAGTTTCGATAAAGAGTGAGCCCACACAGCCTGTCTCATCTGTTCTAACTTCCCTTTTCCACAAAGATGGTTCTATGAGGAAAATCACAAAGGCTGAATTGCTACACAAGTTGGAAGAAAATGGACCTGGTGTAAAGTTGCTTTCGACACATGTAGGAACATCCACTATCTATATACGTGATGCAATGGCCATTTTGCAAATGATGCCAGGTGATATCAGGCCTCATTTCAACAACTAGCAAATGTTTACATAGATACCCTTCTTCACTGCTTCAGAGATGCGGACAGTGTTGTTGATATGTTTGATAGATATGACAATAAAGACTCTGTAAAATCTGCAGGAGAGGAAAGACGTGAAAGTGCAGGTCCAACGGGAAGACAGTATCAAGTGATAGCAGGAAGATCAATACTGCCTTGGAAAAAAATTATATCATTACCCGAAAATAAGGCAGCACTCAACCAGTTCATCTCTCAGTATATCAAAGAAAGAGCATGTGAATCACAAGCCCTACAATCCCACCATGAGAGAAAACTGGTGATAGTAGGTGGTTTTGTGGATGATAAAACTGTTGTATGTCTATCTTCAGAAGGAAAGACCAAGTCAGAATCCTTAGCATCCACACATAAAGAGGCCGATACACGAATGAACTTGCATGCAGTGGATGCAGACTCGAACGGGTGAATATGCTAGAATAGTCATCAAAACACCAGATACAGATGTTGTTGTGCTGGATTTCTATTAATTTCCCCAAATGAAACATGTTTCAGGATTTTGGATTGAGACAGGAAGAGTCACAAAGACAGCTGATCAGAGACGTTTTATTCTCATTTACAATATTTCCAAGTTTCTAGGGCTGTTGTTCGGTTTGGTCTTCCTGGGATACATGCCCTTACAGGTTGTGATTCTACCTCAGCATTGTTTGGAATAGGAAAGAAGCCAGTGTTGAAAATGATTCAAGAAATAGGAATAGATAAGTTTACAGATCTCTCAGAGTTGTATGGCAGTGATGAACAGGGAGCTCTCCGTGCTGGACGAAAGTTAATTGCAAGTCTATATGACCCCGGGATATGACCAACACACAAAGCAGGAAAATATCATAGTAGTCTAAATTATCAGCGTTTCAGATTAGCTAATACAATAGAAACAACACTTTCAAAACTGCCCCCTTCAGAAGCTAATTTTGAACAACATCTTCTCGGAGCATCTTGGCTAGCTAAAATGTGGATACATGCCCATCAGTCTGTGCCAAACATTCCCTCTCCAGTTGGTCATGGATGGAAGGTAGAAAACGATACCATTTTAACTGTGTTTTTTTTTTTTTTTTTTTTTTTTTTTTTTTTTTTGATGGTTCAGTCAGTGCTGAGGTACTGAGAGAACTTGTTTGTTCTTGCAGAGGTTGTAACATCTGCGCCAGCAAGTGTGTATCAGGAACTAATAGTTTAACGTGTACTGAAATTTGTCCTTGCCAAAGCGATGACAAATGCCAAAATGAACTGAATAAGATGTTGGTTGAAGATATTGAAGTATCTGAAGAAGTTTTTTTATTGAAGATATTATTTTATCAAGAGAACTTAATTTTGCATATGTCAGTCAGATGAACTAACGTGCACCATTATATGCCCTTGTGAAGGAAAAGACAAATGCCATAACCACCTTTCACACATCATATAAGGTGAACGATGGCTAAAAGAATATTGCAGGTTACAAAAGGTTAATTTTAGAACATATTTATGCAGGATTTACAGAGCGGCCCATTTGAAAGATGGCATGCGGTTGCAAGTGACTGGGTATACACATGTTGCAAATGTCAGCTCACAACCTGTTAGAAAAAGCTATTTTAGACCACTGATAGATGTCTTTTGTATCATTGTTCTTTTTGTTGTTTTTATTTTCTTTCAATGAAAGAAGTTAAACCTCTTCAATTGAAACTGGTTTATTATGATAGCTTAATTATTGTATACATATGACATTCTTACTAAAAAAACATCTATATGGTATCTGAAAAGGCACCTTTTTTCCTGACAGTAACTTATCTTATTTCACATATTACATTGGTTTGATCCTTTTATTTTGATAGTTTTAAGTAAATTTAGTTGTATTTGCTAACTCACTAATCAAGTGTCCTATTTAGATGGTCAGGATTCATACTATGATCTAAAACTAACTGTAATGTTTGTGCAGTGGATATTTTGGATTCTGTACATAAGGTACTTTTTTTATGGCATTATTATCACCATTGATGCCCACAACATGCCTTATTAATTACCAAATAATAAAAGGTTAATTGTTTAATATTTAATATGTAGAAACTGTCTTCAATACAATTAAATGGTAACAAACTTTATACTGCACTGATGAAAAATGCACTTTTTATGTAAAAACGGTACCTTTTTCCGTGCAACGGCATATGTAGTCTTTGTTTTATTGTTTTAAATTTCATTAAAAAGGTAGAAATTATGTTTGTATACTTTTATATAACTCCATGTAAGAGAAACAAATAACATTATTGTAACAGATGGCTTCAAAGCTCAGGTATAAAATAGCAATATAGAATTCCAGGTACTGTACATAAGGTACCTTTTTCAGGCATCTGCACCACCCCAGAAGCCTACATCATACCTCATCTGAAAGCACACATACAGGGCTTCAATTTAAGGTATGGTGTACATTTGTGTAGAAAGGTCGTATTAAGTCAAATTTTTTACTCCATGCACCGATCGCCTAATAGCCCACTGTACCTAAAATTGAAATTGGACTCTTCTAATATATATTGTGGGAAAGTCTATTCAGTCTACAATGGGTTAAGGCCATCAACAGTCTTTCAGTCATGTGGAGCTTTAAGTGGCTCTTCCAATACATTAACCAGTACCATTCTCTCGGCAATTTGACTGACGATTTTGTGCGTACTCTTTTTCGTTCTTTTTTGTCAAAAACATGGCCTGTCACTTTTCATGCAAATTGTTTTCTTAGCAGAGTATCTATCAGAATATCGTCTGCTGATTTTTAGACGAGTGTAGAGAGTATTGTGCTGACTATCAAGCGGTATAAGCAGGCTGGATTCAGTAAAAAAAACAACAACAAAAAAAAAAAAAAACATAGGCGTACATTCGCGAATGTTTGTAGGGCTGTTGCAGTTTTTGGTGAACTGTGGCGAGTGTCTGCGAACAATACCTTGTGCTGTGCTCGGCGCACCCAAAATGGTGGCTTTGTGTATGCTTGTTTGAAAACAAAATCCGGGCCCGAGGTTATAAAACTTTTTTCATGCTCAACTCAGTTGAGCATGAAATTTTCTCTGCTAATAAATATGAAAATGCCAGATAGTTGGCATTTTCATATTTATTAGCAGAGACATTTTCATGCTCAATCATGTTTAGCAAGAAAGAATTTGCATTTGTTATGTAATTTGAGATTTATTAGCAGGACAAGATTCATGCACAGCTGAGTTGAGCATGAAAAAAAATTATAACCTCGGGGGCTGATGTCTGGTCAGTTTAGGCTCATTGACAGGTACATGTAGTAAAATGGATACAGTCGAATCTCAATGGCTCGAACATCCTTGGGACCATGAAAATTTCTTCGAGGTACGGGTTGTTCGAGCCACTGAGGGTTTATCATAGCCCAAGCTCAGGAAGCAAGTTGCGATAATTGAGGGAAAACTTTTCTATCATCTACACAATAATAGTATGTTGGGTGTACTCATTAGAATCGCCTCGATAAGGCGATTCTTATGAGTACACACAACGTACAATTTCATGATGAAATAAGAAAATTTCCCTAAATATTTGTTTTCTTGAGCAATCGGAAGAATTTCGTAAAGACCCAAAAATGGGTTAGAATTAGCCATAGCAAACGAGCCATTGGTGTTCGAGCTATTGAGGTTCGACTGTTTGTTGAGATTTTAGGCCCGGTAAGGGAAGAAATTTAATGTTTTGTTTGAGCTAAGATTTACTATCACCCTCAACGTGACGGCGTCTGGTTGTGACGATAGGAATTGATGCCATTTTATAATTTAAAAGTCCCATCACACTGCAGTAAGACACCCCAGACATATTGAAGTGATACTGTCATCAGTTACATTGTAGTTAGTCCTAGCTCTTCTTCCTAATGCTTAGCTCAATGCGAAAGAGCCGCTTATACAAGTGCTAAATCGTCTGACAAATGTATATGTATGTATGACGTAGTTGGGAAGTGTGGAAGGGGTTTAGGGCGGAATTTTCAGGTTTGCAGTTTTTAAACCAGCGTTTGAGTTTCTTACTTCTAGCAACTTCTTTCACTGCATAAACCTGTCTCGTTCCCTGTATTATATGGTGAAAATGCCATGGTTTACAGATCTTTAAATACATTTAAGAGGGATAGCAAGATAACTATGAAGACAAGAAATCATGCTATAGATCTTTAACACCAGTTTCACTCGGTGTACTAAATCCTGATCCTAGACCACCGAGCCGAGTAAAAAAAAATATAACAAATGCTGGACCTGTAAACAGGTAATGGGACATTGTGCCATATGCGAACAGTACAGGATCAGCTTGCTCGTCCGCGCAAGCCGATCATAGTCATCTCTGTTCGTTGATGTCCTCTATAGTAACCATTGATTCTGTAACTGCGCAACGAAGACTTGTTCAGAATGTGCGACTGCGCAAACATACATCACGAAAACACGCATATATAATTTTGACCACCATAAACCCTATTTTGTATAGAAAAACTGAGGTTTACTGGGGTATACATTATTTTGCTAAATAACATAGATTGTGAGTATTCGTTAGAACCGCCTCGCCGAGGCGGTTCTAACGAGTACCCACAATCTATACATTGAGCAGAAATATGAAAAAAAAAATATCAGATGTTTTATCTGAAAATTTTTCTTTTTGGGTTGTAAAATTTTCAATATATTTGAATAGGCGTGTTGTCGTAATGTCTCGGATGGCTTTGTCTGCTTATAGTTTAAAATAAGGTAGACTGTTAACCGAAAAGTACTGATATTTGCCTTTTTTGTTTCACCATGAAAACATGTGTTTTGGGTACTTATTAGAAACGCCTCAGCGAGGCGAGGCGCTTCAAATGAGTACCCGCAGCAAATGTTTTCGAGGATAAATAAGAAATGTAATATGTGGATACCCTCGTATCTGGAGTTATTGCTTAAGCGTCCTCATAATTTTATTGTCGAGAAAATACAAATATGTCCTTTGACACGGTCTGTTGCTGTTCGAATTATTCAGCCGCTGAATATTTCTACAATAAAAAACGAACAAAATAATAATAATAATAAAAAACGTTTAATAAAGATAAGACGACTTGGACTTTCAAGGGCTGATTCAGAGGGTGATCGACTCAAAATTTCATTTTCAAGGGGCATTTCGGATTAACTTGAGGTACCGTTTTTACCCTACATATTCACATTCCTAACTGTGTACCTTACGTCTCTTCGACAAGTTCTTCTTGCTATCTGTGAATGTATGTAAAATTGCTGGGTTTGCTCTGTTTACTCCGGTCAGTCTGTCCGAACACGCGGAGTAAGTTTGTTTGTGTTGAGGTTTTACGGCCCAGTCAACCCAATGGGGTCATGTCGAGCGCGATCAGTTTACCTAACCACACGTTTACTGGGCAGGCTTAGTCCTCTAAGCGGTTAACCAGTATTGTGCACATTCTTTCGACAGAAACTGACAACTGTCCTTCTTGAATCAGCGGAAGGGAGGGAATGACTGTAGAAAATATTTCATGATCAATCTCCACAAAAGAATGTTGCCGACCTCGGCGGGGTTGAACCCGAGACCTCCTGGTCTCCAGTCGGACGGCGCATCCAACTGAGCCGCCGAGGCCGGCTACGCGGAGTAAGTACAGTAATTTGATCACATTACGAAAACAAGCCTATTCATAGAGAATATTTCACCTCCGAAAATTGATTTTTTTTTTTTTTTTTTTTTTTTTCAGATACAAAAACTCTGATAATTTTCATTATCTGCTCAACATGTAGATTGTGGGTACCCGTTAGAACCGCCTCGCCGAGGTGGTTCTAACGGGTACGCACAATCTATGTTTTTGAGCAAGAATAAGAAAAATAATGTATACCCCTGTAAACCCCAGTTTTACTATATAAAAGTGGGTTTAAGGGGTCAAAATTATATAGGCATGTTTTCGTGATAAAATCGACACCGCTCACAAGTCATCCTGAATTTGTCTCTGTAGACTTTTGCATAACGTTTTGTTATATGAATGTATCTTTGTATCTAGTTACAGAAAAAAAGATGCCAGTCTTATCAAAGATAATACAAAGAGGTTTAGCTTCGCGACCAAAGAGCAACAAGCGATTAATAAATGCCCTGGTAGAAAGACAGAACTTACGGACCAGTATAATGTAAATATGCTAAATTGTGTCACGCCAAGCGCAACTGTGTCTTCTATGCGCAGGCGAACAGCGAGGGCCAAACCGAAAATGTATGTCTTTTATGCGCATGCGGACAGTCTGATCAGTGCCTTCGCTGTCCGCCTACAGAACCCCTTGATATAGTAGAATATAGATAAGGACAGACATCTATATAAGTCTGCGCATGCGTTGTGATCTGATTGCGCATTTGCGGATCTAATATACACGAAGACATATTTTCGCTTTGCGGGGCCTACTTGACCTTATTCATCAATATATATACGTAAAATCTAAAATAAAGCTATGTCAATTAATATACTTACAAAATAATTTAAATGTGTTTAATTGATCTTGCTGACACGTGCAAAGTAAACAAAAAACTTAAAATGTACCGGTAAATACGTTATAAATATATACATACCGCATTTACGGGCGGCCATGCCTCAGCAAACTGTGTAGCCATGGATCAAAACGCAACGTCTGATCAGGGTCTACGATGTATGGCATACGGAAAATCGCATTTCAGATATATTTTCGCGTAGTAAAACGGACCTATTCGATATTAAGGATGATATAGTGTCCGTATATTTCCTGGGATTTGACACACTACCCAGTAAGCATTCTTTATAAATCTATAACGGGCCGTTATCGGCCCGTTAGCTACCCTGACAGGCCGATAGCGGCCCGCTATATATTTATACAGAATGCTGGCTGGGTAGATTTTTCACCATTTTAACTTGGGAAACAACTTTCATTACTTCCTGTATGCATTCCGTTACTATACACCAAACCGATTTTAAAAAAGATCTAATCTAAAAGAAAAGACTTTCCTTTTAGAAAAGATCCCTTTCAGAAGGGAAGCAAACCATGTTCTGACATTGTTGCTGCCCCTGAATACGGTAAAACAATGCTTTGCCTGAGTTAATGGGCGTGTCCTGAGAACACAGGACATTGGGCACAGGAAATGGGCCAATGACCTAATTCAGCAAATCGATAATGTCGGAACAAGACACTCATTGTTGGTTGATGCATTTAAAATTAACCAGTGATCACGTTGGTGGAAAGGGAAAGCCTTGATTAAATGTGTGATTATACGTCTTGAGCACATCGCAAATATACAGGGCTGTCTGTACCTTCGCTGCCCTCGTATTCCTGAAAGATACTTTTCCCTTGAAGTTGCTTAGACCGTGCTTACCATATATGTCATATTTGCCCTAAGTATTGGGACGCCACCTTCTATGGTAGTGCGAATACCAACAATCTATGTTTTGAACAGAAATATGAAACAAATATGAGTTTTTTATTTGAAAATTTTCAGTTTTGGATATATTTGAATAGGTGGGTTTTCGTAATGAAACGCTTAGCATTTAAGCAAAGTGTTTTTTCTACTTGTTTATTGTTTTGTTTATATATATATATATATATATATATATATATATATATATATATATATATATATATATATATATATATATATATATATATATATATATATATATATATATATATATATCTTAATTTGTTCAGTAATGGCAATAAAACCCATATAAGAGAAACCCACACAGCGCCAAAGATAGTTACACCACGACCACACCAGACAGAAGCCACTCATAATGAGAATGCAAAGAAAAGCGTGAGCGTATCGACACAAGTGAGACACAGAAGTAATGCGGTCGCCATGAAAGCAGTTGTGGAACCTCTGCAAGAGGTATTCGAGGCTCCAGAGACCATTAAACCTTTTGAAGACATTCCAGGACCTGTCTCTCGTTCTGTTATTGGTACAATGATCAGTCGTCTGCCTGGAGGTAGGTACTTCATTCAGTCTGATTAAAACCAGATCTTACCAACAAGATCTTACGAAGCAAATTAAAGATCGCCATCGAATAACCTCGGGATATATCAAAACAGCCAGTCAGATCGTGTTTTACGTACCACTTTCATTTTCGGCGTTAGAAAGTATGATCAAAAGCATTTTAGGGAAAATTGGAGTGAAGAATTAAAGAAACAAGATTGTGTCGGAATGCTAAATGAAAGAAAATCCCTTGGGCAAAGCAGACATTATAAAAAGTACACTTTTATTGGCTGCGTGGTCATGGACGTCGCCACTTTGAGTTTCTGGATCGGTTAGCCTATTTTGGTAAATATAGAAAAATGTGAATCGGGTACATCCGCTCAGTTTTTCTTTCTACGTTTTGTAAGCGAGTTGCTGATTGGTCAGCCCAAACGGTCATCCGATGGTGATCCTCTATATATGTTCGTTAGCTCCTCCTGCGGAGGATCTAACTTTAATTAGATTTGTACTTCGTTTATCAATTAACACCTAGGGTGTCCCCCACAGGGACATATACTAACAGTGTAGACCAGGAATTACATAGTTTGTCTGATCAGGGTCTACACTATAGTCATAACTACGGCGTCTATAAGTTTAGATAGATTCTCCTACGGAGGATATGGTTTTAATCAGATTTGTACTTCATTCATCAATTAACACCTAGGGTCTCCCCAAAAGGGACATATGCAAACAGTATAGATCAACAGGGATGGGAAACTCCAGGATTAATCCTGATTTCTGGATTTAGAACTTTCATTTGAAGCAAAGTCACTTTGACACTTGTTCACAAGACCATCCTTTTGTGTCAAAAGTAGTTAATTGGGTTACAATATGCCTGAAATAACTGTTAAAATTAATTATTAAACTAATTATTAGTTGTATAGCGCCAGATAAGAGGGAGTATCCCATTAATTTTCTTCTCAATAAAAACGTATGCTGTGGGTACACATTAGAAGCGCCTCCAGGGTCCTCACTGTTTGTCATCATGAACTGCGGCGTCTGATAAGCGCCTGCACTGATTGTAAAAACACTTAAATTTTTCACTGATAAGAGCAATAACGGCAATTTCTACATGACCAGATAAAAGGCTTTGACATTTCATGCAAGTTGTCTCATTAGGAAACATTTCGCATCAAAGTCAAAGCTGGTTATTGTAGCTCCTCATCACGAAAACATACCTATATTGTTTTGACCCCCTTAAACCCCACTTTTATATAGTAAAACTGGGGTTTACAGGGGTATACATTATTTTTCTTATTTTTGCTCGAAAACAGATTGTGGGTAATCGTTAGAACCGCCTCGGCGAGGCGGTTCTAACAAGTACTCACAATCTATGTTTTCGAACAGAGATATGAAAAAAATATCAAAAGTTTTTATCTGAACATTTTCCGATTTTGGAGGGGAAAATTTTTATATATTTGAATAGGCGTGTTTTCGTAATGTTAATTCATACTCTTTTTATTCTTCCCATGACACAAAAAATACTGGAGCACCGGGTTTCCTCATACGTTATATTCATTTTACGTATTGTTTTATCTCACTGTCTTCTGGTGCTTGTTTTTATATTTTCTTACGTAGGTGCGACATAAACTACATCGAGGTTATTTATTTATTTTTTTCTCTGTCTTCCTACTATTTGTTTTGTTTGAAAATATTTTGTTTCATTTTCGTTAAATAGTAATCTTATATTAAAGAAAGGTAAGAAAAAAGTTCAGGGAGTGCCACAATTAACACATATTGATAGATTTGTCACATTTGTGCGTTCAAGTATTATAACCGTATGCCGTTATCACCTACATAAGGTGTTCGTCTAAAGAGAGGAATTTCTTACTAAGTAATCTGCTTTCGTTCCAATCCTGGTATTCAGTTTGTTGTTAATTGTATTGTATGTGTCATTGATGATGAAAACAATATATTTTAATTAAAGTCAGTTTTCTGGGAAATTAAGAAACACTTATCATTAATTTGGCGTCTGCTGATTTTGCACAAAGATTTATAAAGGATAATATGCGATGGACAATCAGGCATAAATGGAAAGGGAGGACATGCTAAGGTTCGCGGAAGCGCAGTTATTGCTTGCTGCACTTTGTCTCATAAATGGCACATATATGTTTATCTCAGGTAGACTTTACAATATTGATCCAATAGAAAACAACAAGCGAATGTACAAGCAGTATGGACCTATTGTTAAAGAGTCTGTCGGCAATATGTTCACAGTTGTTCATCTGTTCAATCCGGATGATATAGAGACAGTCTACAGAAATGACGGCAAGATTCCACAACGCCATGCTTTCTTCATGCTACAAACGTATAACACAAGACGAGCAAATAATGTGCAAGGATTGCTCACAAGGTTTGTTATTTCCTAGCAGCAATCTAAAACGATGGCAATATTTAGAGGCTAAACTATAATAGTCCACGCTCACTATGTATTGTCAGCAAGAAATGAGCGGATGTTATGTACACAGAGATGAGCTGCACAAGTGCATTGCTACGTGACAGAAAACGCGTATAAGATATATAACGCGGATAAAACTTTGGTTGCGTTCAGTAGTGCAAGTTACTCGCGACCATTTTGCCCTGGGTCCCTGCTACAGGGCCCAACGCTAACAATCACTTTCTAAACGCTACCCAGGTTGGGTAACTTACACATGCGCTGTGCTACGTCACAACAGAACGTTTGTTTTATTAAGGGGACTTGGTAGATTTTGCGCCATTTCCACGAAGGAAGACATCTTTTTTGCCTTCCTGTTTGCCCGAGTTTGTAACATTTTTATTTTTTTTTTCTTTCTTTCCTTGATTTTCTAGACAAAAAGCAGAAAAGTTAATACTTACTTTACAGCAAGTTTCCGTGAATTTCAATATATTTATCAGTCAGTAAAATGCAGATTCTGTAACAAACTTCTCCAACAGGGGTTTCGGTAGCATAAACTTAGGAAAGCTTTTCTTTAGGTTTTATCATCGACACTACGATTTGGTCTCTAAATACGATACAGGATTGAAACCACTTCTGCTACAAGGCCTATCGGAACCTTAATTTCATGGTTACTTAGTGTATAAGTTTAGGTAAGTTGCAGGAAGACCTGGGGTATAACATTGATGTCATAAAGAAGTCTGCTTGCTTAGCGGTTAACCCAATCACGGTTGACCACTTTGCTTACCTCTTTAATTGTACGCCGGTGGGTCAGGGTTCCGACTCTATGATGGCCCAAGCTTAAAAACGATTCATTAGATGGTCCGGGCTGGAACTTTATGTCAGTTTCTCGGCTCACTGGGGTTCAACTGGTGGTTTGCTTTTGCTTAAGTTTCAAGTGGTGTTGTTTGACAACCCACCCAGCTAGCATTCTACGTAAATCTACATCGGGCCGTCATCGGCCCGTCAGCTACCCTGACGGGCCGATGACGGCCCGATATAGATTTACGTAGAATGCTAGCTGGGCAGGGATCTCCAAGTGTCTCAACACATCGTTTCTGTCCTTATCTTTGCTTCATTCTAGGCTTTTTCTGTGATTATTTGTTGCCCACACTGATTCGTGGATGAGTTAGAAGACCTCCACACGGACAGAACAAATATATGTTCTACCACGATGGGGGAAGCTGAGGGCGAGAGTTGGAATCCTGTAAAGCTAGCTTAGGCCCCACAGTAATTTATTACTAAACGTTCCAAAACGGTACTTTCGTTGTGGTAGATTTTTTTAATTGTTTTGTAGTATTTGACTTTCTAATGTTTTTTTTAATTATGTAAGTTTAGGATATATTCAGTTAAGTTTGGGTAGCAGAGTTGACACTTTTTGGAGAAAGAGTTACCAACTCTACTTGCCATCTGTTCACCTTGTAGCTACTTAATTGTATTTGTCTTTCTTTTCTTTTGGTGTTGGGGGCTTGGTGTAGATCTGATTGTATCAGTTCCTGAGTTCGCTTATTTTCTTTATCTATATATTTACCATAGAGCAGACCTATCATCACCAAAAAATGCCTATATAGTTTTGAACCATTTAAACCCCACTTTTATATAGTAAAACTGGGGTTTACAGGGACATAGATTATTTTTATTTCTGCTAAAACACATAGACTATGAGTACTCGAAAGAACCGCTTCAATCTAAAACACTGTGATGACACAAAACAAAGGGCTCAATGGCGATTTGAAACCAGTACACACACACACACACAAACACACACACACACACACACACACAGAAATGACCAAGATTGAGCCCGACACAGACATTGATAGTCAGACACTGACCATCTGAAACAAATGTAGGAGGAAGCCGTCATTTAGTCCGAGGACTGACCCACCATTGTGCAATTTAAGAGTGAACTCGTATCAACCTTAATTGGGTTGACAACTATATATGCGGCAAATACCCAAGTTGTAACTTTTTTGTAGCTTGTGACAATCTTTTTGTATCAGTTTTGCCAACAATCTTTCTGAACTTGTAAACTAAAGCCGCCATACAATTCAGGTTCCGACAGACCTTCTCGCAGACGGGGTTTTAAACCAACGTTATATTAGGACACTAATTCAGAATGACGGTGATAAAACTTAGAAAATGTTTTACGCAGTTTATGATAACGGTACTCTTGATTAAAACGTTAAAGTCAAAATTCTAGTTCGATTTTTAAGGTCACTACCTGGATCAGATGCTCTAGCAACACAAATTACTGAGAAATATATACATCACGTGATGTCGCATGAGGGACATCGCCGTCCAAAAAACGGAAAATTTACAAAAAAGACATCGTCCCGTTTGTCATATTTTTAGTAGAGATTATGTTATTAGTTACTGATAAGTTTGAATCCAAAAATGGCCATTCGGTGTCAGAGGTATTAGTTAAATTTAACTGTAGTTCTTGGGATAAATCATATCAACCATTTGTTCAAAATCTTCATTATTAATATTTAGTGTCATCCAAATATCGAGACAATAAATTGAATGCTTCAATAATATTGGCCTGATTTTCGTGAGAAAGGCACAGCATTAAGACTTGTTCGTACAGAAAAAGAAATAAATGCGATACGGCGGGATTTGGCGGGAATTGAGTGGGAAGGTGGGGTACAATTTGTACCAAAAGGTATACCAACAATTTGTTGGTATAATTTTGTAGCAACGGAATAATGGTATTTCAAGAAGAAACCATACGCCTCAAAGTATAATGGTTATGATCCTCAGAAGTGAAAAAAGCCTGTTTCTTATTACTAGCAAGGTAAAGAGAAGTTTCTCTTAAGAAGGTACTTTGAATTAAAACAAGAAGTGTATCTTTAATCAGCTTATGTGGCAGTGTTGTATAAAGCATGGAAAGTCGTATGTTGACAAGCTAGATGCACAGAAATACTTAAATTTAAGTCTATTCTAAACAACACCGGAATTTTTTTTATAAACCAAAAAAACGATTTTACCTGATCTTTCACATAATATAATGCCTAATTATCAGACCTTTTAAGCTTCACCAAGTTGTTTTCTTGCTTCTGCATAAACTTCGGAAATGCAACAGAAAAACCGCTCTAAAGTCATGTTGATGTTTTTGTGCATGTATGACATAATTTATGATAACTGGAAATGATCACTTCCAATCTGCTATTTGCAGGAAACTAAGAAATATATAGTTAATACACATGCCATTTGCAGTAATGACGATCACTGGGCACATCTGAGGAAGAATGTACAACAGAAAATGTTGCGTCCCAAAGCAGTTGCTGCTTATATAGAAGAACAGAGCATTGTTGGTGATGATTTGATCCAACGAATAGGAGAGATGATGGACGAAAACGGGAATGTAGACGATCTTAGAGACACGATCTATAAATACGCTACTGAATGTAGGTGACATTTTATATGAGTGTCTGGAAATACTTTGTTGATCGAGAGGCGCGTTTTACGCATAGCCACAATACATAATATGTTTTGTTAGAGGAGTAAGAGAAATATATGGATATCTCTTATGTTAAAATTGGAGTCCGGCATTCATTGCTGGCACTCTAATACTAAGGGTTAATATGGTTATATCAAACTTATCAAACATTATCATTGGGTTGGGCCAAAGAATTGTTTTTCAAATGGTCGAACTGACATAGATTTCCGGCTGAGCTATTATGGATTAATCTTGTTCGCTTTCTGTCATTCAGATGTTTTGAAGTTGCTGGGCCAGATCATATGGAACTCCGTGGGTCGGGAACGTTTTTGTTGAAATGGTCAAACTCTATCGACTTAGATGGCTGTCATGCCCATACATGGTAAAAACAGTTAACATCTTGTTCTCCAGAAGCAAGAAACTTTTGAGACCTACCTAAAATATAGCATCGGGACGCAAGGTCTATCATATTTGCTCAAATGATTGTCCTTCTTTGATCTTTGACATTTAACGGGAAGATGAGATCTGCTACCCTATACATTTGTAGAGGTAGATATGGAAAAACCCTCTTTTTTCAGACTTAAGGAAGAAACTAACAATCCACAATCAAAGTAGCGGGGTCATTTATAATCAAACTTTAATTATACAGAAGTCATAAGCCCGTTATTTGCAATATAAATATATAAGACCATATGATTTTAACGACTTCTTTTCTGGAACTGCTTAATCAAAGGCCTGCTAATTTCGTGTAGCATTTTCTGTTCTAATGGCTATCTAGAATTTGTTCGTATGGTCAAAGACTGTAGACCAGGATGTTCATCATACCCATATATGCTCAAATCATTTTAAATCTTCTTCACCAGAATCAACGCATCTTTTAGGTTGAATTTTTACATATAACATCGATGATGCGAGGTCAACCAAATGTGTTCAAATGATGATCCTAGAATGATGTTTGATCTTCTAGTGACAAGGTCAAATCTGCTTCCTCATTTACATGGGGAAATATTGAACAGTTATTTTTTTAACACGCATAAAAATATGTAGGTTAAGATACCCAGGAAATGCCACAATCCCGAAGCACAACCCTCCCAAGTTTCAAAAGAAGGAGAGATGAGGAACAAATAAAGACCAAACAAACGCGTAAACCAAAAGGGGAGGCTTCAACCACTTTTTCGCACGCAAAACCTCACCGTTAATTCAGATGCCGGTCCAATTACAGATATATGTTTGGTTCACATAGTGGTCCTCTACCTCATCTATAAATCAAGTGAAATACATATAATCAAAAACACTGTAATCAAACAAAGCAAATGGCTTAGAGAAAATATTGATCGTTAGATTAGGCATTTTAGTTACAAACTTTACCCTAGGGGTTATTTGCGCTACCCTTGGCTGTGCACATCTATAAAGTCAAAAAATCATTAAACGACTTCTTACCGGCCAGTTGTCACCAAGTATGATGGTGCCCTTTTTTCGAAGAGGGTGTTGAGCTTTTTACCAAGTGGTGACTCTACTGACTAAAATGGCTATCGTGTCCATATATATTAAAATGCACACACCAATCCTCTCCAGAGCCCAGAAAGCTATGAAGCAGTCTCTGTATAGACAATTGGGATCGTCAAATTACCAAATGTGTTCAAAAGATGAACATATGTTTGACCCTTTTACGACAATGTCAAATTTGCTTGCCTATATATTTATACTGGAAGTAAGTTGAAAATTTATTTTTCAAAGTGAATTGTGACTAATTGTTAAACCCTTCAATAAATTATCAAAGTAGCAGAACACTTCAATTACAATCACAATTATATCCCCTGGGATTTTCTACCCATATGATCAAAGTAGCGGAACCCTTCACTTCAATCAGAATAATAGCCCCTGGATTATCTGCCCTTGCTCCTGGGCTATATACATGTATTAAATGAATAAATCTTTAAACGACTTCTCTGAATCCACTTGGCAAATTTTCACCTGAAATCATCTTTCAAACAAACTGAAAGTTGGTTCAAATACTATGCTCCGATGACCATACTGACCGCCATACCCATTGATATTGAAAGTACTCATAGATATTGAAAATTAGTTAAACATCTTATTCTCCGGAATCAAGAAAGCTTTTTATCAGAATCTTATTATAAAGCAACATGGGCAGGACATATACCATATCTTTATTACTGTAATCCTAGGTTGACCTTCGACATTTAACGGCAAGGTTGATTTTGCATCCCTATCATGTAGATGGGAAAACTAAGGGCTGCAAATTTGGGCATTGATGCTCTCTGCCTTTACCCCTGAACTACATACCATATCCTAGGTGCTCAGGTGTGTGGTAAGAGCCATTATGGTGGTCTTGTTTAGTTTGAATTGTTAAGTATGTCTCCATAATAAAGGCTTATCTAAATACTCTTTTTTTTTGGCTTAGGTATCGACACATTGTTTTTGCTGACAAGCTACCTGTTGGCATAACGTTTCATAATTATGGTTTTAGTATCACGGAATACAGATCGCCAAAGGCATACGATAAAGGTTAAATTTCATGAAACAAGCACACAACACAGCATCCAGTCACAAACAGAACAATCAAAACAAAACGAGAACGAATACACGAAAAGATTGTGCCACAGAAATACCGCATGTCAGGTCAACATTAAAAACAACTGTGGAACTTAAACCTGGTTTTAGGGATATCCAGCCCTCGCCTTAAATTCTGGAAAATATTTTAGTTGTTCTATGTAGTGGGCACAACGCACTCTGAAAACCACCCCGTGAGCCATTCCCTGATTTATACGTTATTTGACGTTATTATATCCCAGCAGTGTTTGTGGGAATGCGCAAACTGTGTATGTGACGCGGGGATATACTGTTCTACACTTGTCCGTCCGTGTGTGTGTCCGACCGACTGCTACGTTTTGGTTTCTGTTTCTTATTGTTGACGGAGGTCAGATAATGTGCTAAATAATTGATCAGTAGGCAGTCAATACTTTGCTGGGGTATCTAATAAGCTCTGACACGTCTTGTTGAACTGATGTTCAGATCGGCACTGTGTTGTCACAAACACCAGATAGATTGTAGCAATAAATATAAATAGACCATCACTGCGCAGCTTTGTCATTCACGTTCTTTAATTTAAACACGTCTCTCTAGGAATAGAGTTTTAAGACAATGCTTTGTTTTCCCAAATTGAGAAGATGGCATTTATGTCTCTGGTCCGTCAAGTGTTTTGTTAACCAAAACGGTCGCCTGTCGTTTGCTAATTTGGCTTTACTTGTCGGCAAAGTGACTTGTACTGTCCTGGAAAATATCCCTCTGACAAAGCTTTTATTTGTTCAATAATGCTGTCAAAACTATTAAATATAATATAATATACATAAAACATATTCGTTTTTATCAACCGCTTACAGTTTGTGTGTCATCATAATGACTATTGTATGGAGTACAAGCAAATATTAGCCAAGTCCCTATAAATAATAGTGTTAGTCAAAAGATTATACACCAAATACACAGCTGCATAAACTTAAGATCGCCATATCACTTTTCTAGAGAGAACAATAAATTGGCCTATGATTACAGAAACGAAAACTGTTAGAACGCGTTCTACATTTCCGTTCTTACAGCTATTTTAACATTTTTGCTTTCTGAATTAGGTATTGGTGTGGTTTGTTTCAATGTCCGTCTTGGAGCGCTTAGATGCGATTCTCCAGACAGTGAGACGAGTAAGTTTATCAAAGCCGTGAAGACTGTGATGGACATATCTCATAAGGAATTCATGAAGCTTCCTCTCTACAAATGGATCAATACTCCAATGTTCAACAGGATGACCAAGGCTCAGGACGTTATACGAATGTATGTTCTTTTTAAAATTTATGTAAATATAAGTAGACTCTCTATAATGATTTGTAAAATAAGTTGCTTTTACATTAGATGCCTTATTTAAGATTATTTTTTTTTCAAATCAAAGTTGTATTTAAAAAATTATGCATGCTGTTGACAATAAAATTTAGAATATGGTTGATGAAAACCTTATCATTACAGTTGCTAACAGTCTAAACGTTACTAACGTGACTAGATATATTTATAGCCCATTTGATATCGAAAGTAGTTATGGTCATTATACGCAAGCCATAATCCAAACTCATAAATCCGTAAATGAATGACGAATCAGAATGTTCAGACCAACAGACATTGACCCCAGAATAAAGGGTGTAATCAGGCGCCCGCGGATAGTAAGCATTACTTGGTAAGCAAGCTTCGTCCACTATGCCAATAGTCCTGAACGAAGGAAATGTAGGTAGAAGCGTATGTCCGGGATTTTGGAAGTCTACTTATGGCTCGTCATTGGCAAAAACATCAGAAACAGTTCTGGAAACTGCCACATTGTAGGGATTGACTAGATCATGATACCTCCCATAGAACTTTTGAAGTGTTGCTACCAGTTTGGTTTCTTGATACCCATGGCTCAACAACTTTGTAGTGAGCACTTTCCCACACTCCATGAAGTCCTGATAATTTGAACAGGCTCTGGCATAACGGAATATCTGTGATACGTAAACGCCGTACGCTGGTGCAGAAGGGATATTACTGCTTAAGAATGGAAAGTCAACAATGGGAAAATTGAAATCATCCCGTTTGTCAGAAAGCGTGGTAGTAAGCTTTTCATTGTCAATGTAGAGATAACAATCCAAGTATGAGGAGGAGGCTGCAGTCTCCGTTGTTTCCTTTATTTGAAGTTCACATGGATATATGAATTCCAAATACTCTGCAAATTTTGTGTTTTTCAGAGACAATACATCATCTATATATCTGTAGGTGAAATTGAATTGTTGTGCAAGGTGTTTCTTGCCTGCTTTTAGGAGACTTTGTACAAACTCCGCCTCATACGAGTATAAAAAACAAGTCGGCAGGCAACGGTGCACAGTTAGTACCCATCGATATACATTGTTTGCTGAAATATCCGTCCGTCGAACTCCACAAAAATATTGTCGATTAGACTTTTCAGCATCTTTATGAAGTAGCATCTGAGTATTTTTGTGGTGCATCAGAGTGATCCCGAACGAAGTATGTGTTTTAAGTATGTAAATAAGGACATCGTCGTCTAAATGCAGGATTGCTATAACTTTACAATGTCAAAGTCAAAATAATCCTGTTTTATATAGATTTTGCATGTTACTGAATCAGAAATTTCAATGGTGCTTCAATATCAGATATACCCAAATAATTTAGCTGCAGTTTTGGAGAGTTTAATTTGTCGAAGGCAAAGGTACCCTATCGCTTTACGACCATACATGTGAAAATAATACAATTCAACTTAAGGTGGCTATCGTGTCATGGGCTAGAACACATGAAAGACGCAGCCCAATCCTCTCATTTCGCTGCTTTTCACATTCCATAGAAGGGTACCCATTGAGTGCTTGTTTAACAGAGAAAGGCTGATGGTCTAACCTGGGCTCGAACCCCCAACATTTATTAACACTCTAACCACTCGTCTACTGTGCCATTTATTCAACAAAATTAAGTCTGTGGTTTATCTTAACGCTTTTCATATGTTTGTTCGATTTGTGCTTCTTTGGTTATGTCTGTTTCCTCTTCCTCTTGGTGTCTGGGAAGGGTTACGGCTTGTGGCTCTCTTATCTTTCTTAGCTCTCCTGTCACGTAGTGACAAGGTGAACTTTTGTAGTTACATATTGTCCGTCGTCCGTCGTCCGTTGTGCGTACTTGTATCCGTTCGTCCGTAAACAATTTCTTCAAATCTCCTCCTAAATCACTGATTGGGTTTTGACCAAACTTCACAGAAATGATCCTTGGTTGGTCCTCTTTCAAAGTTGTTCAAATGGTTCCGGTCCATTGCACATCTAGGTAACAGGAGCTAAAAATAGATTTTTAACTGAAAACTTAAAAAGTCTTCTTGTCAGAAACCACTAGACCGATTTCAATATAATTTTGCAGACATGTTCCTTTGGTGATCCTCTACCAAGATTGTTCAAGCCATTTTGATTCGTCAAAAAACATGACCGCCAGGGGGTGGGGGGGGAGGGGCGACTTATTTCCCCGATATATCTATATAGAAAATTTTAAAAACCTTCTTGTCAGAAACCACTGGACCAATTTCAATATAACTTGGCAGAAATGGTTCCTTGGTGACCCTCTACCAAGATTGTTCAAGCATTTATGATTTGTCAAAAAACATGGCCGCAAGGGTGCTGGGCTTATTTTCCTTATATATCTATATAGGAAACTTTAAAAATCGTCTTGTCAAAAACCAACGGGCCAATTTCAATTTAACTTGGCAGGAATGTTTCTTTGGTGACCCTCTACCACGATTGTTCAAGCTGTCATCATTCGTCGAAAAACATGGCCGCTAGGGGGTGGGGCTTATTTTCCCTGTATATCTGTATAGTAAAATGTAAAAATCTTCTCGTAAAAAACTTGACAGAAATGTTTCTTTGATAACCCTCTACCAAGATACGAAGATTGTTCAAGCTGTAGTGATTCGTCAAAAACAATGACCGTCGGGGGTGGGGGCAGGGCTTATTTTCCCTCTATATCTATATAGAAAACTTTAAAAATCTTCTTCTCAGAGACCACTTGACCGATTTCAATAGAACTTGGCAGAAATATTCCTTTGATGACCCTCTACCGAGATTATACAAGTTGTCATGAAAACCTGGTCGCTAGGGGGCGGAGCTTATTTTCCCTATATATCTATATAGAAAACTTAGAAAATGTTCTTGTCATTAACCAATTGACCGATTTCAGTATAACTTGGCAGGTCAATGTTTCTTTGCTGACCCTCTACCAAGATTGTTCAAACCGTCATGATTCGTCAAAAACATGACTGCTAGGGGGCGAGGTTTATTTTTCCCTATATGTCTATATAAAAAATTTATAAATCTTCTTATCAGAAATAACTGTACAGAGTTCAATGTAAACTTGGCAGGAATGTTGCACTGATGATCTTCTACCAAGATTGCTCAAGCTGTCATGATACGTCAAGAAACATGGCCGCCAGGGGGCGTGGCTTATTTTCCGTGTATATCGATATAGAAAACTTTTAAATTCTTCTCAGAAACCTCTTGACTGATTTCAATACTATTTGGCCGCAATGTTCCTTTGGTGGCCCTCTACCAAGATTGTTCAAGCAATTTTGATTCGTCAAAAAACATGACTGCTAGGGGTGGGGCTTATTTTCCCTATATATCTGTAGAGAAAATTTTAAAAATCCTCTTGTCAGAAACCACTGAACCATTTTCAATATAAATTGGCAGGAATGTTCCTTTTGTGACCCTCTACCAAGTTTTTCCATGCTGTTATGATTCGTAAAAACACATGGGCGCTAGGGGGCGGGGCTTATTTTCCCTATATAGCTATATAAAATACTTTAAATTTTTTTTGTCAGAAAAATTTCAGACCATTAGTGCGCCTAGCTCATACTCGACGTGCCCTGGGTTGAGTATAAAGTGGACAGGGCGGCGCTTGGTGACAGACAGCGGCACCAAGTGTGCATGGGTGATCCATGAAAGCAAGGCTGTACAAATACATGTATATCATAGCAATCGCCGCTGCCTCTATGTGCCTCGGGTGCCTGGTAGCGTTTAAAATCCGCACAACAACAACATTTTGTCAGAAACCACTGGACCGATTTCAATATAACTTGGCAGAAAAGTTTCCTTGGTGGCCCTCTATCAAGATTCAGCTCAAACCGTCATTATGCGTTAGAAGAATATGGCCACTAGAGGGCAGTGCTATAAATTTTATACAAAAGTCGTAGAGTAGTGAACTTGGCTAAAACTTCAATTGTAGGTATGCAAATCCATTTGCTCAGGTGAGCGATATAGGACTATCATGGTCCTCTTGTTTTATATATTTAGGCCACTATCATTGAAAGAGCTATTGTGAAACACAAAATTCATCCATCAAAACCCATTAAAGCAATGTATTTGCAATAAAACCATAAACAGTTAGATAAGGGCACATTTTTGCACTTGTCTATTTAATTTGTTTGAATATAATGTTTATTAAATTGCCAATTTATGTAACGTAGTCGTCGTGAACTAGTGCTAGCGTACTCTACCGAAATAATCGAGTTTACATCGAGGACATAATTTGATGATTACACGGTGTATTGTTCCTAGTCCTACGATGATGCAATTTCATTGTATAGTAGCGTCAGCAGCTGTCTTTAGTTATCGCTAAACAAACTTAAAGTAAGGTGACTAGGAATTTTGTCTACTGCACACACACACACGCACACATACACGCACACGCACACACACACACACGTGTGCGTGTGTCGTAGACTGCGCGGATGTGCAGGCTGATCAGGGTCCTTACTGCCCGCTAACTATCCATTAGACACTACAAAATGGCCCAGATAACGTGGGATAATCTGTATCTGTGCATTTTGCGCATGCTCGACGGCATATTTTTGCATTACACATCCCAAATATTCTGAAATAGGGATACGTTGCAAGTATTGGTTGTTTGAAGTGCTTAAATTTCGAAGCGGTAGGCGAGAAATTTAAAGCACTTCAGCAACCTATTTGTCGCTTCTTGATGGCATTGTTTTGTCTGACAGAATAAATTAAGTTTTAATTTGCTTATACAAACACACGCTGGGGCTTTGGGATCACATGGTCATTTAGCTGTATCAGAAATAAAAGTAGCATTTACCATGTTGCAGGCTAACTTGCCAGAAATGGATTGTGTATTTTGCTTGGTTTGATTGCTTTCTTTCTTATTTTCCTCTGTTTTTTTGTGGTTACTAATGTTAATTTTTATTACCTTTTACGTACTGGAAATAAATAACCACCTTTACAAAAAATAGAAATAGCAAACTATATTTTTATGCATTGTAGTCTACAAATATGTAAATAATTTTGTTTGTTATGGTGATAACAATGTGTGATTTATCACTGCAGGTGGTCGATTATAATTGAATTAGGCTTGCACAGTTTCTAGTTGCCGCATATCTGTCATGGAGATTTTCTGCTTTTTTTTTTTTTTTTTTTTTTTTTTTTAAGTCTACCACACTCATTTTCTGCACAAATAGCGACAAGTATAGAACAAATCAAAAGTAGAAAATAGCAGATGAGTCTGTTTACAGAAAATAAGAATCGTAAATAGTATATCACAGAAAGGTGTGCAACTCAAATTAAATCATTGTAATGAAACAAGATGAATGCTCAGTAAATAAAAACTCTACATCATTACCCACGCCTCCTAGAGGTTTAATCCATACTCTGCTTGCATCTTAATGAATTAGCCAAATTGTTACAAAGGACCATGACGTTCAACTGTGTCTGCGCTATATCGAATTACGGGGTGAATTTGTTTGAGGCAAAACTTAAAATAACTGTTATCCATTTCTGCCTAGTTCAAAAAAATGCATCATAAGACGAAACCATTCTTTTATCCACCACTACAATAAGATTTCTGCTGTGATCGTGAGCATTTTTAAGCAGTTGCCTGTTTATAAATGTTTTTCTTTATTTATAGTAAGTCAACATAACACATGGATAACCGGATGTTATTAGTATTACATCCGTCTTTGCAATACTCTTTACGCTGAGATTCTGTTAAGGTGAAGGGATACTACTTGGAGATTTTGTCACCTTTTTGCACTAGGGGCTGAATTGTGTGGCTTCCTGTTTGCTTTCCTGCACACAATGTCCTTCTGACAATGAGTCTACTATATAAGGAACGACGTTTAGAAGCAAACACTTTCCCTTTAAAATAGATCCATTTTCAAGAGATGTTAAACAATTGTGACAGAGTTGCATCCCCTTACAAGTGTAACCAATCCCATTAAAGCAATATATCTTGATTAAT
Source organism: Anodontia alba (assembly GCA_964016985.1). NCBI lineage: Eukaryota > Metazoa > Mollusca > Bivalvia > Lucinida > Lucinidae > Anodontia > Anodontia alba. The sequence goes on along the minus strand of OZ024834.1, from coordinate 51,507,423 downwards.
TATAATTTCTAAACACTCACAAGGACCAGCAAATATAAACTACACTTTAGTGAAGTACGTAGAAACGTTATACGGCCGCCACACAGCACCAACACTGTCTGTAGTGAATATAAATATATATTCTAAAAGGAAAGACCCTCGAGAGCAATGACCACACAACAATGCAAACAATTCAAGTGACAAGTGAAAAAGCTGTATTCCATTTATAGTAAGTCCAACGTGGGAAGATATTTTGATATCAACTTTCTGCTATGTTAGTGTTATTTTGTGTGTCTGTATATTGGTTTGTATATTATATTTCACAGGATGGCTGAAAAATATTCTGAAAAAGCTGTAAAAGCCAAAATTGAAAACAGCGCATCAGATGAAATAAGCGGCGAAGACGGCGATTTGATTCCATATCTGATTGCAAAAACAGCCATGTCCAAACCTGAGGTTTTGACGGTCATCAGCGAGTTCATTTTTGCTGGTGTTGATACGGTATGTAAAATTATTAATTTATTTTTGCTAGTATTGCTACGGTATGTTACATTATTCATTCTTGACGTCCCTGGAAAAGGGCACCGGCAAACAGTGGCATAGCATTCTGTTTGATGTAACACCAGAAATCCTGTGCCCAACATAATCACATTAGGCAGTGTCATTATATCATCCTGTATGAAGATAATAGACATTCCCGGCGTTCATTATTAAAAGATTAATGGATTAACATTAAAATTGAAAACGTAATGCATTAATAGTTCATTTACTACGTGTTGGACTGAAACTTAGAAAAATGAATATTAGAATGGCACTTGTCAAGACCATCATGACACATTTGTAATTGCCAATTTGAGTGCCGTCTTGCTGTGAGGTTGTTATTTACATCTAACAAGCCCTTCCGCCGGCTGCTTTGTGTTTCGTAATTGTGGATTTTCCTAGGTATCTTCACTTATATTTTAGAAAATATCTCTAATATATATGTTTTCGCAGTGGCGTATTTTACTGGCTTTAAGTGAACCGCTACACTTTTAGAAAAAGCATCTTTGTCAAACTGTGTCTTCCTTCAGAAAAGGTCTATTTTAAAAGAAAAGAATTTGCTTTCCAATTGAAAGAGTAAGCCCTTTTTCAGAATGGACTAAGTGTGCAGGAATGCAAACAGAAATTCTCAAAATTGTCCCTTTTGTAGATATAGTAGAGGTGTCCGGGTGGTCGAGTGGCTTCGGATCATGAGGTCCCAGGTTCAAATCCCGCTAGAACTAAATTCAACTCATGGCCGTACGGCAATTCATTGCGGAGTCTTTTATTATCACCCTCTTATCGTCTGGATATGGCCTATATAGTGTTGAAAGGAATGCAAAACACAAAATCATCATCATCATTGTAGATTTAGCAGGAAACACATCCAATTGTGTTCATTCATCTGAAGGGGAACAAATAAACTTTCAGTTGAGGCACCGACGAATTTGGTTCGTACCAAAACTGAAAAAGTATCTACTCTGAAAGAAAAGAATGTGCCCCCAAGGGGACGAATTTCTTTCCTGTTATAGAAGACCCCTTTTTAGATAGGCGCAGGAAATCAGAAAAGTTGTCTCATTTGTAGAAAATGGTGGAAAACCTATCAGTAATATCCAGTCTAGAATCTTTGGTAGCACTGAATCAAAAAAGGATCATCATGAACATTCCTTTTAGAATAAGTTGATATATACGTAGTAAACAGTGCTGGCAACCAGCAAGCAGTCAAGTGAAGCAAATTCTTCCTTTTTAAAATTGACCCGTATTCAGAAGGGAGGCAAACACTTTTTGACTTATTTGACTCCCTTGTAATTGTATCCATTTCACTTCAGCGTTTGCAGCTGATACATTTTTTTCAATCACACTTACAACAAAGAAAAATGAAGTAATGGTAAATGTAAACATAGAAGTAATACAAACACTACAACCTGATGTTAATATAAAGTATTTCCGACTATAATACAAAACACTAACTGATATCTAAAAATAAGTCTTTCTAACTATAATATATAACTTCTGACTGATAGCAAAATAAAGTCTTTCTCTCTATAATATATAACATATGACTTCTGACTGATGTCAAAAAGAGGTCTTTCTGACTATAATATATTACTACTGACTGATATCAAAAACTACTGCAATAAAAATTATTAACTATGTCAAAATAATTCTCTGTCACTCTATTTTACAGACGAGCCATTATTTACTATTTGCTCTTCATGCACTGGCGAAACATCCAGAGAAACAAGCCATTTTAGCTGCAGAGATAGATGGATTAGTAGAGAGAAGTGATAACATCACTTCATCCCAGATTGGACGTATGCCTTATTTAAGGGCTGTGTTGAAAGAAACGCTGAGGTAATAGCCGTTTCATGCTTTAACCCTTAAAGCAGCAAGACAAACATGTAAGAGACAACATCCCATAGAATTAACAGACGATTAACGAACTGTCCATACTCATTTTTCTGTGAAAGGTAATAAAAAAGGTATTAGAAAGTACCGTCTTCAGCAATTGTGATTTGCGCTTTTGGGGTTTAGCAGCATTTGGAAAGTAACTATATTTACAGTTTCTTAAACGGTTGTTAAATTAGGCGTGTTGCCTGTAATCAGACTATAGTTTTTACTGTGTCTGTTTAGAAAAACAAACAGCATTGGGATGACAATAATCAAAGATTTCATTCTATTTGTGTATTTATGGTGAACGTTTCAGCCTTCATTGGGACTATTCTGACGACGTAAATCCATTTATGTAATTACGGTATACCTTTCAATCTTTTTAGAACTATTCTGACGACGGAAATCCATTTATGTGTTGATGTTGGACGTTTAAATCTCCATTGGAACTATTCTGACGACGTAAATCCATTTAAGTGTTCATGGTGAACGTCACCATCTTGATGAGAACTATTCTGACGACGTAAATCCGTTTATGTATTTATGTTGTACGTTTGCCAGCTTCATTGGAACTATTCTAAAGACGTTAATCCATTTATGTATTATAAAGGACATTTCCATCGTCACTGGAACAATTATGCCGACGTAAATGCGTTTATGGATTTATGGTAGACGTTGCAGTCTGCTGTCGAATCTTTATAATTGTTTTATGACTGTATTCGTTTGAGTTCTATGTTCTCGGAGATGTTGCTCTGATGAGTTAGGAACCCTTCACGCGGACTGAACAAATATCTTGTGTAAACCACGGCAGAACTAAGTGTGAGGGTTGTGGCCACGTAAAATCGATTAAAGCCCCCCTACCCCCTCCACCTCACGCCATCCCAGTCATAGTTTTACTGACCGTTCCGAGGCGGTGCTTCTGTTTACTATATCTGTCGTTGTATGTCTTTGCATGTTTGTCTTGGTGCAATTTTTATTTTGGATAGCCGTTTGCTCATTTTTGGGAAGAAACTATCCTTTTGGCTTTCTGCTTGTAGTGTTCTGATTATGGTGCCGTTACTTCAAGTGTGTCCTTCTTTTCCTTTGGTGTCTTGGAACGGAAGGTGTTAGATAATTGTATCGATTCTTGATCATTGCCTTCGTTATATTTCCATTGGAACTATTCTGACGACCTTAATCCATTTATAGATTTATGGTGGACGTTTCCATCTTCATTGAAACTATTCTGAGGACGTAATTCCATTTAAGACATCGACTTGCATGTCGATTTTTGCATTTTACTCAAGATGTTTTGACTTATTGTCGTTTAAAGTAGCCATACCGTTCTTTTGTTTTGCTATTCCATTGTATTTTAACTGTAGAAAAGTGAGAGAAGAGAATGATATTTATCATTAAGTACAAGGTGTAGCACAAGAGGCTGCAGAAGTATATAGAAGTGACTGATGTAAAACTTATGTTTATTCATTGATACTCATTACGAAAACACGCCTATTCAAATATATAGACAATTTCACCTCCAAAAACTGAAAATTTTCAGATAAAAAACTCTGATATGTTTCTTATTTCTGCTCAAAACGTAGATTGTAAGTACTCGTTAGAATCGCCTCGGTGAGGCAATTCTAAAGAGTACCCTCAATCAATGTTTTGAGCAGAAATAAGAAAAACAACATATACCCTTGTAAACCCAAGTTTTACTATATATAAGTGGGGTTAAAGGGGGTCAAAATTATATAGGCATGTTTTCTTGATGCTATATGGTACTCCTATGCGGACCGAACAGTAATATGTACCTAGAACTGTATCAGGACTAAAAACGAAGAAGGAGATCTCGTAAAAGTGCGTTGCATTGAAACATTTGTCGGTCAAAATCTAATTTCAGACGTATTTTGACACCCTTTAGCCTAATATATAACAAAATGGGAACTATCAGACTGATCCGTTTTATTAGGCTGTAGATATTGCCTTAAGAAAACGTAAACTCTGACAATAAAGCATGCAATTTTTCCCATTGCAACATTTTTATCCTTTAGTAACCACTTACGTTTGTGTAGTGTACTTGTGTTTAACAATATTTTTTACTCTTTTGCAAACATAGCATAGAAAGCAATCTGTATTAATCCAAAACAATCAACCAGACTTACTCTTATTTCCTCAAAGAACATGTTTTGATATTCGTAAAAATATCTCCCATGATGTAATTACAAAAACAAAATCCAAAATGTATAATCCAAAAGGTATGTTTCTTGAAGTATTAAATGCAATGTTATTTCATAATTTCAGATTAACTGTCACTTCTTGAGCTAAGGCTTTGTGCCAGTCAAATTTCATAACAAAGAATTTTGCCATGGTATTTCTATTCAGTCACGGCCCCTTTTTGCGAAATATTTTCTGATCCATCCTCTACGGTGCCATCGCGTTGTGTTTTTTCTGTCCTTTTTAACTATACGATCACTTCATTTGGAGGAAAGAGAGCTAGTTGCTTGGCTTATCGTTTAGCGATTTGTTCTGACTGTCAATGTTCCTGTTTGCTTTGCCTCTCGGTGTCGGCTTTATTCGATTGTGGCACTTTCGGAACTTTTTATTGTTCCGTGTGACAGTCCGTTTTCGTTTGTTCATTCGGTTTACGAGGAAGTGTTGCTTTGAGCACTTTTTCAATTTGTTCAATTACAAGCACGCAAACTTATACAATATTCTAACACTACGCGCCGATATAGGTAATGGTTAAATCTAGTGATCTATTGGTCGACTAATCATTGGCATAAAAGCGTGACGCTATTTAGTTCGTAAAACGTCATCTTGATTTTTCGTGACGTCGGCATGACGTTATTACAATATGCGACTTTTACACGTTAGGAAAGCTTTGAAAAGACATGTTAAAACGTTTTTCACAGTCTAAAAATATCCGCGCTGTTTACGCGTTCAAAAGATACGTAAGCAGAATTCGAAGGACATTGTTTCGATGTGTCAATGCATCTTATGTGTTAGAATCGAAAATGATTCGTGCTGGTACGTGATTTGTTGCATAATATATTACTGGATGTCGGTCAGTCGTAAGTGGATAGATCACCCGGGCTTCGCGCTCGTGATTTATCCACTTTTATGGCCGAATTCCAGTCAGTGATCCATTAAACAACAAATCACTACCAGAACGAATTCATTTCTTAATCAACATTCCAGGGTCCAACCTTTAACTGGTAAGCTTAAATAGGTCATTTTCGTGTTGTTTGTTGTTATCGCGAGTCACTAAAACCTTATCTTGTGCCTTGGCCCTTGGTGAGATGGTATCTCCATAATTTTTACTACAAACAACAAAATTACTAAATATTACGTCATGGAAATTACTCCTACATGGACTGTTTATCACATTTTCGTTTTGTGATGGAACATATCGGCATACATTACATAGACTTGTTAACATACTGATTTGTTTGTTTTCAGATACTTGCCTGTAACCCCTGGCAACTGTCGGACAACCACAAAAGACCTCATTTGCAGTGGATACAATCTTCCAAAAGGGGTAAGAAGATATAAAAATCTCATTATATAGTGTATACATTTATGGAAAATAGCGCAATGCATATATCTACTTATAAACTTTTCTGTATCTACTTTATTGAACTATACTCCGTTTTCAAGTGTTTTTGTTCTGCCAGATTTGTTCTATAAAATGATGTCGTATATATGTATAATAAACATTTTTTTTGTCCAGTTAAGTTCAGTAAAATGGGTGTAGATATATGGTAATCCCAATATATATATATATATATATATATATATATATATATATATATATATATATATATATATATATATATATATATATATATATATATATATATATATATATATATATATATTGGGATTACCATCAAATGTTATAAATTATTCTACTCATCATAAAACGTAAACTGCAGGTCTAAACTAACACAGATTCAAAATTTAAACTTATTAAAATAAGGTCACACATTTGGATTTCGATATCACAGTTTCGTTGAATATCACAATAAATTAAGTTATTGAAATTAAAGGCTTCATTTCAATAAAACAATGGTGACTTCATGCAGTAAATATTTTAGTGTAATTTCCACCTTACACACTCTCCGGACCATGGAAAAGATCCTGTGAGCTACGTACTAACTCACTGATGGATTTGGCACCGTATAAATAGCAAAACATAATCTTAATTTGAGAAATCAAGTATCTTTAAACTGATGATTTAAATTTAAATTTGCATCCCTTTTTTCTATCTGAAGGTAAGTCATTTCAATCCATTATTGCATTAATAAAGAAGGTTTTAGAAGCCTGACTAGACACTCTTGGAACAAACAAAATGTTCGGAACTGTCTAATACCCATATGACAATGAACCATTAATGAAGAAGGTTCTAGAAGCCTGACTAGACACTCGAGGAACAACAAATCTAAGTTGATTCCAGTTGTTGCTATTTTGTTTTGTTTGTTTTTGTTGTTGTTGATGTTCTTTTTTTTTTTTTTTTTTTTTTTTTTTTTTTTCAAAAATGAACACGGTCTGTAAGGGAACTTAAACCTCGAGTTCACCTTGTGATGACGTTTGCAGTTGCATTCCCTATTAAGAAGTTGTCCAGGCGTTGAGTTTTCATCGAATGTCCATTACATTTAATGCCTAAATTCTTAAATTTTCTGAGGTTTATTTCTCAAGTATCTCAAAAAAGGTAAGAGAAAAGTCCAGGGAGTGCCACAATCACAAACCGCAGCCCTTCCCAGACCCCAAGAGGAAGAGGACACCGACAAATCTAAACAAGCACAAACCGAAGAAACGTACGAAAAACACTAAGATTAGCTCTCTCTTCCCCAAGCGAGGTAATCGCAATACTAAAAGGACTGAAAAACACAAGAACAAAGTGACACACGGAAAGACATACAACAAATCGCCTCGTAGAATAAACCACAAAGCAACAAAGAGTAAGACTAACACCGGGACCACCGCCTTAGAACGGTCGGTAGAGCAAACCACCGGGGCGCGTTATTTTAATAATTATTTTAATAATTACCTTTCATTAAAAGCGTAATATTTGCTGGTGGTACGTACCTGATTTACCTTAAATTCACGGACAGCATCTCCATAAATACTGTAAGATGAGAGGTAATCGGTGTAGACATGATCTGACACCGCGATCTGTGACGTCTGATTGGGTTTGCATTGTTTGTTAACGCCTATCTGCCCAGATACTCAGGATCACGTTAATGTCATATTTTACCTTCATGGAATAATTTAACAAGTGTTCGAGATGGGTTGTTAGCTTTGTATATAACATGATAAAGACGTGTCATATGAATAGTTTGTTTTTCTCGCATAGGCTATAAATAATGGTTGCGGAATTCTAACTGATGATTTTAAATAGTTCTTAAAAAATAACAGAATCAGACATGAATGATACTATCAGGCAAACAATTAAGATTGGCAATATAGGATAGCCATATGTAAATGACAATACGTGAAAAGTTTGCCTTGTATTCATTTGTAGTTTACGCATGGATATGTCATGAAATCGTAGAACAATTATATGAATGGGTGGTAATTGTTGTAAAATTTAATTGCAGTCCTGTAACATCTTACACTAAGGTTACCTTACCACCTTGAATTTTAATAATGCACAAGGTGAGTAAAAACGCATGATATCCACTAACATCCACATCATTTATCTTCCAAGAATATACTTTCAGACTTTTGTAGCAATACACAATGACTTAATACAAAAACAAGAAAAATACTTCAAAAGCCCAGATCAATTCTTACCGGAACGATGGCTACGAGGCGACGATCAAGAAATAAGTCACCCGTTTGCAGCTTTACCATTCGGCTTTGGGTCAAGATCATGCCTTGGGAGACGATTTGCTGAGCAGGAAGTGTCACTGGCTTTAATAAAGGTAAACACAATGGCCATGTTGTCAGAAATCCAGCAACGGCTCATACCTTATTTACATTAAAAAAATGGATACTTGAACTCCATCAAGAAAACATGCCTATGTAATATTAACCCCCTTAAACCCCACTTTTATATAGTAAAACTGGGGTTTACAGGGGTATACATTATTTTTCTTCTTTCTGTCCAAAAAACAGATTGTGGGTACTCGTTAGAACCGCCTCGCCGAAGTATGACCAGAAGTATGAGAAATATCCGAATTTTTATCTGAAAATTTTCAGTTTTTGGTGGTTAAAATGTTCAGTATATTTGAATAGGCATGTTTTCGTAATGCTTTCTCATCAGTGTCCAAAAAGCTCAAGATTTTTCATTTTACTACCTGTCCTGTCAGATTGCAACTGAATGAGTGGTAAAATGTTTAGACTGCATTTTGGTTTTTCACTTTTTCACTGCTTGCTCATGCTTGTCATTCCGGATACCTAGGGTAAATAATGTAGTCTAGAGGGTGTAAGCAGTGTTGCAAACATCATTACTGCTTATGTAGAGTTTTAATAAAACCGAGACTCCCATTTTCTATCTGTTTTGTAATGTGTTCTTTATTCCCGAAGGCATCTTTTTTAGATTTTTATTTTACTTCACTGCAGCTAGTGTAGTGCCGTTTGGTGGCCGTAAAACGTCTCCCCGTACTTCGCCATAGTGCAGATTATATTTTCATTTCCTTTAGGCCATATTGCAGTATCTTTGAAAACGGAGTTCAGATAATGTATACGCTAGAGGGCGTAAGCAGTGTTGCAAACTTCATTACTGCTCATGAAGAATATTAATAAATCCGAGACTCCCATTTTCTATCTGTAATGTGTTCTTTGTTTCCAAAGGCATTTTGTTTAGATTTTTATTTTACCTCACTGCAGCTGGTATTAGTGTCGTGTGGCGGCCGAAGAACGTCTTCCCGTACTTCACCACAGTGCAGGTTATAGTTTCGTGCCCTTTGGGATCATTTTGCTTATTGTGGTATATTTGGACATAGAGTTCTAGAGATGTATACGCTAGATGGCATAAGCAGTGTTGCAAACTTCATTACTGCTTATGAAGAGTATCATTAAAACCGAGACTCCCATTTTCTATCTGTAATGTGTTCTTTGTTTTTGAAGGCATTTTTTTTTTAGATTTTTATTTTACTTCACTGCAACTAGTGGTAGTGCTGTGTGGCGGCCGTAGAATGTCTCCCCGTACTTTATCATAGTGCAGATCATATTTTCATTTCCTTTGGGATATCTTTGTAGTATCTTTGAAAATGGACATTTGTTCATGTTTACGCTAGAGGGCGTAAGCAGTGTTACAAATTTCACTACTGCTTATGAAGAGTCTCAGTAAAACCGAAACTCCCATTTTCTATCTGTAATGTGTTCTTTGTTTCCAAAGGCTATTTTTTAGATTTTTATTCTCAAGGTTTTACAACCATATTATCCTTCACAATATAACTACCAATCTGGTTATTTAGAGCAATGTGCGAAGACAAGTGGATGTACAGATTCTTTCTGTTCGCAAGTGAATGCATTAGCTTTATATCAGAAAACCTAAAGATGAGTGGACACACTTGGTAGATTTTCACAAGGGAGACACTTTTTTGTGATTTCCGTTTTGCTTTCCTGTATAACAATTCCCTTCTGAAAAGTGTTCTCTAACGAAAGATTTTGCTTCCAAGGGGATCCAATTATTTTTTTCAGCAGAGATCCCTTTTCAGAAGTTAGCTTAAGCAATTTTGAAAAGAGTGCGCTGGCTCTGGTCGGGCCCACCGGAATCCATCGGTTTTCTTTTGCTTCAGCATTTCAGTTATTTCTTGCTGTCAAGTCCTTATCGTTTTTTCATCTCTGTATTCGTTTGATTTTTATTGTCTCTGAGATGTTGCACTGATGAGTTAGAAACCCTTCACGCGGACTCAACAAATGTCTTATGTACACCACGGCAGAACTAAGGGCGAAGTTTGTTGCCACGTAAAATCGATTTAAGCCCCCACCTCCACCCCCAGTAAATGTTTTACTGACCGTTCCAATGTGATGATTCTGCTGTGGTTTACTATTTCTGTCATTGTATGTCTTTGCATTTAAGTCCTGGTGATTTATTTCGCACCTCCTTTAGCATGGGCGACTTAGGCGTCCAAGTTTCCGTCCGTCCGTATTTCCGTCAACATTTACCCTGAGTGTCTTGTGAGCGCAACTCCTCTTACAGTTTTGTACCTATCATTTTGAAACTGTGCATGTGTTTTCTTCATGGTATGAAGATGTGCATGTGGTTTGGATATAATTGTTAGATCATTTTTGTCACTTTTTCCACATTGTGAGCTTAGTCATTTTTCACCTCAATATATAGACAGTGATACCTCTTGTGAGTGCAACTCCTCTTACAGTTTTATACTGATTTTGTTTTGAAACTTTGCATGTGTTTTCTTCATGGTATGAGGATGTGCATGTGGTTTGGGTATAATTGTTAGAACATTTTGTCACTGTTTCTACATTGTGAACTTAGTCATTTTTCACCCTAAATATATAGACAATGGGTACCTCTGGTGAGCGCAACTCCTCTTACAGTTTTGTGCCGATCGTTTTGAAACGTTGCATATGTTTTTTTTCATGGTATGAGGATGTGCACGTGGTTTGGATGTAATTGTTATAACATTTTGTCACTTTTTTCACATTGTGAACTTAGTCATTTTTCACCCTTTATATATAAACAGTTGGTACCTCCTGTGAGCGCAACTCCTCTTACAGTTTTGTACGATTATTATGAAACTTTGCATGCGTTTTCTTCATAGTATGAAGATATGCTTACGATTTGGATGTAATTGTAAGATTATTTTTTTCACTATTTTCCACATTGTGAACTTTGTCATTTTTCACACTCAGTATATAGACAGTGGGTACCTCGTGAGCACAACTCCTCATACAATTTTATACTAATCTTTTTTTGAATTTTGCACATGTTTTTATCATGGTCTAAAGATGTGCATGTGCTTTTCATATCATTCTTCGCATATGTTTTGTCACATGTTTTGTTCCTTTTTGAACTTTGTCATTTACTGACCTCAGATGTATAGACAGTGGGTACCATGTGATTGCAACTTCTCATACAATTTTTAACCGGTCTTTTTGAAACTTTGCACGTTTTCTCCCGGATCTGCAGAAGTGTACAATGTTTGGATATGATTCTTAAATTTATTTTTGTCACTTTTTCCACTTTAACTTTGTCATTTTCTTAATCTCAGATTTCTTTCCACATTGTGAACTTAGTCATTTTTCACCCTCAATATATAGACAGTGGGTACCTCGTGAGCACAGCTCCTCATACAATTTTATACTAATCTTTTTTAAACTTTGCACATGTTTACTCCATAGTCTGAAGATGTGCATCTGTTTTTCATATAATCATTGTCTTAATTTTTGTCACTTTTCCAGCTAAGCACTGCTAAGAATGAAATAAACTTATTTAATAACCACATTCTGATTGTGGCTCCTGTGACGTTTGCCCCAGCAGGTGCGACGCCGCCTTCCGCGGAATTCTGGTATAATTTTACTTTGGATAGCCGTTTGACCAATTTTTGGGAAAGAAACTGGTCTTTTGGTTTTCCGCTAGTAGTGTTTTGATTGTGGTGCCGTTGTTTTAAGTGCATCCTTCTTTCCCTTTGGTGTTTCGGACGAAAGGTCTTAGATAGTTGTATTGATTCCTGATCATTGCCTTCTTTTCTGTTGACTTTCTTAAAAACTGTCAATTCCTCTATTTAGGACATCCCCTAAATGCTGTTTAATATATGACCAAGAAATCATTTTATATATACGTTTGCTCGTGTTCGTTCATGCAAAACATAAATGGGCTGCTGCTAAATCAAAGCTCAAGATAAAAAACATGTACATGTATTAACCTTTCATCTCTGAGCTTCTGAAATGGATTCTTGCATATTTGAACTTTGACATTTCCACTGCCTCAAATAGGGGTTTCATAGTAAATTCAAAACCACAATGGCAAACAGTGTAGATAATGATGTGACGGCTTGTTACGAGTCGTCTTATCTGGATGTATACTGTTTGCACAGGTATGTGTTGGTCTGCCGGACTGAAAGGAATAACCGAATTGGGACATTTCTCTTTAGAAACATATGTTGCAGGTGTTCATTTGAAGAACATCAGGCAATAAAAGATTATTTGTTTGCATATTTATCATATGATGTTATGCAATGTCATTATTTCGATTACTGTTTAAATGGGTTCATTATAATGTTCTGTTTTAATGATCCTTTATAATATTCTGTTTTATGGGTTTGTCATTATGTTGTTTTACGCGTTTATTATTATAGTGTCGTTAACTTTGAATACTTGAAACATTCTTTGAGCTTGAGTTGACTAGACACACATGAAAGATTTTCTGCCATTTTTTTGTTGTGCGTCGGCAGTTTCAAATGTGGCGTTTGTTTTGTCATTTCGTTCTTATTCTCTCCTTCCTTTGGTACCTCGGGAAGGCTGTGCTTCCTGCATATGGCATTTCCTGGGTATGTTCACTTATATTTTTATGTCTCACCCTTTAGGGTAGGGAGACATTTTGTTTTCCCCTGGGTGTCTGTCTGTCCATCTCTCTGTCTGTCACAAAATCGTGTCCGCTGTAAAACTTAAAAAACAATCAAGCTGTCTTCATGTAACTTCATATAACTATCAATCAATATGAGACGACATGCAGAGCGCAAGAACCATAACTCTTGCATTTATACGTTTTGAGTTATTTCCCTTGGAACTTTGTCCGTCACAAAATAGTGTCCGCTCTGTAACTTGAAAACTTTCAAGCTATCTTCACGAAACTTCATATAACTGTCAATCAACATAAGAGGATGTGCAGAACGCAAGAACCATAACTCTTGAATTTATACTGTTTTTAATTACTTCCCTTGGAATTCTGTCCGTCACAAAAAAAAGTGTCCGTTCTATAACTTGACACCCGTTCAAGATATCTTCACGAAATTTTACATGAATATCAATCTACACGACGTGCAAAGCGCAAGAACCATACCTCTTGCATTTATACTTTTTGAGATATTTTCTTTGGAATCTCATTAGTTAATTTAAATGTTCGCTGAATGTACAATACAATATGACACCAAAATAGGGGAGACATCTGTGTTTTGTAAGAAAAACAAATTCTAGTTCTGTTTGGTTTACCTGCACACGAAGCCCCATCAGAAAACAGTTCTATTCTCAAAGTAAATACCAAAAGGCGTGTTCTCTGGAAAGAAGGAATTTGCTACCAAGTGGAGAAGTGATTGCCTTTTAGATAAGATGTTTTTGTTGTTGTTATTTTTTTTTTTTGGAAGGCAGGCAAAATAACTTTGACACAGTTGCATTCCCTGCAAGTGAATCCCTTCTTCTTTATATTTATTAATTGTGTAGCATTTGCAGTATGAACTCATTTGTGACAGTGTGAAACATAGACCTCGATAAGATTGCGCATTTTGTATTTGCTGATATGTGTGCACGCTGTTTGCATGCCATATTTTTAAGTTTTGGTTATGGCCCCTCATGTATTAACGAATATGACTCACAACTTGTTATGTTGTTACAGATCTTGAAAAACTACAGAATAGAGTGTCCCCAAAAGGAGCTGAAGCTCATTCCAAGCATCACATATACGCCAGTTGAAGCCGTAAAGATGAGATTTATTCAGCGATCATGACTTAGATAAAATACTTCTGGGCTCAATTGTTCAACACTAACGATGTCGTTAGTTAACGTATCATTAAAATTTTGATCATTAAATATAACACATATGCTAATAGTTTTGCCGAAAAATATGAGTAGCTTTTGCATTTGCAAAGTACTCACTTTTTTTCAGCAAAAATACCTGTGAATAAGATATTGTACTTTCTCGAACAATTAACATTTTGACCACTAACGAGCTCGTTAAGCTAACGATACTTTGAACAAGTGGGCTCTGGATAAAATCTTACTGACTGTGTAAAAAGTGTAGAACACTTCAGACAGTCGGAGATCAAAAGAGGACGTCGACAGACATGCGGATGCAGGTTTGCGCTTCTACACTGTGTTCTTCAGCAAGATTAACCATTGAAGATGATTTGCATAAAATATCAAAACCTGTTTCCTGAGGAAAATAAGAAAAACTATTTCAATATGTCGTCTGCCGAATATTTTACCCAGCGTGCTAGGCGTTTAAAACAGTTCAGTGTTTTACAAATGCAACGATATCTCCGCGTTTACATGTTATCTCGCAGCTAAAGAGGACTGGAAATTCTTTGTAGGTTTTCTGACATTTTTGTGCAACTAGGCAAACAGGAAGTCAAAAAAGTCGACTCTCTGAAATTCTTCGAGATATCCGTACCTCGACATATCAGATTTGCAGAAATGAGAAAAAAAATCGAACAATCACATTTCACATATTAATATGCAATTTGACTCCTGAAATTAGAGAAATATTGAAAATATGGTGGAAAAGAAGAGAAACAATAATTTGTTACCTGTTGTTAGATTTCCATGTTTAAACAGGGGCCAGATTTTTAGTTCGACATAAGCGGTAATTCGAGATAAGAGGATTCGAGATAACGAGAGTCAACTGTTTGACTGTATACTCTATGCAAAGTATTTATTTTGACGTACACGTCTTCACATTTTGAATGAGCCACTTTGACACCATGGTGAGATGTCTGAACTCTGCTTACTGAATGGCAAAAAGTTCAAACTGTAATCACAATTCCATTTTCTTGCACACCAGATACTCAATAAGCATTCTACATAGATCTATAGCGGGCCTTTATCGGCCTTAATGTGTTCTTTGTTTTCAAAGGCAATCTTTTTTACGTTTATTTTACTACACTATAGCTGGTATTAGTGCCGTGTGGCGGCCGTAGAACGCCTCCCCGTACTTTTCCATAGTGAAGATTATATTTCATTTCCTTTGTGATCACTGGGCCCATTGTGGTATCTTTGAGAATGGAGTTCTGCTGACATGTATACGCTAGAGAGCGTAAGTAGTGTTGCAAACTTATTACTGCTTATGAAGAGTCTCAATAAAACCGAGACTCCTATTTTTATGCCCTCGCCATTCGATTTAGGGTAAAATCCACCAATTATTTTGGGAGTTATGGCCCTTTTTCAATTTTGAAAAATGGTTTCGGTTCGATATCTTTTGTAAAGATAAGTGTATTGGATTCAAATTTTACACACAGGTATATAATCATAAAATGTAGGTCAAGTTTGATTTAGGGTAAAATCCACCGATTATTTTGGGAGTTATGGCCCTTTTTCAACTTTGAAAAATGGTTTCTGTTCTATAAATTTTGAAAAGATTAGTGTATTTTGATTCATATTTTCTACACGGGCATATAATTATAAAATATAGGTCAAGTTCGATTTAGGGTAAAATCCACCAATTATTTTTTGAGTTACGGCCCTTTTTCAACATTGAAAAATAGTTTCCGTTTGATATCTTTTGAAAACATCAGTATATTGGATTCATATTTAATACACAGGTATATAATTATAAAATAGAGGTCATTTATATACGCATGCACGTGTATGTTGTTTTGTTTATTTTGTTTTTGTTATTTAGGTGAGTGTAGGGGCGAGGCGGGGAGAGAGAAGAGGGGTGTGGGGGAGAGGTAATGTAATTTCCAATGCATAGATCAATTAGTAGCCATAATACGTACAAGACTATGAGGAGTGCAATATACTTTTTTTTCAATTTCTAACTCTAAATCAGCAGACGACAAATTCATGATATTTTTCTTATTTTTCCAAGAAAATGGAGATTTGAGATTTCATGCAAAATGTCTATACTGGAGACAATTTGCACGGAATATCAAAACCTGTTTACCGGGGAGAATAAGAAAAATATTTCAGTACGTCTGCTGAAATTTAGCCCAGTATGCTAAGTGGTACAATGTAAAATGCATTAATGGTATCTCCGGTATGAGACTTTCTACTGTGGAAAAGGTTGATATGTATCTACAATTTACTTTGGCATGCCTTTCCGAATATTTTGAATAAATATGATAATGTTCTCTTTCATGTGAATGTGAGTGCACATTATGTAATGTGTGCATTTTGTGAATACATATACATGTAGTAATATTCTCTTCTATATGAGAGCAATTACAGCAATTAGTGCATTGGTATACGCAGTTTTCAGTGTATTTTTAACCCATTTATGCCGAGTGGACTCTTCTACCTTAATTCTTTGGTCACGTCCATTTCCTATTATAGGAGTGTCTGGTTAGTTTTTTTTATTATCATCATGTTTTGTAGAAATTCCTGAACAAACAGTGTAGATCCTGATCAGACGCCGTTCTGCGGCGTCTTATCTGGGTCTTTATTGTTTGCCAATGTACATTTTATGGGACGCTAGACTAAAATGGGTTAAACTTTAGCGAAAATACTCGTGTACGGTATGTGTGTATATAGCTGCCTTAAGTGGAGTAGTTTAAATCATAAGTACTCAAAGTTTGTCCAGAACCTATGACATTAGGGTAGCAAACTGCACTCTTACAATGTACATGTACTGTACACAGCATTTGGAGATGACAGTCCTAATTCTTGTCAGCATCCGTTGAATAATACTGTTGTTAAGTTATGTATGTTTGTGTTGAGGTTTTACGGCCCAGTCAACCCAATGGGATCATGTCGAGCGCGGTCAGTTTACCTAACCACACGTTTACTGGGCAACCTTGGTCCTCTAAGCAGTTAACCAGTATTGTGCACATTCTTTCGCCAGAAGCTGACAACTGCCCTTCTTGAATCAGCGGAAGGGAGAGAATGACCGTAGAAAATATTTCATGGTCAGTCTCCACGAAAGAATGTTGCCGACCTCGGCAGGGGTTGAACCAGCGACCTCCTGGTCTCCAGTCGGACGGCACATCCAACTGAGCCACCGAGGCCGGGGAAGTTATGTATATAAATACTTTAGTATGTTGCAGTACTCTATAGATATTGACATGAAATACTTCAAGCTTTACCATTCTCTCGGTCAATACAACAGACGACAAATCGATTACTCAATTCGATTCATGCAAATCGTACCTATTAGATACAATGCTCGAAATATCAAAAAAAAAATTCAGGAAAAATAAGCTATACATTTAAATATATCGCCTGCTTAAAATTTTATCCAACGTTGTAACCGTTCATAAACAACCAGATAATGCATTTACTTAAAGCTTTCTTTTAGCACATTTCAAATGTGTACCTCTGCTGGATTTCCCAGTTTTGTTTATCCGACGTTCCCCTCTCTCTACCAGTTGCAGTTCTTTATTCTTCCGTCGGCCGCTGCAAATGTGCCACCTTGTTTTGTCTTTTCCTCTTTTTTCGGTGTCTCAGGAAGGCAATACTTTGAGATTGTGACCTGGGTAACTTAACATTACGAAAACACGCCTATTCAAATATATTGAGAATTTACCACCAAATCATGAAAATTTTCAAATAAAAATTCTAATGTTTTTTTTCATATTTTTGCTCAAAATATAGATTGTGGGTACGCGTTAGAACCGCCTCCAGCATCCACAAAACAAGTTTTCGTGCAAACATTACAAAATGTCTCTTCTAAATAAGTCGAATCTCGTTATCTCGATGTCCAAGGGATTCTCTGGAATACTTTAGATATCCGTACCTCGATATATAAGATTTCCAAAAGTGAGGACAAAACAAATCGAACAGCCAACTTTCAAAAAATAATATGTAATTTGACTATTAGAGATCAGTTGAAAATATTGTGGAAAAAAGAAAATATTGTTCCTTAGGAGCTTTGTCCTATCTTTTTCCTCTTCTTCAGGAAGGCAGTACTTTGTGACTGAGACCTGGGTAACTTAAAATATATTTTTGGAATTTAAAATCACCACATGGCACAAGACCACCATACCAAACAGTGCAAAGATAACAACACAAAAGTGACTTAAGATAGATTTATTGACAACAATAAGATTCAGTATACATCACAGACAATTTATTAGTCAGGTTTCTCATTTTTCGTATCTTGCAAACAACAAAAAGAAAAAAAAGAATAGAAACTTCTATCGGAAAGATATACAAAGCACTGTATAGCAATCCAAAACCAATGGTACTGTTTCCGAATTTTGCATAGCAACTGTAAGTTATGTGAGTGTATAGCAAACAGGCATATACCGACAAGTATATACACCCGTCTAGCGATAATGAATCTCTTACCTTTTTTTTCTAAATATTAATGAGCACTGAATGTTTAAAATTGTGTCAAATTTTTGTTAAACTGCTTGTACTTTATGGAATTTCGATGAATATTTTTGTTGGCGGAAATTACTTGACTTATTGCATTTGGTCTTCATATATTCCGTCAACATATGTTTTAAAATGTGGACAAGGCAAAATTTGCAGAGAACTCCCTCAGCATGCATTTTAAAGACTTACATAAGTATAAATTTGCTTTGTAAAAGAATTACTCTAATAGAAAAACCATCAGCACGAACGTCCGAAAGATGCCGGGTAAAATTTAAAATGTGACAATAAAAACGATATTGTAAAATTTCCAAAACAAGCGTTCTCTTACAAGTTTATCGTAACGGCCATCTTGGAGCAGACATCGGACATTTTTGGAGTCAGTCCATTCCTAGGAACCTTTTAATACATGACATCGAAACTGGGTAGAAGGTGTATTTGAAGCACAGTTTGCATGCGAAATTCTAAAGTTGGTTTCAGGCAGTAAACCAGAGGGTACGCTCCCTTGAATGCTGAAGACAGCTTCAGTGTCACTTTTTGCTTCATATTTGCATATGCATGTAAGCAAATAAACATTCTGGTTTCTGTTTTGAACATCATTTTCTTTCTTTTCTATGACGTTAATCTGAATACGCAAGATTTTGTATAGTTATCAACTGTGCCTCCATTGAAACAAGCCAGTTTTCGCGAAATGCAACATATACATATCTGCTATACAGCATGTCCAAACTGCCTTCCTATATCAAAATAAATTGTATATCCAATTGCAGAATTAGCAATTTTCTTATATTGGAACCCGTACTACATAGCTTAACATAGCTGAGACACAAAAAGCAAACTGTTTGTGTTGCAGTTCTACGGCCTAGTCAACCCATTTGGGACGTGCAAAGCACGGTCAGGTAACCTTACCACACTTTTATTGGGCTGGCTTAGTCCTCTAAGCAGTTAACCTGTATTGTGCACTATATTTCGCAAGAAAATGACAAGTGCCCTTGAATCAGCTGAAGAGTGAGATAACCGTGGAAAGAATAAAAGCAAAATGGCATCACATACATGTATATACATGTATGCAAACTGTGCCTTTTCATCCCCATTCTAATCAGCTCTTGTGTGTTTGGTTTATATAAACATTGGGCTTTCCTCAGAATTGATTTATAACTGTAAGATCCATACAATGTGAATATGAATCTTCAGTGAAAATATCGTAAGGGTTACTCTGTCAAAACTGATTTATCTCCTTCTTAAAAGGTGTCTACTCAAAAAGGAAATAATTTGCTCCCCTTGGGATAGAGCAGACACCTCTTGAGAAGGGTACTAGTGCACAGGAAAGCAAACAGAAAGTCACTAAAGTTGTCTCCCTTTTACAAAATTGCAGAAAATCTGCCAAAAGTATTCATTTCCCTTAATAGTGAAGTATGGCTCTATATACAATATATGTTTGCAATCAGAAAAGTATTGATACGTTTCTTAGTTTGACAGGAAAGCATATACAGTAGGTAGCCATTGGAATTGCGTAAGAAATGCAATTCCACTGAGTCCAATAACATGTTTTAGTAGAGAAATATCTGTATAAACTTGGAGATCGGCTTGCTCCTTTTGCTGTCTGATTAGGGTTGTTTATGTATGTCAATAAAGTTTTTGGTGTCCAGTGATTCTTCAAACCTTTAAGTGCTAATCACAACTGCCACAGACAATATTTGTTTTTAATTCAAAAAGAAAAAAATAAGGTTTGACATTTCAAGTGAATCATCTACCCAGCAGATGTCAAGCCTTATTTTATCGAAAAAAAAAAAATAATTCCACAAAAATCAACATGTTATCTGCTGCAGCTGTGATTAGCACTTTAAAGGTTAAGAAGACAGGCAAAATAATGATCAGACAATTGTCTGAATTGCCCAGCAGATGATTCACATGAAATGTCAAGCCTTATTTTATCGAAAAAAAAAAATAATTCCACAAAAATCAACATGTTATCTGCTGCAGCTGTGATTAGCACTTAAAAGGTTAAGAAGACAGGCAAAATAATGATCAGACAATTGTCTGAATTGCTGTCTACATGTCACAAAGAGACAACTCATGTAATGTATGCTATTTATCTATATAAGACTATGCATATAATAAAAGAAACTTAGTACATGTACTATCAATGTACATATGCGAGCTTCCATTTTGCTTCTTATTTCTTATTTCTAAAATAATAGCCATAGATACTCTAACTATTCTTATTTGTTTGTTTGTGATGAGGTTTTATGACCCATTAGGGTCATGTTGAAAGCAGTCAGTTTACCTAACTACACTTTTTCCTGAGCTTAGTCCTCTAAGCGGTTAATAAGTACTTGAGCACATTCTTTTGCCAAAAACTGACAACCGCCCTCCTTGAATCAGCGGAAAGGGAGAGAATGACCGTAGAAAATATTTCATGAGCAATCTCCACAAAAAAGATGTTGCCAGACCCAGCGGGGATCAAAGCCATGTGACCTCCTAATCACCAGTCAGACACATTCGACAGAGTCACCGAGGCCTATTCCGAGAGGCATGGTGTTGAAGACTCCGATCAGGCTTCCCATCCACACTAGAAACTCAACTGCCTTCCTTTGCAAAACTGGTTACTTCTTTCAAAGAATCTTCACGGTTTTCTTGTTTAAAACCAAGATTTTATCCTCTGGATTTGGGTTTGGCAAAATTAACACTCATCATGCTAAGGGCAAATAAAGCAGATGACAGACTCAAGATATTTTTCTTATTTTTGTTTCAGAAAATAGGTTTTGACAATTCATGCAAATTCTCTCCTGAGGAGACAATCTGCATGAATTGTCAAACCCTATTTTCTGTGAAACTTAAGAAAACTATTTCAAAATGTCACCTGTTGAAATTATTATCCAGCATGCTAATTGTTAGGTAAGCAACCAGAGTACAAGCAGATACTGATCATACAGCATGGATGGCAAGCTAATAAGAAATGCTGTCTTCAGGCATATGTGAACAGCAAACCCAGCTAGCATTCTACGTAAATCTACATCGGGCCGTCATCGGCCTGTCAGCTACCCTGACGGGCCGATGACGGCCCGATATAGATTTACGTAGAATGCTGACTGGGAAGTATCAGATCATCATGTGCATCTGCACAGCTCTATATAAGAGGGGGCATCAGGTTAATGTTTTAAGGTTCATTGAAGTAGGACTACAAACATAAAATTTATTATGCAAAATGCATTTTAAATTTTGAAAAACTACCAAGGGACATAGCTCCAAGAGCTATGGGCCCTTAGCCACTTTTTCAAGCCTCTTTTTCAAAGGGGCTATAATAAATCAAGAAGCCACACACACTTCTAATTTTCAGCCAGTCAGATAACTTCATCCAAGTTGTTGATATAAATTCAGATAGAGAATGACAAACAGTGCAGATCCAGATCAGCTGGCTTCTGAATAAGCTAACTGATCTGGATCTACACTGTTTGTAAAGGCAGGGTATATACAGGTTCAGCAGGACTAGGGTTAAACATAAGAGAGATCACACAATGACTAAGTGTTCATTAAACTCTATTAACTCATTGTAGACTGAATGAACACTATATACTGGAATATTCTAATTTCGATTTTAGGTACGTCAGACCATGTGATTTAGATATTTTGAGAGAAAAATGGTTGAACTATTTGCATACAGTGGAGACCAGGATCAGAAGCTGCATTCTGTGGTGTCTGATCTGGGTCTGCACTGTTTGTCAATTACCCATTTAAAGGTCTCCAGACTACAATGGGTTAATCTTGCAAATACCCAAATCTGGTTAATAATGACTATCAAAGTAAGATAAAATCACTCTTCAAAACAATACTACCTCCCCTCAGCACTCAAACTTACATAAACTGACATACTTCCAAAGGAGAAGCACTACTCTCAAAGAAAAGTTTCTACAAATTCTTTTCTGTAAGACCAGCACTCTTTGAGAAGTGATCGATAGCTAAAGATAAGGGGCTTTTTCAATTCAAAATTATTTGTGATTTTCTTATTTCTCTATATATTTTGGTACTCATCAGAAGTACCTCACTGGGATGCTTCTAATGAGTGCCCACAATGTATATTTCTGCAAGAGTGGTCTCCCTCTGAAAGAGGAGGCAAATACAAATGTACATCTTGGAGTGTTCTCTCTCTTGAAGTAAAATAACACATTAACAGACAAGAATTAAACTATTGTACATCTTGGCCCCATTTTTCAAAGAACCCTAGCTGAATGAAGTCATTAAATTAATGTGATATTACTGCAAAGCAAATCACATCTTTTTACAAAACAATATATACATGTATGTACATACTGCAGTGTAACTTTATTTTCAGTAAAAAAAAATGTCCACAGAATACCTTCTTAAATTTATTTTTTTTAGTTTTCAGAGAAAATATGGTTTCATATTTTATGTGAATTATCTGCCTAGGAGATCATTTACATGAAATGTCAAACCTTACTTCCCCAGAAAAAATATTTTTCTTTTAGAATGCTGTTAACTACTGATATAACTGTCAGTTTAACGCTTAAGCTATCAATGCTCTTAACCCTTGTCCTGCTGAATAAATTAAGATGCCACGCCTACTTCTAATTTTCAGCCAATCAGATTAATAGATCCAGATTGTTGCTATAGATTCACATACTTAATGGCAAACAGTGCAGATCCAAATCAGTTGGCTTCTTCAGAAGCCAACTGATCTGGATCTACACTGTTTGCAAAGGCAGGGTATATCCGGGTTCAGCAGGACAAGGGTTAACAACTACCCTGGATTTCAATCTTTCACAAATATTGAAGGATTAAAACTATCAGTGCCATATATACATAATATAAAGAAAATGCAAAATGTACAAATGTACACAACTTTAATTAATAATTTAGAAACATGCCTCATTTAAGAAACTCTTTCATAACAACAGCATCATGCATTCACACAATACAATAAAACTGCAAGCCATGCACCATGCCCTGCTACAGGGACATATTTCTTATGCACTTCTGTAGTATAAGTGCTGAAAACAATCTAAGTTAAACATGAAGAGAAGCAATAAACAGTTATTTCATAACTCAAAAAAAAAAAAAAAAAAAAAAAAAAAGGTCTAAGTTAAAAATGCAATAAAAAGTGATAAAAAATAATTTCAGGATTCTGAAAAAAACAATATGCATATCTTCAGACCATACTTAAAGCATGTGTAAAGTTTCAAAAGGATCGGCCTGAAAATGTAGGAAGAGTTGCACGTACAAGGTACATACTCCCTATACATTTCTGTAGTATTAGGGCTCGAAAAAAGTCTAAGTTAAAAATGCAAAAAATGTAATAAAAAATAATTTCAGGATTCTGAAAAAGCAATATGCATATCTTCAGACCATCCTAAAAGCACCTGTAAAGTTTGAAAAGGATTGGCCTAAAACTGTAGGAGGAGTTGTGGGCAGAAGGTACATACTCCCTATACATTTCTGTAGTATTAGGGCTCGAAAAAAGTCTAAGTTAAAAATGCAAAAAATGTGATAAAAAATAATTTCAGGATTCTGAAAAAACAATATGCATATCTTCAGACCATCCTAAAAGCGCCTGTAAAGTTTGAAAAGGATTGGCCTAAAACTGTAGGAGGAGTTGCCGGCAGAATAATGGTGGGGGCGCTGACGGACGGACGACGGATGGACACTCAAAATTTCAGAGGGTATAACATAATACCCCGCCACTTTTTTGGTGGCAGGGCATAAAAACTGCTACTCTCCCAGTCTACATACTTGCTGGAATGATAATAAATGAAAAATAATGACCTGTCATAAGATAAGACAATATGTAACTTGTCTCAACTCACACTTGTCCATCCTATGAAAAAATTCGATTACATGTAACCGTGACCTCCCTGTCACTAAGTGTGTATGACTTGCATTAAACAGGCATTGAAACAGTATCTAACATCTGTCTAAGTATCAATTAAATGCATCCAATATAAATCTGTAGATCATTAAAACATAGGTCTTGATAAGGCGCTTTTTTCAGCCCAAAAGTACTGATATTTTTTTTATTTCTCCACGAAAACATATGTTGTGGATACTCATTAGAAGTGCCTCATCGAGGTGCTTCTAATGAGTACCAACAACATATGTTTTCGTGGAGAAATAAAAAAAATATTTACCTGATATTTGCTCTTATCTAGACCTATGATTAAAACCTTTAACATAATTTATCAAAGTTCTAGATACAGTATATGGCCTTGAGCACTGGAGTGGGTGGTCCTTACATTGACAAAAATAAAAGATAATTTCTGTTATGCTGGCAGTAAAACCCATCATATCCAATAGAACCAATGAATACCCACAAGACATGCTGATATGTTGTGGTGCAAAAATAATCAAAGCACTGAGAGCGATGTGGGTTGATTGTCTCTTAAGACTGTTTCATTTAACCCATAACTTCCTTTAACCCATTGTATACTGAATAGACTCTCCCACACAATATATTGGAAGAGTCCAATTTCAATTTTAGGTATGTCCAGCTATGAGATCTACATATTCCTAGAGAAAAATGGCTAAACTATATGCAAACAGTGGAGACCCTGATCAGATGCCGTGTTCTGTGGCATCTGATCTGGGTCTGCACTGTTTGCTAATTACCCTTTTACGGGTATCCCGCCTACAATGGGTTAATTTAAGCAAACAGTGCAAACCATGATCCAATGGTGCATTCTGCGGCATCTGATCTACATCTGCACTGTTTACCACTGTCCCAACCCTAAGTCAAGTCCAGGGTTTACAGATAGCTCTCTTTACACAGCACTCTGACATCACCCCAACAAGAATAGTGCTGCTATAAATAAATTTTACCTGGATTTTGTACAAATGCTACGATTCTTTAATAACTTTAGGCTGATTGATAAATAATCAACTAAAAACGTTTTGAAAAATATTTAACTTGGGAGACAAATGTTTGTGGGTTTCATATCGTAAACAACTGGTTGGTCCATCTAACATGAGGTTTGATTTCATTGGTCAATGATTATCACGTGGACAACAACCTTAAAGAAATTTTGGTGTATACTTTGTTTACAAGTGACCCAAAAATTAACAGAGATATAGGCCATCAATTATTTAGTCTGGTTTAGTTATTTATTGCCAATTGTTTATGATCTCCAAAGTTCAATTACTGTATGTGTGAAGAGAAAAGCCCATGGCCAGAGTGCTACGTCTGGTCTGGTCTGTCACTTTTAGGGTATTTTATTACAGCATATTTACCCTAAATATTGGTTGACTTAACTCCTACCATACTGCTCTTGAAAGTTGAACATGTCCATTTTATTACCTTTTGGTATGTCTAAAAACTGCTGGTTGAATGGCAAACAGTATAGACCCTGATTGTGGCATCTAATCAGGGTCTATTCTGTTGCCAATATATTTAGAGTAGACAAGGTATTTAACACCTGCATTTATGAAAAATCATCTGTTGAACATATCATTAAGTTATCTCCCTTCACAACCAAGCTGCTTGATGACAGGATGAAGAAAATTAATATGGTGTTCTTTGGGTCACATTGATCATATCAGCTGCCCTGAAAATTAAGAGAAGAAAAAACATTATTATTTACACATCATGGGCTAAACAAGGTTAAGCAGTCTGGACAAGGCCCAAATTCTTTCTTGAACCCTCTGAAGCAAATAGAAATGAGTCCAAACCATCAGAGCCCAGTTGTTCAAAACTTAAAGTTGTTAGCTAAAGTGATGTAAAAATTTCTATCTTGAAATATGGCAATTACAATGATGTTTTATGCTGAAGAAATTTTTGCAGCAAAAATATCAATGTATTTGAAAATACCTTAGCTACAACAGTTAATACTTTTGTCATTAAAGAACTCGTTAAGCTAACGATGCTTTGAACAACTGGGCCCTGATTAAAAAAGGAAGAAAAGTACAACCCAAATATGTACCATATTGACCCTAAGTATTGAGACAGACAAACTTCAGCAAACACAGAATGTGGCATCTGATCTAGGTTTATACTGATCACAATGCATCAGCCCTCCAAACATATACTGTATATGAACAGACTAAATGAAATAAAACCAACCCAGCAGGCACACAACTTTGAAACAACATCGATTCAACATTGATTCAATGTCAAGAGACGTTGAATATTCAATGTCAAGATGTTGAATCAACGTTGAATTGACGTTCAAACATTGTGTGTCCGCTGGATTAAGTATACAATTCATGTTCTTTTGTGTGTTCTTTGTTATCAAAAGCAAATTTGTTGATTTTTATTGTAAGAATTTTAGGACAAGTAACGTAAGAAGTCTGAATATAAGGTTAAATATGGTAAATAATGAATTATCTCTGATTCTAGCAGATATACAGCTGACTCTTGTTATCTCGAACTCGTTTATCTCGAATAACGGCTTATCTTCGAAGTGAAAATCTTGTCCCTGCCTAAACATGAAAATCAAACAAGTAAAAAATATTCTGGAAAAGAGGAGAAATATTTCTCCTCTTTTCCACAATATTTTGGATATAGCTCTATCTTCAATAGTCCAATTACATATAAATTTGTTAAATGTGGTTGTTCGAATTATTTTTTCCTCAATTCTAAAAATCTGATATGTCGAGGTACAGATATCTCGAAGTGTTTCAGAGAGTCCCTTGGAATTCGAGATAACGAGAGTTGACTGTATAAAGATGTCTGTTTCTATATAATAATGAGGATCAAAAGGACACTTTCAAAGCTGATATTTTGTACAGACTCAGTATTTACCATTTGTATTCAGTCAGCAACCAGTATAGACCAAGATCAGATGCCATAAAATGTGGAATCTGACCAGGGTCTACAAGGTGTGCTGCTAGTCTAGCAATATTTAGACACTTCAACCAGCATTTAAATGGATATGATGAAAGTTTGGGACAAGCATGGTATTTAGTTGGGGTGTCCAAATATTAAGGATAAAATACTAGGTACACTATTTGTTTAAACCTTTTGCATGTTGTTGGTAACATCAGTGGATCATATGTGTTCTTAACCCATTGTAATCTGGAATCCCTAAATGGGTAACTTGCAAAGAGTGCAGGCCCAGATCAGACGCCACAGAATGTGGCATCTGATCAGGGTCTCCACTGTTTGCAAATAGTTAAGCCATTTTTTTCTAGGAATATGCAAATCTCATAGCCAGACGTATCTAAAACTGAAATTGGACCCTTCCAATACATAATGTTGGAGAGTCTATTCGGTATACCATGGGTTAAACATAATACTTGATATTTCATTAATCTCAATGAAGTTGTAATTCTGTTACATATACTGGAAACCCCAGGAATTATGCAGGCTTTAACCCATTAAAAACTGAACAGACACCGCAACACTATATGTTGGAAAAGTCCAGTTTCAATTTTAGGTATTTCAGGCTATGAGATTTAGCTATTCCTAGAGAAAAGTGATTGAACTATTTGCAAACAGTGGAGACCCAGATCAGATGCCACATTCTGCGGCATCTGATCTGGGTCTGCACTGTTTGCCAACTACCCTTTTAGGAGTCTCCCCACTACAATGGGTTAACAAAGACAATAAATTCAACAAATGTATTATATATTTCTATAGAGAATTGAAAAAGGGGTATTTTCTCTTAAAAGTGAGAGAATAAATAGTGTAGCCTTCCTAAGGCATTGGATTGACATTGCAAAGTGTGAAAAAAGAATAACAGAAAAAACAAGAGCACCACAAAATGGGGCAAATACGACCGTCCACCACTTTACAAGGGTACCCCATCTATATAGCAGGACACAGTTGTAAAATATGTGGACTCTACAAATTTAGGCTTGTTATACTAATCAAAGGGAAGTAACTCAAAAACTAAGAAAGGCAGAGCAATCTTTTTTGACTGCGACACTCTTTCTTAGCCTCATACACAATGCTAAAAAGTTCCATCAAGATATTCCACATGGTAACTAGTTATGGTATGCACAAGGACAGTAAAAAATTTAATCAGTGGGAATTAATTCGAAGTTACTCAGAAATTGAGAAAGTGAGAGCTATCTTTTTTTGTATATGACACATTGTCTTAACCTCATACACACTGCTATAAAATTTCAAGATATTCCATATGGTTAACTAGTTATGGTGCAAAAGGATAGTGAGAAAAAAATCTAATTGAGGGGAATTAACTCAGAAAGTAAGAAAGCTTAAGGGAGAGCAATTCTTTTCGCATGAGACACACTGACTTGACCTCATACATATGCTACGGTTTCATCTAGATATTCAATACATTTATCTAGTTATGGTGGGCACAAGGATAGGCTGAAAAAAAACTTATCAGAAACTAAGACAGGGAGAGCAATCATTTTTGTACATGACATGCCACCTTGACATCATACACATCACTATAAAGTTTCATCAGAATATTCTGTATGGTTACCTTGTTATGGTGCGCACAAAAAAAGTTTACACTGGACTTGCACACGGATATATCCAGAAAATGCCATAACATAATCCATAGACTACATACCATCTTTACCTCATACACATTGCTATAAAGTTTCATCAAGATATTCCATATGGTTACCTAGTTGTGGCGTCCACAAGAATAGTGTGGGAAAAAAAATCAAAGGGAAGTAACTCAAAAAGTAAAAAAAGGGAGAGCAATCATTTTTGCAGGTGACACACTGACTTGACCTCATTAACACATTGCTTTGAATTTTCATCCAGACATTCCATACTGTTAGCTAGTTATGGTGCACACAAGGATAGGCTGAAATAATAATCAAAGGGATGTAACTCAGAAACCAAGAAAGGGAGAGCAATTATTTTTGTACATGACACACTGTCTTGACCTCATACACATCGCTATAAAATTTCATCAAAATATTCCATACAGCTACCTAAAATTTTTCCAAATAATATTTTCAAAATGGGCATTTTAAAAACAGTAGCAAAAATAAACCCGATGACAATGGTTTTGCATTTTACAACGCTTTCAACATTATTTAAGTTATAATGAGTTAAGGAAAAATTTAAGACACAAATCAGAAAGCACAGCCTTCCAAAGGCACTGGATTAACCCTTAAACTGCCAATCACAACAATTGTTGTCTGCTTTGTCATCTGCTTGTGATTTTAAGTCATTTTTGCAAACAGTGTGGACCCAGATCAGACTGCTCCTCTAGGAGCAGTCTGATCTGGGTCCACACTGTTTGCCTGTATGCAAAAACAGGTTTGAAAAGTTTGCAAGAATATTCAGCAGATGACATAAACAGACGACATTTTCAGATGCAGGTTTTCTTGGCATTTTAAGGGTTAAGAAGCAAAACGTATGACATTAATACAAACAAGAAAGACATGATCTGATTCTGATGATGATGATGATGATGAACATGGTTTTGTGTTTTACATCTCTTTAGCAGTATTCCAGTTAGATATTTAATGATCAAATCTCCATGAAAGAATGTTGCCGACCTGGTGGGGTCCAACGGGCAACCTCCTGATCATCAGTCCGACACCCATCCAACTAAGATTCAGAGGCCAGCTCAATTGTTCTGTTCATTTTGGGACAACCAGAAAACTATGCTAGGAATAACCATGTAATTGTGGAGCTCAGACTCTTTGCTGTTTATGTGTGCATTGTTGGAGCTAAACTGAATTTAAACTAAAAAGAATAAGGTTTGAACACATTCAGAAAGTATCTAGAGACTGAACAACAGATGGCTCATAATTAAAATTCTAGTTAGACTTGGGGCAAGGTACTAGGACAAGAAATCAGGCAATGGGAAAGGTATACAGCAAATGATGTTGAAACCAATGCAACAGTGCCTGTGGGCATAGCAATAACAGATCATATGTAGTAGTCAGAACTTACAGTTTAGAGCTACAAAGACTAGCACCAAAATATATGTTTTTTCATGAGTCTAGAACATGGGAGGGTCAAAGTGATCTTCTTGTTATTCATGCAATGATGTAGGAGACAGGCAAACTAGACAATGTCCTCAGTGGGGGTAAGTATACCCTGACCAATGCTACTGCCTCTTTTAAAAAGTGCAAAGTATATAGCTTTGACTCCCAAGATGGCAGTTATATGTTATATTGAAAGAATTTAGTCACACATTATGTGGAGCCCATAACCTACATTGAGGTAAGGCACAGGTGCAGGGATCATGCTAAATAAAACTTTAGATCTATAACGATCACCATAGCAAATACCAGTGAAATCAACCAGAGTCTTTATAATATACACATAAGCAAAAACTTTGACATTTGTACGAAAAATCTGTAACCTTGACTGCAAATCCATGCCCCAGCTCTGGTATGGTGCTGAGAAAAATTTTAGACCTATACATACCATAATGTCAAATATTAACAAAATCAATCAAAGGGTCTTTATAATACAGCTATAAAAAACTTTAATGCAAAAAAGTGTCACTTTTAAATGAAAATTTTAAGTCTGACCTTGACCTCGAGATCATGCCCCGGTGAGGGAATTTCTCTGAGTTAAACTTTAAATCTTTATCTACCATCATGCCAAATATAAATGAAATTCAACAAATGGTCTTGATGATATAGCTATATAAACATACAGGTAGACATTTTGACTTTTATATGAAAATTCTGTGACCTTGACGTCAAGGTCATGCCCAGGGTTGGGAATTAGGCAGAGTAAAACTGTACACCTATATCTACCATCATGCAAAACATGCACAAAATTCATTAAGAGACTTGATAATATAGCTACATAAACGTAACAGCAAAATATTTTACTTTTATATGAAAATCCTAAGTCCATGTCCTTAATCTAAAGGTCAGGTCCCTGGGTGGAGACATATATCTACCATCATGCCAAATATAAATGAAATCCATCAAAGGTCTTTAAATTGTAAGGTCTTATAAAATTTGATGCAAAAACTTTGACCAAAGTTCCCCCAACATGACAGAAAGACAAACAAAATAACATTCATACTTACAAATATACAAATAAACGAACGTACAAACTGAAAGGCTAAAATTATATATCCTTCGACATACTTCGTATGTGGTGGGTATAATATAAATAAAATATAACAGCCAGGTATGACCCTTTGGCTTCTAACCTGAACCCCTCAGGCTACAAACTGATATGCCATAGCACAAGTCTAGCATCACTGACGGCACACAGTAAACCTGATTGAAATTTGTGCTATGCAGTAATGGTATAGAAGGAGATATCATAACAGAAAAAACTGAGCATCTAGATATGACCTTTGACCTCTGGCATGGACAACAGTGGACTGGAAAAGAAACTGACATAGTACTGCACAAGCCTAGCTATTAGAAAAGCATTCAGCAAATTTGGTTGAGTCCATGAAATTGTGTAGGCTGAGACAGCATAATAGATTGAATGAAGTAGCTACATTTAGGTTTGACACATAGCCCTATGACCCAAGATTCAGGGCCTGAAACTGGTATCTTGTTGTAAGCCTAGAACGCCGGGGAAGGTATACAGTAAATTTGGTAGAAATGTATGCAATAACATAAGAATTCAGTAAGGAATCAAATTCAGTCACCAGATAAAATTGTTTAAGTCTAAGCCCAGTAGCTGAGGACAGAAATTCATAACATGGAAGTGATCATATTCAGACTTCTTTGAAAAGTATGGAATGATAATGCCTTTGGACATTCTGAAAAAGAACCATCATCATCATCAACAAACAGGAAATTAACTGTTTTATCTCAAACAAGAAAAAAGTGTGAAAAACATTTAAAAGTTAAAAAATTTTCCAAAACAAACCAAGCAAAAACAAACTGAACTTAAACAAAACAAAATGAAAAAAAAAAAACAAAAACAACAACAACAAAAAAAGACAGCAACTCAAAGCGGTTGAGAATGGCATTATAAATACATTTACGCGATCAATATCAATTCCTTAAATAAGCAGTTCAGGAGCAGACAGAAGATGACAAATTGAAGATATTTTTTTATGTTTTTCCTAGAAACCACTATTTTCTGGAAAGAAATAAGAAAAAATTATCAAAATGTCATTTGCTGAATTTTTTGAAAATATTTTTTTCAACCCTTTTCTTGCTGAACACGACATGCCCTGTATTAGCAAACAGTGTAGATCCAGATCAGTTGGCTTCTGAAGAAGCCAACTGATCTCTATCTGCACTGTTTGCCTTTAAATATTTGAATTTCTATCAAAAACCCAGATCAAGTAATCTGATTGGCTGGAAATTGAAGTGGGCATGGCATCTTAATTTATTCAGCATGACAAGGGTTAATATTCCATAAAAATAGTCTTTCATATTACAAGCAAATTGTCTCCAAACCAGACAATTTACATGAGAAGTCAAAGCCTATTTTCAGACGAAAAAAATATTTCAAGAGGCCATCTTCTGAACTTTTTACCCTGCATGTTAAGCGTAAATGATGTTCTCAACCTGTAACAAAATAAATAATTTACTGTACAAATTGTGGGACTGTAAATTCTTGCACATCAGCATTCTGTTTGTAGAAATCTGGGTCTATTATAAAGCAAAGGGTGCTGGAAGGCAGTAAAAATATTATTTTTCAATATGCAGAGCAGGTACACTAAAAGTCTGGTTTTTTTCATGTAGCTCCAGATAAGAGGGGGTATCCACATTATATTTCTTATTTCTCCACATAAACATATGTTGTGGGCACACATTAGAAGTGCAACACCAAGCCATTTCTAATGAGTACCCACAACATATTTTTTCATGAAGAAATATGAAAAATTATCAATACTTTTTAGTAGAAAAAAAACAAAAACAAAAACAAACAAACAAAAAAAACCATATCTGAAGCCAGGTTATAAAAACTGCTATCATCACAAACATAATCCTTCCTGTGAGGCCAACATTTTTTTTTTCTATTCTGAAATCTATTCTATTTCCTAAAACTAATCTTTGGTAAATGTCCTAAAATTACGAGCACAAAATAGTCTGACAAAATGGCATATGCAAACAATGAAGACCCAGATCAGACTGCTTCTTCAGAAGCAGTCTGATCTGGATCTTCACTGTTTGACATTCCATTAATCAAAATATTTTAAGAAACTACTGCATAAAAAGCAGTATTTAGGTCAAAAATGTATGGAATGAAGTGGTTTAAATTCTAGGACATTTATCGCAACAGAAAACTATACAGTAACAACACTGCTAAACTGAAGTATCCACATAAATATTTTTTCTTACTTCTTCAAGAAAAAGTATGTTGTGGAGGTACTCAATTGAAGTGAATCAGTGATGCACTTCTAATGTGTACCTATATGTTTTCGTTGAGAAAAAGCCTTGACAAAGTGCCCAGTGGGCCACATACACCCCAGGCCAGTGCAACCACCTCTACTCAAAAAAGGCTAAGTCTGAACAAGAAGCCCATGGGCCACGGTTCGCTCACCTGAGTGACATAGCCACGGCAGACATGCAGATGTTCCTAATAATATATGCAAAGATTCAGCCATAAGGCATCCTCGGTTTTGGAGAATAAGATTTTTAAATGTTTATTCCCATACAAATGCATAGGGAAGCAAACTTGTATGACCATTATTTTAGCAACTTTGGTAGACCCCCTGTCCCCGATGATTTAAGCAAAGATTCAGCCCCAAGGTGTCCTCGGTTCTGAAGGAGAAGATTTTTAAAAGGTTTTTACCATATATGGGCATGGCGGCCATCTTGGTCAATGAACCGTGACCATTTTAGCAATCTTTCATTCCCCCAACCTAAGGAGGCTCCATATGAAATTTGTGCAAAATTGGCCCAGAGGCTCCAGAGGAGAAGTCGTTTGAAATTCTGAATATTTTTCCCATACAAATGCATAAGGAAGCAAAATTGATCTCACGGTAAAAGGTCAAATGTCAATGTACGACCATTATTTTAGCAACTTTGGTAGACCTCCAGTTTCCGATGATATAAGTAAAGATTCAGCCACAAGGCATCCTCGGTTTTGGAAAACAAGATTTTTAAAGGTTTTTCCCATACAAATGCATATGGAAGCAAACTTGACCTTGCCGTAAAAAGGTCAAATGTCAATATACAACATTTATTTTAGCAATTTTGGTAGACCTCCCGTCCCCAATGACTTATGCAAAGATTCAGCCCCAAGGCATCCTCAGTTCTGGAGGAGAAGATTTTTAAAGGTTTTTACCATATATGGGCATGGCGGCCATCTTGGTCAACTAACCGCCACCATTTTAGCAATCTTTCATTCCCCCAACCTAAGGAGGCTCCATGTGAAATTTGAGCAAAATTGGCCGAGAGGCTCCAGAGAAGAAGTCGTTTGAAATTCTGAACATTTTTCCCATACAAATGCATAAGGAAGCAAAATTGACCTCACGGTAAAAGGTCAAATGTCAATGTACAACCATTATTTTAGCAACTTTGGTAGACCTCCAGTTTCCAATGATATATGTAAAGGTACAGCCACAAGGCATCCTCGGTTTTGGAGAACAAGATGTTTAAAGGTTTTTCCCATACAAATGCATAGGGAAGCAAACTTGATCTTGCCGTAAAAAGGTCAAATGTCAATATACAAGATTTATTTTAGCAATTTTGGTAGACCTCCCATACTCGATGACTTATGCAAAGATTCAGCCCCAAGGCATCCTCGGTTCTGGAGAAGAAGATTTTTAAAGGTTTTTACCATATATGGGCATGGCGGCCATTTTGGTCAATGGACCGCGACCATTTTAGCACTTTTTTCATTCTCCCAACCTAAGGAGGCTCCATATGAAATTTGAGCAAAATTGGCTCAGGGGTTTCAGAGAAGAAGTCGTTTGAAAATGTTAACGGACTGACGGACGGACGACGGACGAAAAGTGATCACAATAGCTCATCTTGAGCATAGCTCAGGTGAGCTAAAAACAAAATTACTGGACAGTGACATCTATGTCACGGTGACTTACATTTATTTTGAAGTCAAACTTCCAGTCATCTTGACTCATAATCAGAAAGTATCATTATATAACAATTATTGTTCAAGGTATAAGATCACTGGACTGTGAAGTAGGTCACTGTGACCTACATTTATTTTGATGTCGAATGTCGGGTGATATTGAAGGAAAATCTAAAAGTATGGTGAAATATTTTTCAAGATATAAGGCAAAATCAGTGGACAATAAAACCCAGGTCAGTACCACCTACTCTAATTTAAGGTCAAACTTCAGGTCATACTAACATTATCAGAAAATTGGTGTTTATACATGAAGTACTCTTCAAGATAAAAGGCAAAATCACTGGCCCATGAAATAAAGGTCACTGTGACCTACTTTGTTTTCAGGTCAAACTTCTGGTCATACTGAGTACTGACTCATAAACAGAAAGTATATTGTTTATACATCAAATACTCTTCCAGATATAAGGCATAATTGCTGGAGCAAGGAATGTAGGTCACTGTGATCTACATTTATTTTGAGGTCAAAGGTCTGGTCATACATACTCTTAATCCATAAGTATAATGTTTATCTTCAAGATATAAGGTAAACTTGCTGCAATGTGAAACATAGGTCATTGTGACCTACATTAATTTTGAGGTTAAACTTCAGGTCATACGGACTCTTAAACCATAGATATGATGTTTATACACCAAATAGAACTCTTCTAGAAATAATGTGACCCTAACAACTTTAACGCAAAACTTTAACATAACAAGACCTATCGCCAGACAGAAGAGCTCGCCTGAACTTGGGCTTGTCAATCAAATAAAACAAATTAGACTATGACCTAAGAATTCAGATCATTCAGATCATTGTGTGTGTGTGTGTGTGTGTGTGTGTGTGTGGGGGGGGGGGGGGGGGAGTGAGGGGGAGGGGGTGGTGGTGGGGGCATGATACTGGATATAATTTTGGATGAAGAACATCTTTCATAGCTATATGTATATAAAAAAAATTAAAGCCCGTTGCGGGCAAGTGTACCCCGAAGTCATGGCTTTATTAGTAAAGTGTCATGTGTTTCAAATCCATATAAAAGGAAACCCCTAAACCACATGCACATCTTCGGACCATGTAGAACAAATATGCATAGTTTCAAAATGATTGGTAGAAAATTCTAGGAGGAGTTGCGACTACAAGATATCTGTTCCAATACTAACTGGACCTGGAAACAAAAGGGCCAATATGGCCCTGTATCACTCACCTGATTACTGGACAAGTTTCAAGTCAACCGACTTTTCTGTTCAAAAGAACTTCAATACAGATTTTCAAGATGGTGGCCATCTTGGATTTCCAATCAGAATGATTTTAGCTACTTTTGATCTACAAGTCACCTCGATAATTCCAATAAAGTTTTGAGTCAATTGGCCTTTTGGTTCAGAATAAACAAGTTCAAAACAGATTTTCAACATGGCTGCTAGGGCAACCATCTTGGATTTCTGATCAGAATAATTTTAGCTATATATATTTTTTATCTACAAGTCACCCTGATACTTCTTATCAATTTTCCAGTCGGTTGGCCTTTCTGTTCATAAGAAGTTCAAAATAGAGTTTCAAGATGGTAGCCATCTTCGATTTCTGATCAGAACAAATTTAACTATTTTTGATGTACAAGACACCCAGATACTACCTACCAAGGTTCGAGTAAATTGGCCTTTTGGTTCAGAAGAGGTGCAAAAAATATTTTTAAGATGGCAGCCATGGCAGCCATCTAGGATGTCCAATCAAAAGCTAATTTTGACCTGCAAGTCACCCTGATGCTTTCCACCAAGTTTCTAGTCACCTGGCCTTTCAGCCATGGCAGCCATTTTGGATTTCTCATCGGAATGATTTTAACTTTTTTTTTAAGTACAAGTCACCCTGATGCATCCTACCAAATTTTTGGAGTCTATCTGCCTTTTGTTTCAGGAGAAGAAGCCAAATATAGATTTCAAGATGGCAGCCATCTTGGATTTCCAATCAGAATGATTTTAGCTACTTTGATCTACTAGTCACCCCGATGCTTCCTGTCAAGTTTCAGGACAACTGGCATTTCATTTCAGAAAAAGAAGAGAAAAATAGATTTTCAAGATTGCAGCCATGGCGGTCATCCTGGATTTCCCATCGGAACAAATTTCATTATTCTTTATCTACAAGTCACCCCGTACTTCCTGCTAAGTTTCAAGTCAACTGGCATATCGTTTCAGGAGAAGAAGAGAAAAACAGATTTTCAAGACAGCCGCAAAGGCGGCTATCTTGAATTGCGGATCGGAAGGATTTTAACTATTTTTTGCTCTACGAGACACCAGGTTGCTTCCTATCAAGTTCAAGTCAGTTGGCCTTTTGGTTCAGGAGAAGAGGCAAATTAGATTTTCAAGATAGCAGCCAAGGTGAACAGCTTGGATTTTCAATCAGAATGATTTTAGCTATGTTTGATCTACAAGTCACCTCAAGTGACTTAAAACATGATAGGAAGCAACTCTGGGCCCAGCTGTTCAAAGCTTCGTTAGCTTAACCAGTTTGTTAGTGGTCAAAATGTTAACTTTTCTGGTAAGTACAATATCTAATTTTTGCTGAAAAAAAAAATGTGAGTAGCTTTTGCAAATGCAAAAGCTACTCACATTTTTTCAGCAAAAATATTAGCATATATGCCATATTTAATGATCAAAGTTTAACGATATGTTAACTAACAACATCGTTAGTTTTGAACAACTGGGCCCTGATAGTTCTGCCTATACTTACTTTCTTCCCCATTTTAGGTGGATGATGAGGAAAATAGCTCCAAGGAGAATACAGATACATCCCACTACAAGGTATGCTATACCCAGAAATGGGTTTTTGCCTCCCAACCATGAAGTGGTCGTCAATATTATACTTTTGGTCCCTTCAAATTTTGATACTGGGTAAGCTGAAAAATACAAAAGACGGGAATTTTTAAGATTTGTTTACATTCCTTTCACAATATAGGGATCAAGCATGGTTTTTCATGCATTAACATTTGCCAGGTCCTGTGGGAGGTGTTGAAAACCGAGGCTGAAGCCCGCAGTTTTCAACACCTCCCAAGAGACCTGGCGAATGTTAATGCATTGAAAAACCATGTTTGATCGCTATTATTGCATAAAAACTGAAAACATTTGATAGATATCGCGTTATTTCTTTTGCACTATTTTGTTTCGCCTTTTCACCAATGTTGCGCGAACGCTATTTCCACGGACTATGCTCTTTCTAGGGCAGGGCAGTACACATCTCATGACGGCAGCAATTTTGTGGCCCTGGGACGAACATATTGAAAGTTGCGTAGACGTGCATTAACAGCGCATTAATTGCCTTGTTAATACACGGCTTTTCGCCAGTTAATGTGCGGCTGTTAATAATGGCGACACTGCCTTTTATGCAATAATATTTAATTCATATCCAGACAATGAAAGAAAGACAATGAAGGGCTCTGTGCAATGAAGCACCAAGAAGTCATGAGCTGAATTCCATCTCCAGCATGATTCCAACCTAGGACCTCGTGATTCAAACTCGAGAAAGCTAACCCCTCAGCCACCCTGAGGCTTCAACACAAGAATTTATGTATTTAAAATATACAGTTGCATTATGTTATCAGATTAATTTATATCAACTGTGTGGGACCTGTCAAGCGAACAAGATCTGTTACGTGAATGACGCACATGCACTTGCCTG
Source organism: Anodontia alba (assembly GCA_964016985.1). Lineage (NCBI taxonomy): Eukaryota > Metazoa > Mollusca > Bivalvia > Lucinida > Lucinidae > Anodontia > Anodontia alba. The sequence continues at coordinate 51,468,337 of OZ024834.1, read as the reverse complement.
GCATAAGAAAAAAAAATTCTGGGGTCATAATTAATGAGGGTGTGGGGCTTGCACTGAGCTAAACTTTAGACCACAATCAAACATCAGCCTTACCGATAGTTTCAATTAAATATGTACCAACAATATATGTGTTCATACAGAAATAATGAAAGTATTTACCTGGCTATTCTACCTTTCAGGAGCACAGGGGCCCACTTGTTCAAAACTTAATGAAGTTGTTAGCTAACATGTTAAAATTTCTATTTTGAAACATGGCAAATACACTGATATTTTTGCTAAAAGAAATAAGAGTAGCTTTTGCATTGCAAAACCTACTTACATTTTTGCAGCAGAAATATCAATGTATTTGAAAATACCTAAGCTTCAACTATTAACCCATTGTAGTTGGGGGACCCGTAAAAGGGTAACTGACAAACAGTGCAGCCCCAGATCAGACGCCGCTGAACACGCCACTTGATCAAGGCCTCCAATGTTTGCAAATAGTTTAGCAATTTTCTGTAGGAATTTGTAAATCTCATTAACCGAACATACCTAAAATTGAAATTAGACTCTTCCAATATAGAGTGTGGGAGAGTCTATTCAGTATACAATGGGTTAACGAGTATGTCATTAATGAGCACCTAAAGCTAACAATGCTTTGACCAACTGGGCCCAGATGATTGTATATTAACAATATAGAACATTTATACCATCACCTGGGCCCAGTTGTTAAAAACTATCGATGTCGTTAGTTAACGTATCGTTAAATCTTTGATCATCAAATATGGCATATGCGCTAATATTTTTACTGAAAAAATGTGAGTAGCTTTTGCATTTGCAAAAGTTACTCACACTTTTTCAGCAAAAATACCTGTGAATTAGACATTATACTGACTATTAACATTTTGACCATTAACAAGCTCATTAAGCTAACAACGCTTTGAACAACTGGTCCCTGTTCGTTTGTTGGAGTTCTTGTTTAATGACACGCCAACCCTTGTAAGCCTGTTTTTTGTGGTTTAGAAGAGGTTGGTTAGAAGTTAGTAAGGAAGAGGAAATATAGATATACAGAAGGAAAAGCAAATGAAAGTGCAGAAACACGTAAACGCCCCCTTCACCCACCTGCTGCTATTTGCGTAAAGCTCGCCCATGCCATCACCCTACCCACAAAACTTGTCAAACTTGGGAATGAGAATATCTGTACGTATCACTATACCACTTGCCCATTACTAAAGATATTCCAGTGTGTGCAACTAAAACTCACCATAGTCAATATAAACTTCATAGGTTCCCGCAGGAAGTCCATCTTTAAATGTAGCTTGATGGTCGATCCGTCTGTGTAACTTGCGGAATGTTGGGAGAGCTGCTGTTCTCATCCAGACTATTAGTTCTTCATTCTTATACCCATTGTTGCCTTCTTCATTACTCAGGTTAGACGCATACTTGTTATTCCAGTTTGGTGGGTTGGTGTAGCCATTCCATGCTGAAACATGAACCCATTGAAGTCTGGAGACCCCTAAAAGGGTATTTGTCAAACAGTGCGGACTCAGATCAGATGTCGCTGAATGTGGCATCTGATCAGGGTCTCCACTGTTTGCAAATAGTTCAACCAATTTTCTCTAGCAATATCTAAATCATATAGCCTGACATACCTAAAATCGATCTTAAAATCTTCCAATATATAGTGTAGGGGAGTTCATTCAGTCTACAATGGTATATGCCACAAGTCAATCTTAGTTGCATCAATCTTAGAGGCCACAGAATGCAGCATCTGATCAAGGTCTACACTGTCACTCACCCAGCTATTTCTAGACACATCAACAGGTTGTCAATTAGAGTTATTTAAATTTTAGGTTAACTAAATTAAGGAGTTCAGGTGTCCCAATATTTAGAGTAAATACAGTACATTTTAGAGTAGCTCTAGGTAAGTGTATTAAGGGGAAATGATCCACCATCATGGGAGGCAACTATATCCAGTCACTTTTGCCTCCCGTCATAAAAGTTGTCTACTCTAAAAAAAACAGTGAAAAATCCACCAAAGGTATTCAGTCCCCTTACATGTATTGGGTAAAGAAATATCTATTTCTCCAGTAGAAAGGCAATTGTTATGGGTATCCCCTAGATAAACTTTCTGTAAGAAAAACATCAATTATTTTTTAAAGAAAACCCATCTGATCCGAAGTTATAAATGCAGCAATAAAATGTGCTAATACATTTTAGCCATGCCCAACAGCAGCTCATTTTGTTGACTGACTTGTTATTTTGTTATTTTTAGGATGTAGGTAATGAAAGCTGGCATCCTCTAATCAAGTTGGTATAGTTACTTCCCTTTGCTGTTTACCTCAAGAGGGATGGGTGAACACAGTTCAAGATAAGAGGGGGTATCCACATAATATTCAGTGAGGTGCTTCAAATGAGTAGCGAAAGAAGAAAACTGTCTATTATTCGGCTGAAAAAATGCCTTGTCTGGGGCTACTTAAAAAAAAGCTTCTTTGTTAGTTTGAGCATTATACGCTGATGAACGTGTACTGACTACCCTGTCATTTAGAGAATGCCAAACATGGGAGTCTGGCATTATGTCATGGTCAGTAAACAGTTGTCAGATTATACTGTGTCACCTTATTCAGTGAGAATTATGTTTGAAAATACTTGGGAAGAGTTTTAACCAATTATTTAACCCATTGTAGTCTGGAAACCCCAAGGAGGGAAATTGGCAAATAGCCTAGACCCAGGTCATTCTTGTATGTGACATGTGGTTTTGTCCTGTTCTACATTTCTATCAAGCACCATCAAAATATTCCAAAGGATATTCAAGTTACAGAGCGGAAATGGATTCGTATTTCAAACAAAACAAAGGGAAATAACTCCAAAAATAAGAAAGCCAGAGTTATCATTCTTGTATGTGACACATCGTCTCCTCCTGTTCTACATTTCTACCAAATATAACAAATGGTATTCAAGTTACAGAGCGGACAAGAAATTTTACGCCAACGCTGATGCCAACGGGATCCATCCCAAAAACAATACATCACCCACCCGCCCCATTAGGGAAGACATAATGACACAACAATTCCCACTGGGAGCAACTCTGTCAAAATAGAGTAGACTTTTTTTTCAGAAGGGGCTTGGAGCACAGGAAAGCAAAACAGAAGACATAAAATTGCCTTCCTGGAAGCATAAGAATCATCGCACCTGCTGGGGCAAAAGTCACAGGGGCCACAATCAGAACGTGGCTATTAAATAAGTTTATTTCATTCTTAGCAGTCCTTAGTTGGAAAACTGGGTTGAAAAAAAATGTAGACAAAGTGCCTAGTGGGGCACATATATTCCAGGCCAATGCCATTCCCTCTAATGGCTATATCTTCAGCACAGACTTTTCGTATTATACAGCCCAATGATAATGGAATGTCGATGTAAAATGTGTAAAAGTCACTGGAGTGTGAAATATAGGTCAAGGTCATCGGGTCAAGGTACCTGCCAAGTCAGTACATCAAGGAGAAAAACTATGTGGTATGGTGGTTGTAGACCTTATAGTTGAGAGTAATCAAACATCAAGGTAAAATGTGTCAAATATAGGTCAAGGTCACCAAGTCAAGGCACCTGCCAAGCCAGTACAATGAGGTGAAGCACTATGCAAGGTTTAGTGGTTGTATGTCTTATATTTGAAGAGACATCGAACATCAACGTAAAATGTGTCAAAGTCACCCGAGTGCAAAATATTGGTCAAGACCACTGGGTCAGTGCACCTGCCAAGTCAGGAGGTCAGGGAGATGTCATGCAAGGTGTGATGGTTGTTGTAGAGAACTGACGTAAATGTCAAATTCGAAATAAATGTTGAGATGGATGGACGGACAAACGGAGGAATGAAAAAGGGGATGCCTATGTCCCAAAGTCAGGAGGTCAGGGAGATGTTTCATGAAAGGTTTGATGGTTGTTTAGTCTTGTAGTTGATTAGAATACTAACTCTGACATAAATGTTGAAGTTCTACATAACTGTTGACCACGTAAATTCGAACTTCAAGATAAATGTTGAGACGGACGGACCGACGGACAAACAGAAAAGGGGATGCCTATGTCGCAAAGTCAGGAGGTCAGGGAGATGTTTCATGCAAGGTTTGATGGTTGTTTAGTCTTGTAGTTGATTAGAATAATAACTTTGACATAAATGTCAAACTTTGATATAACTGTTGACAGACGAGCGGAAAAGCGGACTCCTATGTCGCAAAGTCAGGATGTTTTATGCAAAGTTTGATGGTTGTTTAGTCTTGTAATTGGTAAGTATACTAACTTTGACATAAATGTCAAACTTCGGCATAAATGTCAAACTTCGACATAAATGTTGACAGACTGACAGAAGGACGGACTTGTAGTCTTGCAGTTGTTTAGAATACTAACTTTGACATAAATGTCAAAGTTTGACATAACTGCTGAGGACGTAAATGTCGGACTTTATGATAAATGTTGAGATGGACGGACGGACGAATGGAGGAATGAAAAAGGGGATGCCTATGTCACAAAGTCATGAGGTCAGAAAGATGTTTCATGCAAGGTTTGATTGTTATTTAGTCTTGTAGTTGATTAGAATACTAACTTTGACATAAATGTTGAACTTTGACATAACAGAACTGTTAAGACAGACAAATGGACAGACAAACGGAAAAGCGGACACCTATGTCGCAAAGTCAGGAGGTCAGGGAGATGTTTCATGCAAGGTCTGATGGTTGTTTAGTCTAGTAGTTGATTAGAATACTAACTTTCACATAAATGTCGAACTTCGACATAAATGTTGACAGAGGGACGGACTGACAAACGAATGAAAAAGCGGACGCCTATATCGCACCCTGCTACAAGCAGGTGCGACAAAAAGCAGAAAAGCTATGAAGTATATAAAGTCCTCTTAACCTAGTAAATCGTTATTTGGACAGGTTCAACTTTACATCAGAGTTACATAAGTACTTACTAGAGGCGAAACGATTCATTGACATTGCATGGTATCACCATATTTTTTCTGATGATACATGTATGGTATCATGGGGCTAGTATCACGATACCTGACGATACACCCAAAAGTACAATTTCCAAAGAGAATGATAGCTTTAACATATGTACTTGAAGACCATTTTCATAACGAATTACAAAGATCTAAAATGTTACTAAAATACACTGATCACTTATATGACAAACAGGGGAACTTTGCACAGGCATCTTACACAGACATCTTACACAGGCATTGCTACACAAGAATGAACCTTTAAGATGCTTTTGAGCCCCTTTCCCAAGCCTATTAAAACTCTGAAGCTGTGATTTATGCATGAAAATAGTATCATGATATGTACTGTATCGTGAGGCAAATATCGTGATACGTATCGTATCCTAAGGTGACTGTATTGTTACAGCCCTAATACTTACAAGGCGGATTGTTGAATTTCACATTCTTGTCAGAAACCCAGGCAATGCCAGTATCTAGCAATCCCACACTCTCATTTGTGCTTCCAGTGTTGTCACCAAGATAGTTCAGTTTGAAAGTGTCTAGAAAAAGAACATTTCAAGTGAATGGACATGCAGTCGAACTTCAACAGCTCAAACATCTTTGGGACCAGGGAAATTTGTTCGAGATAAGGGTAGTTCCAGCCACTGAGGGTTGATCAAGACGCTAGGTCAGGAAGCGAATTGTGATTATTAGGGATTTTTTTTTTATCTTCAAGACAATAATGGTATGTTGAGTGTACTCATTAGAATTGCCTCAATGAGGCAATTCTAATGAGTATACACAACAGACAATTTCATGATAAAAATAAAAAAAAATCCTTAATTTTTTTTTTATCTTCAAGACAATAATGGTATGCTGTGTGTGCTCATTAGAATTGCCTTATTGAGTACACACAACAGACATATTCATGATAAAATTAAAAAAAAAAAACCTTAAAAATTTGTTTTTTCTCGAGCTATCGGAGAAATTTCTTAGGGACTCAAAAACAAGTTTGAATTAGCCATGGTGAATGAACAACAGGTGTTTGAGCTATTGAGGTTCAACTATATACATGGTAGACAACTGTCAAAACTATTTTGATTCACTTCTAAAAAGGGGTCTAATTCTTTCTTTTTATATTAGACCACTTTTCTAAGGTAAAGGCAAATTCACAAAAGTTGTCTCTTTAGTAAATCATGACAGAAAATCTACCAAGTGTATCCAGTCTCCTTTATAATCATGGACGCCTACAATTTTTAGAGCATTGGGGTTGGTTCCATACAAATATAATTCTCATTAACAGTCCCAAAATATTTGTCATTCCTGAAATCTTTTTGCATGCTTTGATGCCAGACCTGGTCAAAATGTATAATTCATGCAGTTCTGCAACAGAATGATATTAGCAGAATAATATATTTGAGCCAACCCATGATAAAACCTGCAAAATGTCATGTGCGCCCAGCAAAGACTCAGATCAGCCTGCCCATCTGCACAGTTTGATCAGTCTTTGCTGATCACTTGTGATTCAACAGCCTTCGGGCTGTCCAAAGAAGGATGAACCTGAACCCTTGCCATACTGGGTGGCTGTACAGGCTGATCTGAGTCTTTGCTGGTCAGACAGGTTTAACTGTAGGTTTTGTCATGTGCCGGCTCATTTTGAAAATGAAAGTAGAAAGCCATCTGAAGTTCCAGCTGTCATAACCACATACAAGATCTGTGTCCAGTCACTTCAAAGAAATGGAAGCTCATTTCATGTCACATCATAAGAAGTTAACCCCAGTCCTGTTGAAGCCGGATATACTCTGTCTTTGCAAACAGTGTAGATCAAGAAGCCAACTGATCAGGATCTGCACTGTCTGACATTAAGTACATGTATATGAACTTGTATCAACAATCTGGATCAAGTAATCTGATTGGCTGAAATTTATAAATGGGCGTGGTATCTTAATCTATTCAGCATGATAAGGGTTAAGACCCAGACACAAATTTCACACCAAGGGGCATTACTCTGGAAATACCATGTCACATAATCCAATTTGTTCACACAACAAATAATCATTATGACGTATATACAATCATCAAAAATGTCATAGGATTTGTTAAGAAGGAATTTTTATAGCAACACAGCAATGAGTTTTCTTTCCAATAAAAATATGAAGGAGTTCAATCACATACCACAGTTAACCTAGTTAACCAAACTTTGATCAAACTGTCTCTGGTTCAATGGTGGGAAAGTCATGATGAAAGGTATGAAGAATGAGAAAAGTATGAAATTTTGCTTGTCCATGAGTAAATATGCATTTTAAGTGTTGTTAAAGCATGTATATTTGTAAAAAGATGTTTCAAGGAGACAATATGATAGAAAAAATTGGCAGAAGAGAAAAAAATAACAGAATAGTCTTGAATTTTTATGTACAGGCTCCAAAATTTATTTATAAACAATACACGTGCCATGGGGGCTGCCATGCTTATTTACCAAACATCAACCAGAGGCTGTTTGATCTCACTTTTGAATGAACATGCGCAATTTGACTTCCGGTACTGTAGTCTGGTCGCTGATCAAACTCACTCTGTATGTTGTGGGTACTCAGAAAATATTTTTATGGAGAATTGGAGAAAATTATCCCAGAATATCACTAAATATTCCTCCTTAACAGATCTCTAATTGTTTATCACATGAACCAGTTTGTTCGTGCCTAAAAACATCATCAGATATATTAACCCACCCCATTTGAAAGTTCTCCTCCATCTGTTTAAAAAATATGTCCACAATAATTTATGTCCCCAACCCCTGAGGTCAAAGGTAGGGGTGAAAGGATCAAATCTTCATTCAGACTTTATTCCACTTCTCACATTGTTCTACACCACTGGATGGATAACAGTCCCCATATGCTTCTGTTCTGCTTTGCTCATTTTATTCGGGTTTAACACTGCTTTCAACAATCTGCCATACCGCGACAGTGTTTGGATGTGGCAGGGACCTCAATGCTCATTTTTAGAGTGCTGTCTCACTGAAAAATCACACCCCAGACAAATAACATGATATTTCACCCAGTCACATTATATTGACAACTGGCTGACCAGTTCTGATTCCTGGCTCTATTTTCCTAACGCTGAGCACTAAGCAATAGAGCAGTTAGGATGATTTTTGAAGTCTCAAGTATGATTCAGCTAGGGATCAAACCCATAACCTCCTGGTCACAAAGCAGATACTCACTATGCCATGCAACATTAATTTCTGACCCCGACTCTTGGGCCCCGAATTTGTGGAGTGGACGGGTGGTGGCAACTGAGGTCAGTCATAAAAGTGGGGTTCTTTTTGGTGTAGTATTAACTGTGCAATATCTGGATTTCATTTACAACTGTTTGGTATAATATTTCAGAGGAAGTGCTGGCCTCGGCGGCTCAGTTGGATGCGCGTCGGACTGGTGATCAGGAGGTTGGGGGGTTCAGTCCCGCCGGGTAGGCAACAGTCTTTCATTGAGATTTGATCACGAAATATTTTCTATGGTCATTCTCTCCCTTTAGCTGATTTAAGAAGGGCAGTTGCCAGTTTCTGGCAGAAAAATGTGCACAATACTGGCTAACCACATCGAGGATTAAGCCCGCCCAGTAAAAGTATGGTTAGGCAAATTGACGGTGCTCAACATGACCCCATTGGATTGACTGGGCCATAAAACCTCAACACAAACAATTTCAGGGGAAGTCCATAACAACATTCCCAAAACCGATTTATTACACACAATATAATTTTACCATTAAATAAACTATTAGCAATGGCTCCACATGGGGCTATCCCATATTCTACCGAAGCATTTATCTTTCTCTTCTTGTAAGGTGCACAGTCATCTTGAAGATTATCTGGTGATATAGCATCCCCGTGCAGCTGGTTATCATCTCGAGACCTCACATACCGCCGATGATTCTGGTAAAAGTTTGTCAGTCCATAGTACATATACACAGTACCCTGTAAATAAATATTGGTGCATTTTAACTCTTTCACTGCCATAGGTGATAATAATAGGCCTTTTGCAAACAGCATAGATCCAGATGATACACGAGCTGTCTCATCTGGATCTATGCTGTCTGACATTCAGTCAATCAACTTTACATATTAACTTCTTTTCAAGGGATAGTTTGTTAAAAAAGAAAAGCAGATGACAAATGCCATCTGAAATTTGGCACCGAAAAGAGTTAAGGGGACTGAATACACTTGGTGGAGCTTCCGCCATTTTTACATTGACAATGACTTACTGCAACTTCCTACTTGCCAACTCCCTTCTGAAAAGTGCTCTACTCTAAACATAAACGAGTTTCTCCAAAGGGGAACAAATTCTTTTCTTTCAGAGTAGCCGTTCAGCTAAGGTCAAGCAATTATGCTTTCAGCCTTTTTTTTTCGCCAGAATGATTTTCTGTGTATATTTTTTACACATTTGACTAAGTACCTATGAGAATCTCAAAATTAAAGAAAATAAAAATCACATCTTTAATTTCTACAACCTCCTAAAAATGAAGGAGGTGTTTAGGGCATGTTCTCATAACTCTATTCACTCAAATTTCCTCGTGCTTTCGTTCTAATCCCTTCTTTATTTGAGATATTTATGTGTGTATCACATGTACTGTTAATGAAATAAAATAGGTTTAAACAAGTACCACAACATAATGTTTTTATGGAGAATTGGAGAAAATTATTCCAGAATTACCACCAAACACTCCTCCTTAACAATTCCTCTGATAAGCTTGATATGATCACCAAAACATCATAAAAACACTGCATGGGTCATATCATATAATACAAACCATAACATACTCCAACATGAATAGGTCCTTTGAAAGCTAACAAAGAAAGCTGTACCAAAACAATTATGATGACTGGAGTGAATACAGGCCTGGAATCCTTTCAAACCTATCGGTTCACATTTCACACACATTTACCGACATCCATCTATAAACTACTGATTAACATTAAAATCATAGCTACAGATAAGAGGGGGTATCCAAATAATATTTTTCTTATTTCTTTACAGAAACATATGTTGTGGGTACTCATTAGAAGCGCCTCACCAAGGCGCTTCTAATGAGTACCCACACATATGTTTTCGTGAAGAAATAAGAAAGATACATTGTGTATCAGCATTTTTTGGATGAAAAAAGCACCTCATCTGTTGCTATGAAAACGCTAATCAAAACTGTAGCAGATAACATTCTGATTTCTTGTATTTTTCTGAGAAAACAAGGCTTGAAGTGCAAAGTTTAATTTTCTGTGAAAAACCAGAAAAAAATTTAGAATGTCATCTGCTATAACTTTGCTTTAAGCACTTTAAGCTTAAATATAGAAACACTGGCAATAGTACAGTATGCACAAATACACTGTCATCAACTATCACCTTAGCATTCTTTGTAAAAAAAAAAAAATCACAGACAATAATATTTATATTCTTCTCATTTTTTTCAAAGAAAATACGGTCAGACATTTTATGCAAAATGTCTCCTCTGTCAATAATTTTTCAGTCATGTCATGATGTTATTGGGATTGAATGTGAATGGAAGCTCCATTATAATGTTGACTCACCACAGTATCATGCTCTGGACCCACACAGACATGAAACTATCACCAGTCACATTATACTGATCATTCTAGCTCTTCTTCCTACTGATGAATGCCAAGTCAGAAAGCGGCTGGTGCAAATATGATAATCTAACTACCCAAACTAAAATTTCAAACATTCTATTCCATACCATAAGCATTTTTTGCTAAATACTTGGTGGAATTGTGAACAGTGTAGCCTGATCACACTTCTCCTTCAGACGACACAAAAATCTTTCAATGCCTTTTTGATACCAATCAAACAAATAATTAAAATCATTACAAAAACATGCCTATTCAAATATATTGAGAATTTTACCACAAAAAAATGAAAACTTTCAGATGAAAAATTCTGATATTTTTCATACATGTAGTTCTGCTAAAAACATAGAGTGTAGGTACTCATTAGAACCACCTCACTGAGGCAGTTCTAATGAGTACCCACACTCTATGTTTTTGAGCAGAAATAAGAAAAATAGGATATACCCCTGTAAACCCCACTTTTACTATATAAAAGTGGGGTTTAAAGGGGTCAAAATTATATAGGCATGTTTTCGTGCTGGTACCTGAAAGTCTTGCCAGACAGAATAAATTTTTGTCTGACATGTTTGAAGGTCCTACACATTTCACCATGCTTTTCGAATAGTCTGATCAGGGTAAAGGTAGCTTGAACTACTATTTTGTATTTATATGTTATTTTTTGACCCTAAAAAAGAACACATATTGATAAAAATTATGGCAAAATATGATTCATGGTCAGTTGTACTTCCAAATTGAAATGCCAGGCAGTCCTGGGACTTTCTCTCCTTGAATATTAGTACAAGCACCGTGCATGTATCAACTGTTTCATATGCAACTTACCGTGAAATCTTCTTTGAGAGATAAGTTAACTTTACAGTAACATGTTTGTCCAGTATTATTGACGGGTTGATTATCTAGGAAGGCACTGCATGTCTGGCCAGGGTTGTTCATGTTGTCACAGGTTGTGTAGTCATATCGCAGCTCCTTTATCTGTAGAGAAAAACAAAGCATGCCTAGTTCCAGGTATGCAGGACAATCCACACAAACATTTCTCTTACTTCTCCATGGAAGCATGTTGTGGATACTCATTAGAAGTGCCTCAGTGAAACATATCTTATGAGTATCAAAAACATAAGTTTTCATAGAGAAATATCAGTACAATTCTGGTTGACAACTAAGTATCTTATCTTGAGCTATGACCATTTCCGGCAAAACCTGTGTTACTTAAAAATATGCAAACTTGCAAGGCCCACACTAGCCTGCACAGCTCATATCTCTAGATAAAGCTTTTCTTTTTTTAAAAAAAAAAGGTACTGACATGTTTCAAAGCTCTTCAAGAAGAAATTATAAATTATACTGCTGGTACTCATTAAAAGCACCTCCACATGATGACCCAAATAAGTATTAGTCTACAGCATATGTTTTTGAGGGAAAAATAAGAAAAACATTGTCAATTTGTGGTTTGCAGAATTAGCCATGAGAGTCATAAAGGTTAAAATAATATGCTATCACTTTCATGTACATGTTATATCTGGCAAACATACCATTTTGCCAGAGCTCTAGATAAAGTGTTTTCTGGCCTAAACATATTTTTTCTTCTTCTTAATGAAAATGTATGCTGTGAGTACCCCTTAAAAATACCTAAGTGAGAAGCTTCTAATGAGTTGGAGTTGGGAGTTTTACAGCCCATTAAATACTGTTAAGGTCATGTCAAGCCATTGGTTAACCTACATGTACTTAAACTTTTTCTGGGCAGGTTTTGTACCTGTAATTGTGCTCATACAATGTACTGTCACTTGTAATTAACAACTGCACTTCTTGAATCAGCAGAAGGGGGAGAATGACCATAGAAATGACTTCATGACCAAAAATATTAATTAATTAAAACCACATAAAAGCTGTTTTGGCTGTATCAAAACTTATCACATTATTTTTCTGTATACTTTGGACTACTATATAAATCTTACATTCCTGCGAGGGTGATAGTATAAAGTGTCACCCTAGGGAATATGACCATCGACTGACACGAAAAAATGTAATATTTATTTTATTATACCAAACTTCTGTGCATGTCTTCTGCGCATGTGATATTTTTTTTAATATCTCCCTAGGGTAATAGTTAAAAAACATCATCCTCAGGCCTATGGGAATTTTGTATGGGAATTTCAAGTGAGGTTTAATATAATATATATATTGCATATCAAACCACATCACTAGATTCCCACTTCAATTATTATGTTTTGGGCAGAATTGATTTCACTTTAAACAGTCAAGAGCATAACTTCTACAAGTTATTTTTTTTTAATTCAAAAGAGTTATCAATTTTGCTACAATTTGTGAATTTAACTTGTTTCAGATATTTTTTTTAATCTGTGCAATTTTTTCACCTTCTGATTGTAGAATTACAGCAATTTTCATGGGCAAGTGGTTAATTTTGTATGATCAGTTACATAACTTTATGATCAAGCAATAAAATTGTGTATGCATTGTCTAGAAATGTGTACATGTACATAGGGCCTTTGAAGTTAATGAAAAATTATACTTTTTAACTTACTTTGGTTATTTTCAAAATATTTACAAATTTCAGAAACAAACTAAATAAGTTAAAACCTTCAGCAAAAGGAAAGTTAACTCTTACATTTTCAAAAGGAGGTTACTTTATAGGTGAAATTTAACTTAACAAAGGTATAAATTTTCTCAAAATTTTAACCTTTAGAAGTTATGCTCCTGACTGTTAACTTCGACAACAAAATGAAATTTATAGCTCCAGACAAGGTTTTAGGTTAAGTTTAGGTAAATTTCCATTACTTTTACACCAAAATATGTCATGTTAGTTGTGGGTACTCATTGTATTGCCTCATCATGTTCTGGTGCAAAAATAACTAAATAAACAACAAAGAAAAAAAAAAAAATTGAGCACTCTCTTTAATCTGGACCGAGCTGTTCAAAGCGTTGTTAGCTTAATGAGCTTGTTAATGGTCAAAATGTTACATGTTCTACTAAGTACAATACCTAATTCACAGGTATTTTTGCTGAAAAAAAAAAAGTGAGTAGCTTTTGCAAATGCAAAAGCTACTCACATTTTTTCAGCAAAAATAATAGTGTATATGCCATATTTAATGATCAAAGTTTTAACGATACATTAAGTAACAACATCGTTAGTTTTGAACAAGTGAGCCCTGGACGTACAATACATAGTACTTACTTCATCTGAAGTAACCAGCAATACAGCACCAAGTGGTATGAAGGCTATTCCAATAGCGAAGAATGCTGGTAAGACGGTTCCTGCTGTCAGGATAGGTTGCCATGCTGGGAGCCGCTGCTGCTTGAGTTTAGTATCTACAAAACAAAATTGCAATGTACACAGAAACCTCTTCATATAATGGTTCATTATAACAGAGTTTCGGATATAACACAAATTAAAGATGGACCCAAAGCTGTTGTGTATCCAGACACAGATGTATAGACTATATAGAAGAATCACCATTTATGGTCATTTTTCTATACACTCTAGTCTATACATATTAGTAAGTTTCTACACTTTTTATTTTTTTTTTTTTTTTTTTTTTTTTTTTGATACATGTGCATTCTCTCACTTCTGCTGAATGGAGAATGTCTGCCACTTACTGGCAAAGATCTGTGCACAAAATGCTAGTTAGCCTCTATAAGGACTAAGCCTGCATAGGAAAAAGAATGAGTAGGTTAACTGACTGGCTCAACATGACTATAACTGTGTTGACAGGTCAACTGACCAATTTGACATGACCTTAACTGTTTTGACTTGGCTGTAAATCTCCAGATCAAAAATATGAAAAACCATAGTCTTGAGAAAAAGGGATTAGGATACTTCCAGGCATACTGTGGCCCTAGTTAAGGCGCTTTTTTTTCGATCCAAAAGTACTGATAAGTTTCTTATTACTCCACAAAAACATATGTTGTGGTACTCATTAGAAGTGCCTTGCCGAGGCACTTCTAATGAGTACCCACAACATATATTTTCGTGGAGAAATAAGAAAAATATTTACTGTATACCCTCCCTTATCTCGACCTATGCTTCCTGGTCTATTCTAAAATTATGTATGTACATGTAGCCTAAGAGTTATCGGTATTTGGGCAGTAATAAATATCTTTAAATAGAAAAAAAAACAAAAAAAAAAACCCTAAAACTTATTAAGTCTTATTAACAGACCCTTTAACTTCCCATGAGAAGTCCCTGGGACCTTTAGTTTCAAACCTTCAGGGAATACACTGTTTTAAAATAAGGGTTCCAGATTATACACTGGTGCCTGTATGGATGAAGAAGGCAAGTGAAGCCTGCTGTTGCCAGACTTCCAGTGTTGACCAATGCAGTTCATCAAGCAATTCACCAACACGATTGACGATTATCAAAACTTGCATGTTTTAGGAGCAGCAGTTTTATATACTTTCTCAATCTATTCTGTTAATACTTGAGCATATGGATTTCAAACTGGGACTGCGTACTCCAGCTTGGAAACACACATTTTATCTATAGGTGCCAGAGAATGGTTCAAGCAGAGAAAATCATGGGTCTCTGTTGGTCCGGAAGAAATATCAGACATGCTGAACCCAATGCACTGCTTGGAAAAGAGAACAGTAGTATACTTTCTGGACATATATCATATATGTACATGTATATGCAGGGATGTGGAATTATTAAATTTTATTACTTGTCCATGGACAAGTAAAGTAAATGGTCAAAATTCACTTGTCCAACCAAGATTTACTTGCCTGAAAATTGACTTTTATTTTCTTATTTCTCGAAGAAAACAAATTTTCTTTGAGAAATAAGAAAAATATCTATCTTATAATCTGGATACTCTTTTGCCAGAGCTACATGTACATGTATGAATGACTTGTCCCAGGACAAGTAAATTGAAATTTCTTACTTGTTCTCAGGGAAATGGGACAACTTGGACAAGTCGGGCATGGTATTTTCACAGCTCTGTCTATATGGCAGGACAGCTTTTTGCTTCTGCCAGTATACTGGTATACCCTCAGCTTTGAGATTATCACCAGCTGAGTGCAAGAATGGGAAAACTGAAGAATGAAAATGATGAGCAAGTCAGAAGGATTCAGAGACAAGAGCTTAGAGGTCCATGATGGACATAAATTGCTTACCTGAGTTATGTAATGACATGGGAGATCTTCAATTTAATGACGGTTCACTGCAAGACTAGGTTTTTGTTCAGTTATATACTGAACAGTGCAGGGGGTACCTGGGTACGAAACCATAACAGCCACAACCATGCAAGACTATGACAAATGCCATCTATTTTTATAATTGATATAGTTTTGCACTTTCCAGTCTATTATTAAGAAGGAAGTACCTGACTATATGCCATGGTAAAATCAAAGCACTGACAGCACTGAAGAGTTTATTGTCTCCGAGTGTAGGCTGGGAAAATGGTCCTGAACGGGGGACTGTTTAGTTTAACCTTTAATTCTTGTAAAGCAAACTGTAGACATTGATCAGATCTGGATCTACACTGTTTGCCAGTGTCCCAGCAAATGAGCCTATACCATGTTTTACAGATAACCCTCTTTACACTGCACTCTGACGTCACAGCGACAATAGCGCAGCTATAAATAACAGTTACCTGGATTTTGTACATGGTGAAGGGATAGCCATGTGGACCATAGCAGGCAAGAAGCTTCTAGAGTATCAGTAACTTTGGGTCAAAGCACAACAATGAAACTTCAAAGTTTGATCGATGGAAATCCCAAAATCTGGTGACCATCTTGTTCAGTGGAATTGAACCATTTTAGAAATTTTGGAAGAGAGACATTTCTATGAAATTATTATGAAATCGAACCATCAGCATGACAGATGCCATTCGAAGATTTTTTTCTATTTTCAGCTCTGGCAGCCAAGTTAATCTGTGGAGTCGAACTCGAGCCATTTGCTTGGGAGGCAAATTGCTCAGCAATGTTGTTTAAAAATTTTTCCCATTTTAAATCTGGCAGCCATCTTATTTATTGGAGCAGAACCATTTTAGCAATTTTGGTACATGGCTATAACAGATTGACTGTGTTGGGGTTTAACAACACCTTAACCCTTGTGGGTCATTTTGTGTCATCTCCCAGGGAAAGGGAGAAAAGAAATAGAAGAGACAGTAGAGGAGATGAAAGAGAGGGATAGGGATGAAAGTGGGAAATGAAAGAAAGTGAAGGAACAGAAGAAATAACAACATTCCCCCTCTAGCCTTACCTACATGTACTGCAAGGACAACAGGCCTCGCCCAGCTGTAAGCCAATATCAGTTGGATGCCCCACTGACAAAAGCTACATGACACCTTCGCATTGAACACTCAACCACTCCTATGGCTATAACAGAAACATTTGTTTGACAATAGCTAACCTTGAGCATCTTGTGGTCAGGTGAGCTAAAAAAAAAGAAGGAAGAAATGGGAGAGAAGGACAAAGTGACTGAAGATTTTTGTGGTTTATTTGAGTTAAAGAGTGCTTGGAGATTTGAGTGACTCAGACTTAGTAGAGCATGTCTGGCTGAGGAGTTGATTTCCCTGTATTATGCACCTGTCATTTGTATCTACTGCTTCACTCCCCCTCTCCCAACAGGGATGGGTGGGTGATGGACTGATGGCCCAGCTAATGTGTGGGGCTATGACCGTTTGAATGTCAAAAGATAGAAGGAAGAAATGGTAGAGGAAGGCAAGAGATAGGAGATATTCTGTGTGTTAATTCAGTCTCCAGTGCTTGATCTTTGGGACCTCTGTCTAGAGGATTTTGAGCGCCTCAATAGAGCATGTTTGGCTAAGGAGTTGACTACACTATATTGTACACCAATCATTTGTATACACTGTCACTCAACCCATGGGGAAGGGTTGGGGATGATCAGGCTTACTTTTGGGCTATTACCTTTTGAATAGCAGTTCATTGTGCTGGGGTTGTGTTTTTGCATGTGACTTAAATGCCACTTGCAAAGATTGGCAGGGCTGATATGGAGGGAAAGTTAGTGCCCCTGGGCAGAGTTGGGGGAGGGAGTCAGTGAATACAAATGACTGGTGCACTGCAAAGAAAAATGGGCATTACAGTATTGAAGTGAATACAAATGGCTGGTGCAAGTTGCAAAGAAAAATGGCTATTATAGTTATTGGAGAATAGGCCACAATAAATTAATAGTTAGATCCTCATTTATTTATTTTCTTTTTCTTTTCAAAATGAGGATGGGGGTGAACTTTTATTTTTCAGACCTGCACAGAAATTGGAGATGGGTGGCTGAAATTATATTTATTTGCTACAAATCACCTGTATTTGGTGAATAAAGAATACTTTTTCATAATTCCAATGTAAAAAACAAAAGTTGTGTGTAATAATCGGAATAGCCTTGAAAGAGCAATTTTAGTGAATACACATGGCGTATGTCTATATTGAGAGCTGAAGAAAGTTAATATATCTATAATCAAATACCTACTTTTTTATCTATAATCAAATACCTACTTTTTTCTGTATCTCTGAAAACACTGTTGGAGAAAATAAAAGTCATCAATTTATTCTGTTCTGTGTGAGTTTTCCTTTCTTGTCAAACTGCCTCTCTTTTGTATTGTGAGACACAGTTCACAAATGGCATATATTTTTTAATCTCCCAGCAGTTGCCTCGGCTCTTGCTGACTGGGACACCGGCACCGCTTTATCAACTGCCCCTGAATTAAATACATTGTGGAGGTCCAGAAGACTTGGTATTGCTGGCTTTAAACCCATACCAGTCTTTTATTACAGTTTAATTGGCAAACTGATAATAAATGCAATTTTTAACATGTTTTTTAATCTGAATTCTAAACTGAAAGTAGAAATCGAATGATTTGTCTGACCGCACGCAATTTATAATGAAGCGCATTAGCAACAGGGATCCAGTACACCTTGAACATATCGACTTTTTTGATAAACACTGGAACATCAGAGCAATGCCCGTATTTATGAAAAAAATGTCAATAAAAGAATCGATGCGGGTGGGTGAAAAGTCGAGATGGGCCGTAAAGAGAATCTGAAAATTAATTTATAATGCAAGATAAAATGGGGTTTTTAATCTCATTCAAGTCTGCCTATAGTACATACAATTTTAGATTCGGGTACAGTCAGTCCACAATTACTACGTGATCAGTTATTAGCCTATTCTGTATAATCCTGTAACTATTATGTCCTGTTTATGAAAAACAAACAGACGTATACAAAACAGGAAACGCAATTTAATGCTGGATTCCTGAACTGTTAAAGATAAAATGAATACTTCATATACGCAGAGGTGTGGATAAATGTTTAAATTTAAACTTAAAATATGTATTTTATTAATAAACTACCTTTAGGACGTCTACTTGTTGATTTTTCTACCTCTCCGGGTGTGCCCGGAGTACCTGGTGTAGCCATTTTAATAGTTGGTTCTCCTTCTAACACTGTTTAACCGGAACGATAATATTAAGCCGGAGTCATATGTATATACAGCAGAATGTTACAGAAACTAACAAAATTGAAAGGTATTGAGCCGAAATGTCTTGGTTTAAACTGTATTTATTTGACTTTATAGTAGACATATACAATACATGCATTAGACATATATGTCACAGGATTTGACGGTAAGCACAAGTGCTTATTTGAGTCATCTCCTGGGAATTAACAGCATATGTTACATCATCTATGAATGGAAGGCAGTGTAACATTTAATGAATGTGAAAAAGAACAAAAAGAAAGAAAGAAAGAAAGAACGAAAGAAATTTCATGTTATTGACATGAAGTAACAATCGAACTGATTAGTAAATTCAGCGGATACACAGGAAGATTTAGTGTTTGTTATGAAACACAAAGCATATTGTTCAGTTCAAAGGCTACAGCTGTAAAAATTTCTAGCGGCAACATGAACATATTTTGGCTGATTCCCAGTTCCCCAAACATAGTCATTTATAGGGACTACAAAAATCTTCCGGATTTCACTATATACTCTTGCACTTTAAGAAATAACTGTTCGTTTTCATGAAAAGTTAGATTTTGGCTGCCGTAGAGAAAATCTTTAACCGTATGATTTAAAACAGAATCCGAGAAATATCTTCTTCGAAAATGAGTGAGCCTTGGATATGCACTTTCAAATCCTCCGCACGCACACGTGGGACTTGGAACGATATTTTTACGATAAAGGTCGGCAACGTGACCCTGGTCTTAACAACACATGAGCCAGACTGAGCCATTTTTTTTCTTTGCCAGCAATCTTTTTTGGCATAAATGATTTCTATAAGACAATATATTCTAAAATTGAATATCTTAAATAATTTTGTTAGTATAATTAATTTTGCGTACAGACTGATTAGAGTGCTAATTCACACCTTCACATGATCGAACAGTTAGCTAATATAATTGCAATCAGTTATTGGAAAAAAATCAGTTATTTCTCTATTTATCTTAATTATGGTTGCTCCATAAGATGGCTGGCACACACTAAGAACTGACATTACTATCACACCTGAACTTGTCCTGAAACACGTGCTTAAGTCAAAGAGGAATTAATCACCTGCACCTGATAATTTAGCTTTTCTATTGGACATATGTAATTATATTGCAGAACCATAAAGCACATCACGAAAACATGCCTATATAATTGTGACCCCTGTAAACCCCACTTTTATATAGTAAAACTGAGGTTTACAGGGGTATACATTATTTTTCTTATTTCTGCTCAAAACATAGATTGTGGGTACCCGTTAAAACCGTATCGGCGAGGCGGTTCTAACGAGTACCCACAATCTATGTTTTGAGCAGAAATGTGAAAAATATCAGATTTTTTTTTATCTGAAAATTTTCATTTTTTTTTTTTTTGGTGGTAAAAAATTTCAATATATTTGAATAGGCATGTTTTCGTAATGTTATTTTCAGTATCAACAAGTACCTACAGTATATTTGAATAGGCATGTTTTCGTAATGTTATTTTCAATATCAACAAGTAGGCCTACCTAATGACTGGAAATATGCAAATGCTACACCGATATTTAAGAAGGGAGATAAATCTGAAATGTGACCCTGGTAACTATCGTCCAATTAGTCTTAAGTCACAGGTTTACGTAGTTCTCGAATCTGTATTTATGTGATAATATCGGGAATCATTTGTCTAACCGTTCATTATTAGCAAGGAAAATATTGTTCAACTAACTTATTACAATCTATTGAAGATGTTAATAAAGCAATACATGAAGCAGTAAGCCTATGCATCTGATCTGTCTTGATTTTAGCAATACATTTGATAACTTGGTCCCTCATCAGAGATTTTTGCATAAAATTGAGGCTCGTGGAATTGGTGGGAATGTGGCGACGTGGATCTCTAAATGGCTGCATAATCGCAAACAAAGAGTTGTCAAAAACAGAAAATACTCTAAATTGCAGGATGTTTTATCAAGGCATATTTCACCATGGTAAGGTCCAACCTGGACTACTGCTGCACCACATGGAGTCCCAACCAGCGGGACCAGAAATATCAGATTGAAATGGTGCAACGGCGGGCTGCGCGATTTGTTACAAACAGATATATAAACACAAGCAGCGTTACAGACATGCTTGAATACCATGGCTGGGAAACACACGAGTCAAGAAGAAGCAAACTACAGCTGACTGTTCTATACAAAATCGTGCACGGGCTGACTGACATACCACCTTCAGATTATTTGATACCGGCAAACTCCAGAACGAGATCAACTGACGCTCACAAGTTCCAGCAGTACTCTACATCAACAGACTGCTTCAAATTCAGCTTTTTCTCAAGGACAATGCCAGTGTGGAACAGACTACCAGCAGTCGCAGCTGAGGCTCCTTCTCTGGCATTCTTCAAGGAGCTGTCTGACCTCATCTTCTAACGGGGATTTTTCCTCCCGGCCATGGACGTACACCCAGATGAGGAGTGGTGAGCTTTGCCGTCGGGTCTGGCACCCAGGTACCCACAGGGAAGGTGGATTGGTCTCACTCTGATGGACGAAAAGTGGCTGGGAACAAACTTTTTTTTTATACTTCTTCCTTTTTGTTTTTGCATTCTTCATAATACTTTTATGGACTGATTCATTACTGCTTCCTTTACTATTTTTTCTCTTTATTTTCTTTCTAGCGCACCACTAAAGAATTGTCAAGTGTGACAGCTTAGTGTAACGACATAGATGTAGATCAGCTGTGACCCAGCGCGCTGTTCTGAATGTTATTAATACAGAGTTATATTTAGTCACATTCAAAAGTTTGCTGATGATTGTAAGGTGTATCGTTCAGTTCCTTCAGCAACAGACATAGCATCACTGCAGCAAGATATCAGCAATTTAACCCCTAGGCCGCATGTATAAAGGTATAAGAAGAGACCAACTAAACTCATGCAGGAACTTAGTGTCACGATTGTGGGACAACTCGGCACATAACAAACTCGGCACATAACCAACTCGGCACATAGCAAACTCGGCACATAACCAACTCGGCCCATAATTAACTGATTAGTCAAATTATCTATTGTTATGTTGAATACTTTAATCCACCCTTACAAGCAACCAATTAAAGGTTGCCTTTGAACTTTAATCATTTTAACTTAAAGGTGGCAAATATTTATACTGTAAATGTTATGCTTAGAAGCGATTCTACTGAGCAACTACAATCTATGATTTTGAGCAGAAATAAAATATACTCCTGGAAACCACCTGTTTTACTATTTGGGCTTCGTCGCTTGAAAACCTGTCTTCGGGGGTTCCGATCGATCAGGTTAGACAAAAAACTGGCCTGCTCAGTCTAAAAAAAACACGAGTTTTGGCATACAGCAACCCAAGTAATCATACTTTCCAAGTAGCGAACAACAAAAGCGTTGATCAGACTGCGCGGTTGATCTGCACCTTTATTGTTCGCACATGCAGTTTGCAGGTGGCCCCCGGGGGGGAGGGGGGGAGGGGTTCTCACGACGGGGATCAAATACTAAAGTGGGGTACATAGTTCCCTCAGACTATCTTACAGAGTTGAAATATGAAAAAATATAGTATGAGCCACGACGGAGAAAAAGGACCATTCGGACAGTCAGTAAGGTCAAACTTTCAGTGTGCATGCTCAGCACAACTTTTGTGATTTTTCTGCCTCTCCTTTGGTGAATGTTTCTCATGACCTACAGCTTAGGTGAGCAAACAGCGAAGGTTTCGGCGAGACAGCGTGGATGCGCAGGGTCACCTGAATCTTCACTGTTCGCATATGCAATAAATGGTAATGGAGATCAATAGTCTACCTTTCAGGGTTTTTTAGAGCAGAAATAAGAAACAAAGTATATCCCCTTTTATCGCTAGGTAATACCTATCGTAGATCTTTATTAACTCAAAAGGACGGCTGATAGAAGTTTGGCGATTCCAGGAAAGGCTCGTTTCACCATGTTCACATTTACAGTTTCGAAATCAATTCCGACTTCCTGAATTCGCTTTGTTCATCTAGAGTTTATTTTTCAATTAAACAATGAGCAAAACAAAGATTTATTAATATTTTTTACTAAAAGCTAAAAAGAGTAGACAAATAGAATTTCTAAGCACACTTAATCCAGTTCATATCGATTAGCACTTCACTCTGAGAACATTTAGCCCCGCCCCAAAACAAATCACTTTCGTTGATTTCGAGATCACACCGTACCGGTCATCTAAATATATAGCATGCTGAAATGGAAATAGCTGACGACAAAAATACATTTTTTCTTCTTATAAATAGTTTAATAAGGATGAGAAGGGGAAAGTACACATGAACATGTATTCAAAGGAAGAGCTTTAAATGCAAATGAAATGCTATTTTTTTTTTTTTTTTTTTTTTTTTTTTTTTTTTTTTTCACTATTCGTATGTTTATTGCAAATTAATGTAATTCTTTTGAGTTATCAGAATACGAGTACAATATATGACTCCTTTTGTTCAAAGAAACTTTGAATTATTAAAAGTATAATGAATGTATATAACTTATTCAAGCAATATGTCTCATCAGAGAAAATTGACTGCAACTCTCCAATGTCTGGTTGCATGAAATGGAATATCAAAACTGTTATTTGCGTGAAATGGAATATCAAAAAACTGCTAAATCACGCAAAATAGTTTGTGGCGAACGTTTGCAAACAGTTTCCTCATCAGCTGCATACGGCGAACTCATACCACCAAGGCCTGACTCATCACAAAAACATGCCTATATAATTTTGACCCCCTTAAACTCCACTTTATGTAGTAAAACTGGGGTTTACAGAGGTACACATTATTTTCTTATTTCTGCTCAAAAACATAGATTTGGGAACTTGTTAGAATGGCTTCGGCGAGGTCGTTCTAACGAGTACCACAATCTATGTTTTGAACAGGAATATGAAAACTACCAGAACTTTTCATCTGACAGTTTTCAGTTTTTGATGGTAAAATTCTCAATATATTTGAATAGGCATATTTTTCGTAATGTGCGTTCAGAAATGCAATCTGATCGCTAACGTTTTGTCCTGGATTGCTTTACATATATAATGACGACCACCAACAAGCTCATTAAACTCCAAGTGTTATCATTTCGGTTCTTCAAATCTGCTTTTCTGTTTGTCGAATTTTACCTTTATACAATAAGTATATGTACTGACAAATATGTCAGCGTTTCTCTGCCTACATATATATGATAAAGAATGTAATAATCTATATACATTCCAGGGGAACAGCTGTTCTTCTGTCAAGGGATAATCAATATATGTATGTGAGGGAACAGTGGGAACCCATGTTCAAACATTCTAGACAATATCTAACATGTCTTTTTGCATCGTTAGGATAGTTTTTCAGTTTTTCAATACAGTTGTATCACCTATATGTTTTAAGTCATCGATAAATGTATGTGTGAGAGTGTGTTTTGTGTGCACTTGTATTACATGAAAGTAATGAGGTGTCGAGCAGACAATAACGTCATTGCTTAATGCATTTGTTATCCGCTTTAGTTTACAAGGGAGACCAAATTTGTAACCATCTGTTAGCTTTTCTGCACATAAAATGCCGTGTTAAAAGGGACTACTCTAAACGGAGAGAACTTTTTCCCACTTTTTGCCTTTGCTAAAATATCTTTACTAAATTAACTTTCTTCTGTCACACTTTTCTCTCTTTTGGCATGCGCAGCTCCACATAATCATCGCAGTAGTCTGATGCGGGATGCATAGAGCGATTTTTTTTCTTCAGAAGAAGGTAAAGCAATTTTGACAATTGCCTCCACTAAACGTGTTTCCCTTACCACTGAAGTACATTAAATTATCAGTCTTCTGCTATTGTAGTTTGCCCGATACTAAGCACTAAACCCGCCATATATGAAGATCGATGTGCCGATCGAGAGTACGTCGGTTACTTACTATCTCAGTTCAGTTCAGTTCAGTCCCTTAACCTTGAAAGTCGTTGTCACAATGACCTCCAAGGTTAAGGGACTGGACTGAATTGAAATAGTGAGACATCACTGATAATGTCCCAACAATTCTTTTCTACCTTTCCCGTCTTCCGCTGTCCTCAGGGAATCGCCAAACACTAAACTTGCCAACTCCTTGACATTGCCTTCCCATCGCTTATATGCTTTCCTGTCCACATGCCAGTGGACCTTGAGACGCGACAATCTAAGTTTCCACATCTTCACCATGGTTAAAATGTCGTTCATGCACTCCGAATCCTGTTGCGAACATCCTCATTCGTCACATGATCTTTTGTAGGAGATATTTCGAAGCCTCCAGTCTTATCGCAAGATATTAGATGCTTCTTTCAAGGCTTGCTGCAAGGATCCAGCTCGCATGGGCATAAAGAAAGACGAATAAGATTAACGACCGCGTCCGCGTCAGTTTAACTTTTAGAATTAAGCGGAACGTTTTTTTCTCTCCGTATGACTTTCAGTTTGGAGAGTTGTTTTTGTCTGGGCAATCCTGGAAAGGATTTCTGGTTTGGACTCCTCATTAGAGATTATTGACCCCAGATATTTGAAGTTCTCCACTGCTTCTAGCCTTTGGCCTGTCATCTTCTCACAACGTCATGTGTCTGCTCTGTTGATCTCTCTGGAAGCTAGGTTGTTTGTCTCATTTTCGTCTTTCTGAAAACTGTTCGAACATCGGTCGTTCTGTAAGACGATAGCGAACATATTGGTCACTCTGACCTAACATACTGAACTGGACACGATACAATACAATACAGAGTGAAACTGATAAAAGCTAGAACTTAAGATTTTTTGAACAAGTAGGGTAATCTTGTATCAAAAGATTTGAAGAAAGCGGAATTCCGCCTGAAATGAACTCTCTGGATTCAAAGTCTCCCTCGATCTATGAGAAAATATTATCATCTCTCTTGTAAACTAGAAATGTGTGCTCATAAAATACTATGCCCCAAACTATATGCTTGTCCTTATAAATTGCCAAACTTAAAAAGGTGAATAACTCTCATAAAATCAATTCGTTTTTCGAAAAGTTAACCAGGGCCCAGTTGTTCAAAACTTACGATGTCGTTAGTTAACGTATCGTTAAAACTTTGATCACTGAATATAACATATACGTACGCTAATGTTTTGCTGAAAAAAATGTACACCCTTTATCAGTTATGAGAACCAACAAAAGTGTCACGAAAGAACAGACGTACGAACAAAGCTAAATACGGCCGCTCAAATATCAGTTGGGAGCATACTAATTAGTCGTTTAGTGTAACTTTTAAGACCTGGAGTTTGAATTAATACTTAATATACTATTGTTAAGTTTAACAAGCAGAAATAACTGTCATATCCGACCACTGTAGACTAAGAAAAGCCTGCACAGCAGCACAATCTGACCAGGGTCAACGTTGTTTTACAAGCTTTAGTAGGTAGAGATTTACAAGCTGTAGTAGGGTTATACTTGTCAAATCTATTATAAACTTTACTTCTATTTGAAAGGACTATAAACAAACTAATGTCTAATGTCATATAAAAGGGACCCTGATGAGAACGCGGCGTCTGATCAGGGTCTACTCTGTTTGCATTAAAAACAAGAATTTCTTAAAAGCATGGCAATAATAAGAACCAACCAGGCACCCCTTCTTTTGGAAATGGACCTGTCTAAAGTGCTGAAGTAGAAGAGTCTACTCGGCATAAATGGGTTAAGTTGAATGGATACACTTGAACGATTTTGAATGCGAGCCAACTTTTGCAGAGTTACCCTTAAAGAACAAATCCTTTAAGAGAATCCCTCTCCCCATAAAAGGTGAGGCAAATATTTCAATGTCAGTTATTTCCCTTGAAGGTATATACCCGATCCCCTTAACCCTTTCAGCCCGTCAGACCAAAACAAATACCTATGCAAACAGTGTAGATCCTGATGAGACGGCTCGTAACGAGCCGTCTCATTAGGATATACACTGTTTGATATTCTGTATGTGTTTTTAGTTAACACTGAAATTCCTATTCACAGCAGGGGATTGTCCATGCCTAAGGATGGAGGAGTCCACAACGGAAACTAAGGGATGGAAGAGTTAAATGCATTATGCTTGAATAAATTTCCAATCTCGTACTTCGCTCTCACTGTTGTTTTATTTAGTATACCCTCGCATCGGTTTCCTATATAGATATTCCCTCTTACTGCCTCTAATATCGCTGTCATTTAAAACACCTGAAGAGCCTATTGAATGTATGGGTTATCTTCCTACATATTGATTAGAAAGTTGTAATTGCCGGCTTATCTTCATTTCCATTGATATGTCATCTGCCTCAAGTGTCGTCTGGTAATAAAGTCCTGGATAAATTGTCCAAGATAACATTCAAAGATACGCATATTTTGGTTCTTGTTTCGGCTGAAAGTAAGAGTTTATCAAGTGTTGTGATGAATTTGGATAAGACCTTGCATGTATATATCCCCACGTTAAACTGTAAGAAACTACACGTAAGTTACATGAATTTCAAATAAATAAATGGTGACGGATATTTTATATATTACTTATTCATTTCCATGGTGGTCGGCTGGTGGTGGTATCTCTTCCTTGTGCACGAATGTCCATTGATAGGGAATGTGGTGATTGATGTCCAGAGGTGGCTTTTTAAGGTGAATGGGTACAGCTGACAGATACATGTATTCTTCTCTTTCTGACAGCAGAGACGATTTTTGTGACTTCCTGTTTGCTTTCCTTTGCATAAACCCTCTTTTGAAATGGAATCTGCTCTAAAAGTTGGGAGCAAATTAATTCCTTCTAGGGTAGACCCCTTTTCTGAAGGGAGATAAAAACAAATTTTACAGAGTTACCTCCCCTGAAAGGGTACTAATTACTCCTTAACCCCACGATGTAACATTCACACCATACTGTGCATTAAACATGATGTTTTTTCATTACGAAAACACGCCTATTCAAATATACTGAAAAGTTTACCACCAAAAAATGAAAATTTTCAGATAAAAAGTTCTGATATTTTTCATACTTCTGCTCAAAACATAGATTGTAGGTACTCGTTAAAACCGCCTCGTCGAGGCGGTTCTAACGAGTACCCACAATCTATGTTTTGAGCAGAAATAAGAAAAATAACATATACCCCTTTAAACCCCAGTTTTACTGCATAAAAGTGGGGTTTAAGGGGGTCAAAATTATATAGGCATGTTTTCGTTATGTATTTCTCTCTGGCATTTCATTTCAACCATCACTTACCCCTTAAAGTGCTAATCTCAACTGCAGCAGACACATTTTGAAATTCTAATGTACAGAGAACATAAAGGCTTGACATTTCATGTGAATTGTCTGAAATGAAATGTCAAATTTTATGTTCTCTGCATAATAGAATAAATTAAATTTAGATTGTCTTCTCTAACACTTAAACTCTTTCACTGCAATAGGCGATAACAATAGGCTTTTGCAAACTGCGTAGATCCAGATGAGGTCAGATGGATCTACGCGGTTTGACATTCAGTATTTCACCTTTACTGTATAAACTTCTGTCCAATCGATAGTTTGTTTAAAAACAAAGCAGGACAAAAGTAGTCTGAAATTTGGCGCCGAAAGAGTTCAGGGTTAATGCTTAACATTTTGGGTACAAAACTGAACAGAAACGATCTAAAATATGTTTTATTATTATTCTCAGAAAATAAGGTCTAACAGTGTAAGATGCAAATTTCTCATCATAAGACATTTTCCATAAAATAGTAATAAAAAATAATATTTTTTCAAGGAATACTAAAGCAGGGCTCCACAGAACAGCCGGTTGCGCGTCTGACTATAGATCCAGGGGTCGCATGTTCGAATCCCAGCCCAACCACGTAAATTTCAGAGAGATTATGAAATCATTTTTACGGTCATTCTTCAACTTCCGTTGAAGGGCAGTTGTCAGTTATTAGCGAAAGTATGTGCACTACTGGTTAACCGCTTAAAGGCTTAAGTCTGTTCAGGAAAATTGTATGTTACTGACCGGTTCTACATGACATCACAAGTGTTGATGTGTTGATTGGGCCGTAAAACTTCAACACTAGGAAAATTTCAAAAAGGCCGTCATTTTTTCATATATATATATAATATATATATATATATATATATATATATATATATATATATATATATATATATATATATATATATTTGGCACACGGTGTAGGTCCAGGTGGGACGTGGCAGAAAGTGACGTATGATCTAAGCTGTGACTTTTATCGTGTTGTTAGCAATAAATGCTAATGAAGGAATTAAAGCAGTTTCACTATGTAACATCATTTAGAATGGATAATGGACTTTTCTGATTTGCATGTTGGAAGAGTTCATTGAAGCTGTCTGAGCATAAATGGGTTATGTAATGATATAGTGAAAAACAACTTGTCATTTTGTTCAAATAATATGCAAGCCATATGTTCACATGTGGCAATTAAAATGAAATGTCAAGTTCTATGAAGGGGAAAATAATAGTGACAAGTCATAAGAAAAGGGTTGTTATTGCATAAGCGGACAATGTAAAAACAGATTTGCTGTACATCCGCCTAGTGTGATCATGGCCTTCCCTGCCCGTCGATTTTTTCTACAATTTTCCTATGACTTTGTAAGCAGACAGTGAGGACTCTGATACGATTCTGTGGATGATCTGAGCCTTCATGACACGAATCAGTTAACCCTTGCCTTGCAGAATAAATTATGATGCCACGCCCACTTCTAATTTCCAGCCAGGCAGATTACTTGATCCAGGTTTTTGATAGAAATTCACATATTTAATGACAAACAGTGCAGATCCAGATCAGTTGGCTTCTGAAGAAGCCAACTGATCTGGATGTACACGGTTGGTTAAGACAGCTAGGGCATGTCGTGTTCAGCAAGAGAAGGATTGAGGGGATGGATCCTTACACGTTTAGTGGAGGAAACTGTCAAACATGATTTTGCGCCCCCACGCCCCTTAACCCTCCCCCCCCCCCCCACCCCGCCCGCACCCACCCGCTCTCTTCAGTAACATTGTCTACACGGAAAGAATTTCCTCCTTAAAGAATATAATACTGCGAAAGGGAAAGAGTATACAATATAATATAGCGATATATATATATATGTATATATATATATATATATATATATATATATATATATATATATATATATATATATATATATATATATATATATATATATATATATATATTTATATATATATATATAGTGTGTGTGTGTGTGTGTGTGTGTGTGTGTGTGTGTGTGTGTGTGTGTGTGTGACTCAGTTTGGACAATATGTTTCTACAAAAAAAGTAACTTTGGACAACATACCACCAGCGAAGACACTGCTTTGTTCGAACAGCAACGACTCTGATCAGTATACACGGGGTTCTTAGGCTGAATTGGGTATTTTTGCCCGCATATCACTCGAATACCCCTTTTTATGGAGACTGATTGCACTGAAGCATTTTTTTTTTTTTTCTTAATTTTTATACGCATTATTGTGATGGGCACTAGAATGAAATACCTCCTTGTTACGTCATAGCTATGTAACCCATTTATGCTTAATGTCCCTTAAAAGGGACATTGGCAAACAAAGTAGACTTAGATCAGATGCCTCAGATACAGGAATTCCTATAAAACATGGCCATCATAAAAGCAGACCAGACACTCCTTCTATTGGGAATGGGCCTGTCAAAAACAAGAGGTAGAAAAGTCCGCTTCGTCATAGCTGTTTAATTTTTGACCAAGCGTGTATATGCGTATAACTGTGATGACTAATTACAACAGAACAGATATTATCGAAAGATAACATTAATAGGAAAAGGCGGTTAAAGGACACACGGTCATTGTATTTTCCTGATGACATCTGTGTCAACACTCATCAAGGAATGGGATACAAAATATCGAAATTGCTATTACCAAGCAATAGCTACTGTCAGTAGCCACGAACATTAACCCTAGTCCTGCTGAACCCGGATATGTCCTGCCTTTGCAAACAATGCAGATCCAGATCAGTCGGCTTAGAAGCCACTAATCTGGATCTGCACTAATTGCCATTCAGTATATGAATTTATATCAACAATTTGGATCAAGTAATCTGATTGGCTGAAAATTAGAAAAGGGCGTGGCATCTTAATTTATTCTATATGACAATGGTTAACATCGCTGGCAGTAAACTGACAGTCAACTGACAGTAATAAAACACTCCGAAACCGCTATTCATATCAAGTTGTAACCGATAAATTTTAAGAACTGTCGTATGAAAGAAATATAATTGAGTTTCCTTAAAATCTAGCTGGAATAGTAGCCTGTTAGTTCCTAGCACGAGTGCAGTTAACTGAACATCACGAAAACATGCCTATGTAATTTTGACCCCCTTAAACCCCACTTTTACATAGTAAAACTGGGATTTACAGGGGTATACATTATTTTTTCTTATTTCTGCTCAAACACATAGATTGTGGTACTCGTTAGAACCGCCTCGTCGAGGCGGTTCTACCGAGTACCCACAGTCTATGTTTTGATCAGAAATATGTAAAACAGTAATTTTTTATCTGAAAATTTTCATATTTTGGTGATAAAATTTTCAGTATGTTTGAATAGGCATGTTTTCGTAATGAATTCGAATTATATTGTAACATGCTTTGGAGTCGAATGCAAGATTCCAAGATTCCATTGATAATGTATACAAATCGCTTGGATATTTTCTACCCTATTACTGCGCACTGAGATTTAATCAAAACAAGAAAATATGGTCGAATTGGCCAGCTACCAGCTAGTGTTTGGTCCAGAAAACGTAAATACTATCAGTGGCAATAAAAAAAAAGAAAATTAACCAAACGGCTAAATGAAAAGGAAAACAAAATGAAAACTGCCTAAAGACGTCCAATACTAATAACATTCGGTTTTTAACAACACAAAAGTGCAAAGATACTTCTGTTTTATGCATTCTGTTAGATACATTGAAGTCACGTATGTCAGGTGAGGGATCACTTGGCGTAATATGTCTCGAAGGTTGATGACCACTAAATCATACGGTTCCGTTTTGCGTGATAACTTCACAATTTTGAACGAATCCTTATAAAACATAGCACAGTGAGCGAGCCATTACTACAATCTTACCCGAAGTATT
Organism: Anodontia alba; assembly: GCA_964016985.1. Taxonomy (NCBI): domain Eukaryota; kingdom Metazoa; phylum Mollusca; class Bivalvia; order Lucinida; family Lucinidae; genus Anodontia; species Anodontia alba. The sequence continues at coordinate 51,436,261 of OZ024834.1, read as the reverse complement.
TAACCCTTCACCTTCCACTGCATTTTGTAATGAAGGAGTATGAAGCAAGAGATGTATAAAACTTATTTCACCAGTTTGACTTTGACCTCTTTGGTAATACACTAAAATGCGCCAAAATAATTAACCCTCACCTTCCGCTGCGTTTTGTAACGAGGGAGAATGAAAAAACTGTCAGCAAAATCAAGGCTATTATAGTGAAGTACTAATAATCGGGGCCTAAATGCGCTATGTTGTATGAGAATTCGTAAGGACATAATGATATTAATTAGTACAAAGAAAGCCTACGATTGCGTTACTGTCATCCTTTTGTAACGTCATAAATCACGTGATCACTCACCGTGTGTTCCAAAAAGTAAAAAGAATTCCACAAAAGTCTAATGGACACTTTCAGAGATCCTTGGTGGCGTCTACTTCAGAATAATTCAAAACATTAAAGTATAGGGTATAGGTGGTTTAAAAAATTGTTAGATTTGTGGGATTTTCATTAGGAACAGCCCCTGAAAACACATCAATAAAAAGGAATCTCAATACAGTAACGGGGCCCACCGGGTTCTCAAAGAGGTAAACACACATTCATTTAATTTGCAATTATTCCAAAATACGTTTTAAAATAAAATCATTGTTCTTCGTCTCTGAAATCGTAAATGAGTATTTGAAGAGTACTGAGAATACACTGAATCTGTATACCGTACTCGCACATTTTTCCCAGAAAGGATGCTAAAAGAACATTTAACCTATTTATAATGCGTGGACTCTGCTACCTCAACTCTTTGGACAAGTCCATTTCCAACAGAAGGGATGTCTGATAGTTTTTTATTATTATTATTACCATTTTTTACATAGAAATTCCTGTATTTAATGCAAACAATTTGGATACTGATCAGAATCTACACTGTTTACCAATGTCCCTTTTATGGGGCACTAGGCTTAAATGAGTTAATTCTTAGATTACCAGTATTTACATTGTGGACATTAGTACAACTGACAGGCAAACGTACATTTGCTGTATTCTTTACTAAAATAAAAGTACTGCTTATCAAACTCTCGAACCAAACTTCTGAGGGGTTCCCATTGTAATCTCTCTACAAAGAAAATGTTATTCAAAGTGCAATACAACATGTTATCTGAACCATCCGTCCATTTCACCAGTTTGAACTTGACCTCTTTGGTAATACACTAGAATGCGCCAAAATAATTGTTAATGAATATTGTGTCGAAAGAAGGAAAGAATGCACAGAGGAAATGCAGCATAATAAAGAAACAAACAATACAGAAAGAAAGATATAAAAAAAGAGGATAGACAAAAATCGAAGAATAATGCAGAAAAGAAACAAAGTGAATGGAAAGGAATGTTCATCTGCCCAAAGGTTTTTTTTTTAACATAAATAATCAGTCATAAAGAGGATCAAATATTAAACAATAATAGACAGCTGTTGCCTCTCCTACAGGAAAATTAGTTAAATCCACCAGGACAAAATAGCCCTTACGTGTACACTTGTAAATGAGCTGAGACAAAGTATATCTTAATAGATGGCATGCGCGACTAGCGAAGACTGATCAGACTGCGCTGATGCTGTGCAGGCTGACCCGAGTCTTCGCTGGGCGTATATGCAATCTTGTAAGAAATGCTGTGTCCCGGCTCATAAACTCTTGTCCTGCAGAACCCGGATATACCCTGCCTTTGCAAACAGTGTAGCTCCAGATCAGTTGGCTTCAGAAGAAGCCAACTGATCTGGATCTGCACTGTTTATCATTAAGTATGTGAATTTGTATCAACAATCTTGATCAAGTAATCTGATTCGCTGAGAATTATATGTAATCGTGGCATCTTAATTTATTTAGCATGACCAGGGTTCATGTAAAATTAGCTAGACCGGTCAGTAGATTGAGAACCGCACTCAGGACATATCCGATCAGTGAATACACAGACCATTCGCCTTATGAGGATACATTGGTTTAAGGGGAAAGGATACACTTCTAAAGGGAAATAACATTGCCAAATTGGTTTTGCTTCGCTTTTGATAAAGGATTTACTCTAAAAGCAAACAATTTTTCTGGGGAGCAAATTTGCTCATTTTTAGAAAGACCACTTTTAGAAAGAGTTTAGTGTTCAGAAAAGCAATACGTAAGTCATTAAAGTTTTGCCCTTGAAAACAAAATGGCGGACAATCTACCAAGAGTATCCAGACCTCTTATATACAAATAAAAATGTTATGCATTTCCAACATATACATATATTTAGTACATCAACAATAAACACTCGCAAACAAATACAAAAGGGATTCGAAAGAAATCCTTAGGCTTATATGAATTCGCCTTCAAGGATTGGTACATACCCAGTAAGCATTCTTTATAAATCTATAGCGGACCGTTATCGGCCGTCAGGGTAACAGACGGGCCGATACGGCCCGCTATAGATTAATAAAGAATGCTTGCTGGGTATTTTGATATATTTATATCTAGCAATCGCAGAAATATAATAAAAACAAATAGCAGAAATAAAAGAAGATAATCATCCAAGCAAACATCGCAGCAGAATCAAAGGATAACATGAGCAAAGTCATGATAACTCTATGTGATGGAATAGGATTCCTGAGCAAGGAGCGTAAAATAGTATAGAACATGCTCAGAAAGACTCACAATCAAAGACCAAAGCCTACAAATGACACAAGAGGAAGAGAATATTAACTATAGCAGACATCGCACATGCAATAAACCGAAGAATAGCAAAGAAACAAGCTCCATTTCTACAAACAGGTGATCATAGAGCTGGAGAGGACCAACTGAACACAACAGTAAGACAACGAAAAGGATAAAAACAACAATAAGGCAGCGAAAAGAATAAGAAAAAAAAACATGAAAAAGCCCCGCAGTGGCAACCACAAGTTCAAACAAAGAATAAACAATATCAGAACCACCGCCTTGGAACGGTCAGTGGTAAATAACTAATGTTTACTAGTACTAACTCTTCACTCTAAAATTCAATGTTATAACGCAGCTGGCATTCTTTATAAATCTATAGCGGGCCGTTATCGGCCCGTCAGCTACCCTGACGGACCGATAACGGCCCGCTATAGATTTATAAAGAATTCTTACTGGGAAAATACATGGTGATTGTTTGGCTCGCATAAAGGCTCACTAACTCAATTCGTGAAACAAAAACAATATGTAAAATAAATTTAAACGCTGTGATGAGACAAGGTTTAGGGACCATGACAACTATCAGATACTGGCAGCCAGAGCTAATGAAAACCACCAGTTGAACCACGGAGACTAGACTGCTTCTATCAATCATGGTTTACACTATTTGCCACTACTTTTGTGATACATAACCTTATAGTAAAACATCATCGTTTGAATGTTTGAGAGTAGACTTGCCCAAGTCTGTTCGTTGATTTTCTGTTTGTATAATTATTAGAAATAATAATTTTATAATAAGATCGAGTCCTATATCTATAATGTGATGTTACTGAAATGAACACCTACATTCAGAGATAAAAACTAAAAAGGCTGTTACAATATTTTGCTCTTAAAGAGACATTTCCAATAACAAGGAGGGCAAATACAAATGTGGGGACTTGGGCAAGTCTAGTTTTGGAGGAAATCTGGTAGCATGGCCAGGCGATGGAATCTCCATATTACAGAATGTAACAATTGATAGCAAAGGCTCCAGTTGTACTGTGCGGTTGCTCAGCATAATAACCCATATAAACCTAATGGACTTTCCCATCCTTATACATTTGAGTCCATTTGTTATTCAAGGGGTGTCAGGTGTATTTTTCTCATTTTTGTTTTATTTGTAATTGAAATTTCTGTAAGCAAACAGTGAAGACCTTGACCAGACGCAGCTTAATGCGGCGTCTGATCTAGGTCTGCACTGTTTGCCTATGTCCTACAAAAGAGACGCCAGGCTTGTATGGGTTAATTTAGCATACACATTTTGCATATAATTGTTTACTTTCCGCGGCCTGTATGTGGCGTTCATAGAATCTAAAAACAAACATTGAAGGCAAGACCCTGGCTGATGTTTCTTAAGGGGTCTGGATACCCGTTTAGGAGAGACTTTGTCAAAAGTATTTCTGCTGCCTTCTAAAACGGCTACTCTGAAAAGAGCGTATTTGTTTCTGTACACAAGGCACCTGATCTGCAAGAAAGTAAACAGTCAAGAAGTCACAAAGCTTTCTTCCTTGTAAGAAAATGGCGAAATATCTACCGAGTGTATCCAATCCCCTAAAGTGAACAACGAAAAACAGGTCGTGATGAACTTGCGCGCATATGCCAGAAGAAAACTGTTCCATAGACGCAGTTCATATTATGTGTGCAAAGCGAATCTCATGATAAGCCCTGACCAGATATACCAAAAGAGCACCTCTTGATGCTATACTGCCTAGTTATCATTTAGTCGTGGTCCCAGTGGATACATTTTGCTAACGCAAGGACCTGACAGATATGCAGCTAATTTGTTACTGAACAATTCTTGTTGGTAGGTTGGGTTGAATCAACCCTTGTTAAGGTAATGTCGAACCGATCAGTTTACCTAACCGCACATTTCCTGGACAGACTTAGGCTCCAAGCGGTGAACCTGTTGCGCATTCTTTCGCCTGTAACTGACAACTGCCCTTCTTTAATCAGCGGAAGGGAGAGAATGACCGTAGAAAATATTTCATAATCAATCTCCACGAATGTTGCCGGACCCAGTAACAAAGCTTGTACAATGTTGTACATAAACAGAAACTGATTGTCAAATAAGATGGTTGTAGGTGTAAAAGTTATTCAGAATTTAGACTTGTACACTAAGGTGGTCGCAAATGTTGATGTATACCCGGACGAACAGGCGGTTGGTTTTAGGGGCTACCTCAATGTTAAGTTTACGTAGCTGACTCTAACCATCTTAGGGGCAAGATTATAATCTTGTCCAAAATTTCGTCTGTACATGTTCGCCTGAATGGACGGACGGAAAACCGGACGCCTATATTATATGCTTAAGCAGGTATGACAAAAAAACACTTTATAGCAGAGCCCTATGAATTGCATTTGGATTATAGTTTCTGCGGAGGACCAGACGATACTTGTCCAAATTCAAGTAAACAAAACCATATTAATTCGGGCTATTACCATTGTTTAGATGACAAGAAATGCTCGGACTAACAAAAGAATGTGGACTGTCTGTTGTGCATGCATTGAAATTAACGCATGAGTGTACATAAAACCATTTCTTTTGTTTTCTTTCGGAGACAAATAATAACTTTTCGCCCTGAAACTGTTTTTTAAAAACAAACTTGTATGATATTCTATGCTATTTATGTGGAGGTATGCAGAAACAGATTAATGTTGAAAACTGTTAAATTCAATTTTTTAATATGGTCGCTTCAATTAACATTAATGAAAACGCAAGTGCAGAAAATTTCATGTTACTGTTTTAAATGAATGGTTGAATTTGTGGCATACAGTTCTTGCATATTTGTACTTAAAGTTCATGACATGGTTTTAATCACCGTGAAGACACTTCAATGTAAAAGTGCAAATTGTACCACTCAAAGTGTTTCCTCTTCCTCTTGGGGTCTGGGAAGGGCTGCGGTTTGTGATTATGGCACTCCCTGGACTTTTTTCTTACCTTTTTTTTTTTTGCCAGCCTGATTTTGAAGGAAAATACTTATTAGAACATTAGGAGACCAAAGACAAGAAATAATATTATTATATGTCAGGTCAATTTTCCACAATATATACGTTGTATGGGTAGACACTTCAAACGAATTCAAACATGCTGCGAGGTTTTTAAATTCTAGCATAAACTGTATTTGGAGTATCTAATGCGATATTGGCATGGTCAGTCAGGTGTATCTCCCTATCATTGAACACGTTTACACTGGATACAGTTACTAGTCGCAAATGAAAACATATCATGCGCAAGGCATGTATTTCGTATAACGCAATATCCATGCATTCTATACATGAAAATTCAGCTGAGTGTATATCTTTCCGGTAAGTTACGATAACTCTTGCAAGATTTGCCACCTTGTCTCTGACTAATTTAGGATTTTTGTTTGCTTTTTGTTTTGCACCAAAACACATCTTATGGCTACCCATTTAAATTGCCTAGCAATTACCATTGCCACGGATGCCCATTTAGGATTATCTTGTACCAAAACATATTATGTGGCTACTTGTGAAATCTTGAGAATAACCACAGGCTACCCATACGATATGCTTTGATGCAAAAACAACAAAAATATCTTCCAGATTCTCCTTTTTTATAAACCTCTGCAAAGCACTTTATCAGTTGATTCGTACAAGGGTTAACGTTTGTACTTAGGCTTTACATGCGGTCTGGGCCAAGTTGTTCAAAGCATTGTTAGCTTAACAGGCTCGTTAGTGAGCAAAATGTTAACTGTTCTGCTAATTACAATAACTAATTTCACAGGTATTTTTGCTGAAAAAATGTGAGTAGCTTTGCAAAAGCTACTCACATTTTCCAGCACAAATATTAGCATATATGCCAGATTTAAAGATCGACGTTTTAACAATACGTTAACTAACGACATTGTTAGTACTAACGGCAGCGTTGGTTTTGAACAACTGGGCCCTGTTTTTGCTTGACATGGTTCCTTTCTGCAAGACCTACTTTGACTTTATGTACAGATGACCCGGTTTGTTTAATATTCAATAAATAGACTGAACATATAGAACTAAAAAAGAAACCTAAAAACGATGTTAATCGATCTGTGCTAAAACGTGAACCCACAAAGTGGACAAATAGTGCCTGATTAGACACCGCGTTCATATCAGGGTTTGCATTGTTTGCCATTAAACGACGAGAAAACGAGCCGTAATTTGGTTCGGTTTTCAGGGGTTTTTTTTTCAATTTACAAAGTACATGACGCACGTGGATGCCACATTGGAAATCCGGTTTAGTCTTGCCGGATGCCTTGGCTTTAGATGGTGCTTGTATATAACTCAGGTATGAGCCACCTTGCCGGAACTAATACTTGGAAGCCCGCGCGTAAGTTTTCGAATTCAGGGGACGCTCACAAAGAAAATTGAGCTTTCATACGGATGTATTGCTGATGCAAAATCTATTAGGACTTCTGTTAACACAGTGCCACAAGCCCGGGGAGTTTGCAAGAAGAAAGAAAAAAAAAATACAATATCCTGTCGGGGGTGTTAGTCTACCATTGTTCACCAAAACATTGTAACACACATAGGTATTAATGCAACCAGAAGTCGACTAACTCTAGATATTCTGAAATTAGCTTCAACGTATGCTATAGTACTGGTTCTTTGCTCAGAAAGTACGCATTGGCTTTCACTATGTATGATTTGTATAGTGGACCACATATATTAATAAGTTAATTATTATTTCTTCCTGGATGAAAGCGATCTTATCTTACTGAGATAGCCAATGCCTGAGACATAACTCCATATCTTGCAAGAAACTATATACTTGCTTCCATGACTGTTATGTCTTTCTACATCCATAGAATTTGTCCACTCAACTTTGACACAGTTGAAATCTCTCGTATTTCTGCCTGTCACGATCATGCAGTGGGAAACATTGTCTGAATCTATCTTGACGGGGGTGAAGTTCGATAAAAAGCGCCAAGATATAAAGTTTAACATACGATGTTTTCATATAATGTTTTACATACCATACGAGTTCACAATACAGAAACCGCGTTTTGATGTCAGTCAAACGATACAGACGATACCGAGCTAATGAAGATATCTAATTATTATTTGTAGGATGAAGAGCCTAAATGTACATGTATATCATTTTTAAGAGATCTGGTGTGCTAACAAATGCAGTGCAAGACATATTATGGTGTCGGTACAAATGAGACTGCGAGTTCAAAATAACTGCAAGGAAATAAATCACGAAAACATACCTATATAATATATAATTTGATCCCCTTAAATCCCACATATATATAGTAAAACTGGGGTTTACGGGGGTATACATTATTTTACTTATTTCTGCGCAAAAGCATAGATTGTGGGTACTCGTTAGAACCGCCTCAGCGATGCGGATTTAATGTGCCCAAAATCTAAGTTTTGAGCAGAAATATGAAAAATATTAGAATTTTTATCTGATAACCGTCATTTTTTGGTGGTGAAATTTTCAATATATTTAAATAGGCGTGTCTTCGTAATGACTTCAAGCGAAGCCTCAGATCAGCATGTGCATCCCAAAAGGTTGATCAGGGCCTTCGCTGTCCGCATGAAGCCGCTTTAGATCCTTGGAAGACGCTTTGGATCCTCGGCTACCCAAAGAGTCCTGCGAAGACTCTGATCACACAACGCATGTCTAAAGGACAATGTAAAGCTATCGTGCGAAGAAAGGCGCGTAGGCATGTTTTCGTAATGTGTCAAAGTTACGGGTGAAAAGCAGGCTTTGTTTTAAGAACCTCTATTATAATATTGAAAAAATAAATTATCGCTTATCTTCTTTTTTTGAAGCTGCTTCTTGTTTTCTAATATATACTTTTAAGATTTGAAATATAGTTTTGCAAATGTTAGTACATTAACATGTTAAGAATGTCACTGGCTAATTATCTGCAATGATGAAAAATAAATAAACAAATATTAATTAAATAAATACTCTAAAAGTACGCGTGTAACTAACTTTTTTCAATCGGTATTCTATAACATATGTTACATGTTTGGCCACGTCTTATTTTACGCAAGGGAACACACTTGAAGAACACTTAAATACGAAATCACGACTCTAAATGAGGCGTCTATTTACAATTAATAAGTGCTGATTTTTCTCATTTCTTCATCAAAACATATGCTGTGGTACCCATTAGGATCGCCTCGTCGAGGCGCTCCAAATGAGCGTCACAAAATATGTTTTCATGGAGAAATAAGAACAAATATTCATCTAGAGACCTCTATTATCTGGAGAAAAGTGGTCCTGTGGCAATTCGAACTGCGAATGCCAAGATCAGTCTGCACATCCGAACAGTCTGATCAGGACCTTCGCTGTCAGCTTACATTGTCCTTAGATGCTGTAGAAGCTAACGACAGCGATGTTCTATCGGAGTACGCGGACGTGTAGTCTGTTCTGGGCCTTCGATATTCGCACATGACATAATGACCCTTTTCTCAATTTGAGTTTCGATTACCTTTTAGCCGCATATCAGTCACATCTGCCTTGCGACGAGTTTGCGACCGATATATGACCGCTCGAGCGGGCAGATTGCTAAAAAAAATCGTGCAACTTGTCGTTGGCAGTTTTTCATTTTCTTTTTTTTTTTTTTTTTTTTTTTTTTTGTTTGTTTGTTTTTATCAATATTGGTCGAATGGACATCTTATGTAATATTAAATCAACAACAACTGCCGTTTGTTTGTTTATATGTTTGTTTGATTTGGTCTTAACCTCGCTTTCAACAATCTTTCAGTCATATCGCGACAGTGTCTGGATGTGGCAGGGAGCTCAATGCTCACTTTTTAGAGTGCTGCCTCACTGCCATATCACGCCCTAGACACTTTGACATGATATTCAGCCCAGTCACATTATACTGACACTGAGTTGACCAGCTCTAGCTCTACTTTCTTAATGCTGAGCGCCAAGCAAAAGAGCAGCTAGTAACATTTTTAAAGTCTTTGGTATGACCCGGCCAGGGATCGACCCGCAACCTCCCGGTCACAAAGCGGACGCTCTCCCCCTGAGCCACTGTGCCGGTACAACTGCCGTTTAAACGAAGTACTAAAAGTAGTTCATCACTTCTAGCAGAAAGAGGAATATGCAGTCCAGTATCGCCCATATATGATTACTTGGCCACGACCAGCATCGTAGCCAGTACTGAATTATTTTTACATACACCAGGATAAAATCTAGGGAAAAAAAAACAAAAACAAAAAAAAACAAACCTTCCTAGTATCCAAAATGTGGACCTCTCAAAGGAAGACGGAATACACCAGGATAAAATCTAGGGAAAAAAAAACAAAAACAAAAAAAAACCCAAACCTTCCTAGTATCCAAAATGTGGACCTCTCAAAGGAAGACGGAGCAAATTCTTTCCTTTAAGAGTAGCCCCTATGATAAAGGAGAAAATATTTTATGTTAAGTGACCTTTATTGTTAATGTGTTACATGTACCTTATCCAGATGCGTAATTTACGATATTAGTGCTACGCATATGATATGTGCATGAAATAAAAAGGTAAGAGTCTGGTTAATGTCGTGTTGCTAGGCATATAGGCCCTCTAATGAATATACGCCGACCTTCCGACTTGGGTTATGTGTGCGTATATGCCTGCCAACACGACACTCTAATAATAAAAAAATTGTTCCACGAACTACAAAACCTGTAAACTTTTCTAGAATATGTAATCTAGTATGACTCTTATTCTCCACATGACACACGGACCGGTCGAGTTTGCAATATGGAGTTTTGGCCCGACAAAACGTGCATGACGTCAGCAAACATGTGATACCTGTGCGTGCTGTTGCCTATGATTGTGTCCAAATAATAATAATAATAATAATAACAAATAATATCTGTAAAATGTCAATTTTTATGTTTCAGATCAATTACAAATGCCCGGAGTAGAAATAACTCAAGATACATTGCCAATGTCGTGAACATATATACTCTAGTTCTTGTGACAAAATGGACCATGCGAATTCTGTTGGATCTTTATTTCGTGCCTGTGATCTAGACGGCTCTGGCTTTATTGATGAAACAGAGCTTGCATCGATCTGTCCTGAACTGTCCAATGCAGAGGTTAAAGACGTTTTCAAGCAGCTGGACAAGGATGGAGATGGTAAAATAAGTGTGGATGAATTCTCTAGAGGTTTCAAAGAAATCAACGATACTATCAAAGAAAAGGAAAGACGAAAGTCAAGACCTGCCAGTAGTGATTCTCTTGATGAAACTAACTTAGAAGATTATGTTGGCGATCTGGACGAAGGACTTAAGTCACTGTCCTGGTACGTTATTATTTTAATCATCTGCGTATATACATCCCAGCAAACACACAACGTCGCCTACAACGTCGTAACAATGTTGTTACGACGTTGCAACAACGTTGTAACGACGTTTTTGTGACGTTGTGTGTTTACTGGGTATATTTAGGGGATAACTGCATTCAAATTTGTCATTTGGGGAGGTAACCCGGCGGTTTTACGGTCGGAAATTTCGTTTCACGGCGACGCGTCAGCGGAGCCGTAAAACGTAATTTGCGACTGTAAAACCGCCGATTTACCTCCCTAAAAGACTAATTTGAATGCAGTTATCCCCATTCTAATGCATTTATTCATTTTTTTTCTGTTGAAAAATAAAATGTACTTTTTGCACAAAGCGACAAGTGTTGTGAGCTGCGTAAAACCAAATGCCAGCCAATGAGAAGCGACGTTACGTGATGACGTCGGATTTCCGACAGTATATATACCGTCGCAAATTTTTGCCGTTATCCAATCAGACGTCGCGTTACATACGCAAGTGCATTAGAATTATTATTTGTCAACTGTTTACGACGTTACAAGGCAATGCGCGGCTGATCTCAATCTTCGCTGGCCGCACATGTCTGAAGGAACGTTTTCTGACGTTACGGCTCATATGATAAGCAGCCATCTTGGTCTAATGAGTTTTTACGTTCATTGTACATTGTCAATATCTGCAACTTTATTTTTTTTATAAAAGTTATCAAGTTTACTCACGTTCTTATGTTTACATAAACATGTAAACAACAAGAAAGTCTTAAATATCAGTGATTCAAAGTGTTGGTAGCCCGGGGTAGTAGTTCATTACAAACTTACAGAAAATCCTGAAACTTCATGGAATGTTATGTCAAGTACTGTGGGAGAAAGACAAATCAAGATATGCAGGTACATGCATACACACAGACGCACATTTATATAAAAGCGCAAGTATTGGTTTTATTTAAACAATAAATTTTGAAATTAAAAAAGCTTTACTCATAAGCCCTTAAATCTGTGTACAGTGCACAATTAACTTAACATAATTGCGTATTCAAGTGCAGTTTTAACAGATGAAAATAAATTAAGACCATCGCTATGAGCATATCTGAGACGAAAGAAAGGACGAGTAAAACACAATCATTTGCATGTGTGTACGGAAACGCGTGCGCACATATGCGCATTACTATAAGTAAGTATGTGTACATGCATGAGCACACAATCACGGGTACTCAACGGAGCTTGTGCGCATTATTTGAATGACTAATTTATTTACTAGAAAAGTAAGGAAAATCATGCAAACAGGTCATGATAATAGGTGAGCACTTATCTAACAGCTTCCAGGCAGCGTGAACATGCATGCATGCATGCATGCAAGCATGTATCTACGTCTACGTGATGCAAGCATGCGTTTATACTCGCATGCATGTATGTACTGTGACCACATAATGGTCACTTAACGTCTCGTTACCAACTTCTCGCCAAAATGAAAGAGCAAATACCATTGTTCTCTCTCTCTCTCTGCTAAACTATTTACAACACAGTATCACAACATTTTGTTTATGGTAGCACAAGGAGGCGGGATGTTTCGGATAGGTCGTGAATCCGCGCAGTCTGGAAAGAGCCTAGCAAAGATGACTAACTGCTTATAAACGTATATGCATGCGGTAATCAAATATTTTCTTACATGTATCTACTTTTTGTAGTTTAGATAGATAGATAGATAGATAGATAGATAGATCTCACCAATTTTACCTACGAACAAAAACATTATCACGCAAGAGTATAAAAGTGACTTTCAGTTCTTTTCAATGAGGGACGATAAAAATTAACCTACCATAAGATGTACATAAATATATTATGATCTAGATGAGAGCAAACTCTGCAACGGTCATAAAAGCAACACACCAAAACACCAAAATCGGGTGGCCGAAAGAGCATGAGGCGAAACCAGTGTCCAAACAAAACCCGTACCCGCCATCTTTGCACACAGCCGATATAGAGCAGGTCTAAAATACATAATTTTAGATTAGTATTACTGTTGGTACGACTACTAAAGACCTTAAAACCAAAAAGAGACATAAATATCAGACCACAATATGATATGAAGGATCTCTCTAGATACAAACTTGTTTTAACCCTTGTCATGCTGAATAAATTAAGATGCCACGCCTACTTCTAATTTTCAGCCAATCCAACTACTTGATAAAGGTTAGTGATACAAATTTACATACTTAATGACGAACAATGCAGATCTAGAACAGTTGGCACTGATCTGGATCTACACTATTTGCAATGACAGGGCCTATCCGGGTTCAGCAGGACAAGGGTTAATCATATACTTGTTTGAAACAAATTGGTCTTTTTAGTTGCAATTTTTCACTACAAAGAAGATGGAAAGAGAATAAACATTTATTATTGATGCATTTTGTAATATACTTAAGGTGAATGGATACACTTGGCACTTCCTGTCAGATTTTGACAAGGGAGACAACATTTATGATTTTCTGTTTGCTGTCTTGTACACTAATCCCCTTCTGGAAAAGGGTCTACTCTGGAACGAAAGAATCTTCTCCCAACGTGGGGTAGGGTGCAGAATGAACCCCTTTACAGAAGGAGCAAAAACAATTCTGGCAAAGTTGTTACCCTTTAATGTGCACCCAGTCTCCTTAATTGGAAAGCACAGTTTTCTGGATTTTTTCCTGTATTTGTTATTAAACTAGATATTTAATTGTTGGGAAAAAACTGCCATGATATATATAAAACTACTACTTGTATCTCATAGAAAACTGTTTCGATCTGCAGCATTCTTCCTCATATGAGTCATGTTTTAGCTATTTATTTCAACCTACGCAAATGCTAGGGAGTATGTTTCTTTGTGGAGAAACACTAAGATGTCTACAACCTGTTACATATTCTGCCTTGATATGTGAGAATGTTTAGAGAAACAGTAGTTTAAATATAGTACAAAGTCAGTTGATTAAAAACTTTTAAATAGCCAAAAGTGAACAGCTTGAGTCAGTTACCATGCTACTGTATGTAAAGAGTTTGTTATGCATATTTTTCTCCAGATATATACCTGCTTGTAAAACAAATTATCATTATCATAACGCACATAATACGCTAGTATATACTAGACATGCATGTACACGACAACTGCAAGACAGCATGGCATCTGAATTTAAGATTTTGCAAAAAAAAAAAATCCGTTTTACTTGTTGTCTGACCCAAGTAACAAAAATCTATAAAGACCGTCCTCGAAAGCAAAACAAAACACACACACACACACACACACACACACACACACACACAAGAACGCAAAGCGAAATGACAGCAGTGTAGATGCAAGGTTGCATACGTCCCTGGCACCAGCTGAAGCAGAAGTTGATTCTCCGAGATACCAAAATTGGCCCATACATCCCAAAGGTAAATAAAAACAAAACTGCACTATGATAACTTAGTTAAGACTGTTTATAGCCTCTGCACAGTACATACTGCCTGCTACATTGAAGTTAGATTATGTTCAACGCATAAAATGGCTCTAATGCTACCTGCGGGCAACAAAGGCCCAGATCAGACTGCGCATCTGCGCAATCTGATCAGGGCCTTGTTGTCCGCTTACAGAATCAATGGATACAGAAGGCCTTGATCAGAACATGCTAATGCACAGGCTGATCTGGGCATTCTCTACCCGCAAATCACCTAAGGGCCTTTTTCCTGTTTTGGAAATCAAATAAAATCTATAAAGGCTGACCTTGGAAACAAACAACACGTAACAGAACAATAAAAATATAAACCTTGGTTTCACTGAGACTCCTCATATGATAGCAGTGTAGTTTACAGGGCTGCAAACATCCTTAGCACCGGCTTAAGCGGAACTCCATTTCTAAGATACAAGAATAGGCTTAGTGAGTCTGAGGTAAATAAAAGTACAGGACCGCACTATAAGGAAATACGGGGTGACCTTTTACTGCCACCACATGGTAACTAATACCAGCTGAAGTGAAGTCAGAAACCAGAAAAGTAATGTCTGGCTAGATACATGTTGCTGCCACCACACGGCAATTAATACCAACTGCAGTGAAGTCAGAAACCAGAAAAGTCTGGCTAGATACATGTTGCTGCCACAACACGGCAATTAATACCAGCTACAGTGAAGTCAGAAACCAGAAAAGTAATGTCTGTCTAGATACAGGTTACTACTACCACACGGCAATTAACACCAGCTGCTTTGAAGTCAGAAACCAGAAAAGTAATGTCTTTCTAGATGCATGTTACTGCCATCACACGGCAATTAATATCAGCTGCAGTGAAGTCAGAAATCAGAAGAGTAATGTCTTTCTAGATACATGTTACTGCATGTACGGCAATTAATACCAGCTGCAGTGTAGTCAGAAACCAGAAGAGACTATTAGGAAATACGGGGTGACCTTTTACTGCCACTACACGGTAATTAATACCAGCTGAAGTGAAATCAGAAACCAGAAAAGTAATGTCTGGCTAGATACATGTTGCTGCCACCACACGGCAATTAATACAAACTGCAGTGAAGTCAGAAACCAGAAAAGTCTGGCTAGATACATGTTGCTGCCACAACACGGCAATTAATACCAGCTACAGTGAAGTCAGAAACCAGAAAAGTAATGTCTGTCTAGATACAGGTTACTACTACCACGCGGCAATTAACACCAGCTGCTTTGAAGTCAGAAACCAGAAGAGTAATGTCTTTCTAAACACATGTTACTGCCACCACAAAGAAATTATTACAAGACCGCACTATAAGGAAATACGGGGTGATCTTTTACTGCCACCACACGGTAATTAATACCGCTGAAGTGAAGTCAGAAACCAGAAAAGTAATGTCTGGCTAGATACACGTTGCTGTCACTACACGGCAATTAATACCAGCTGCAGTGAAGTCAGAAACCAGAAGAGTAATGTCTGTCTAGATACATGTTACTGCCACCACACGGCAATTAATACCACCTGCAGTGAAGTCAGAAACCAGAAAAGTAATGTCTGTCTAGACACATGTTACAGCAACGTACGGCAATTAAAACCAGAAGAGAAATGTCTAGATACATATATATATCATGGATTCCTCTATCATATCTTGGATCATTAGGAAAGTCTACGTGTGTCAACTTCGAATGTATACGAGGAGACAAACTGAGCAACTAAATCTGTTTAGAAAAAATGCTAACAATGATGTATGATCTTCACGTATCTTGAATATATAATTAAGGAGCTGAATTCCTGTTTTCGCAGAAACAGTAATATAGGGATCAAACATGGTTTTTCATGCACTAACATTCGCCAGGTCCCGTGGGAGGTGTTGAAAACCGAGGCCGAAGGCCGCGGTTTTCAACACCTCCCAAGGGACCTGGCGAATGTTAATGCATTGAAAAATCATGTTCGATCGCTATTATTGCATAAAAACTGAAAACATTTGCTACTTTTCGCGTTATTTCTTGCACTATTTTGTTTCGCCTTTTCACCGATGTCGCGCGAACGCTATTTCCACGGACTATGCTCGTTCTGGGACAGGGCAGTACACATCTCGTGACGGCAGCAATTCTGTGGACCCGGTACGAGCATATTGAAAGTTGCGTAGCCGTGCATTAACAGCGCGTGAATTGCCTTGTTAATACACGGCTTTTCGCCAGTTAATGCACGGCTGTTAATAACGTGCGACGCTGCTTTTTATGCAATAATGTAGAACGATGTAGTTGTGGGAGGGAAGCTGATGGGCGGGGAATGAGAAATCAAGAAAAGAACCGTTGTACCATATGCAAACGCTACAGCATATGACAAAACCTATGCTGTTTACTCACGTCAGTGGTAGGCCAAAGGGAAACTTCAGCCAAAGAACTAGACATATGGTCTTGCTAAAGAACAGAGTATGCGCAATGAAAGATTGTTTCGACAAAAGTCCGAATAGACCTTTTTGTCTCATGCTACCTGATACGGTCGAACTTCGATGGCTCGAACATCTTTGGGACCATAGAAAATTGTTCGAGACAAGGGTGGTTCAAGATACTGAGGGTTAATTATGGTGCCAAGTCAGGAAGCAAATGGCGATAATTTAGGGATTTTTTTTTTTTCGATTTTCTACATAATAATTGTATGTTGAGTGTTCTCATTAGAATCGCCTCGATGAGGCGATTCTAATGAATACACACAACATACAATTTTACGATAAAATAACAAAACTTTGCTTAAATATTTGTTTTCTTGAGCTAGCAGAAGAACTTCGTCGGGACTCAAAAACGAGTTCGAATTAGCCATGATAAACGAGCCATCGGTGTCCGAGCTATTGAGGTTCGACTGTAATAGAGTCAGTTACCACGTCTAAGAAAACTGATACAATACTTGCCGAATTTATGAAAAAGGTCAGCGAGTTCTGCTGTCAGTCTCTGGCTAAGGTCTCTGGAGTTGGTTATTATAAAATCATCCAACATATCAATAAAATGGCAGGTGTTTTGCCAGCGCCAAGTGACCCATCTTGCAGCAGCCCTCTATACAGTTTGGGTTTGATGAATTTAAAATTGAAAGACATATTTTTACTTCCGTCAGTCATCAGTTTGATAAATGGTAACAGAAGATGCTCCAACGTTACTAGTAGACAGGCGAAATTCCTGGGCAGTTCTTTTATGGACATTTAGTGACACACATAGGTAAAGATAAAAAATCATAAATGTTATTATTAAAGACACGCAATTAATAACCTTAGATATGCGATAGGTCACAGTCTTTTATCCAGGAAAACAAAGGAGAAAAAATGGAAGTTCACATTCATTCAAAATATCATAATAAACGCTGGAATGCAACAAGTTTCAAACAAAAGAAAGAAAGAAAAAACGATCAAAAGAAGAAATTGGATAGGGGTTACATAGAGATCTTAAGATAAGTTGCTGCTATGAGTGAATGCTAGGCACTCATGTATAAACAATTTTCCAGTCACACACACACACACACACACACACACACACACACACACACACACACACTGGAACCGTATAGGTTCATAATTTCGAGCATTTGATGGCGCCAATGTAAACACATGAGAATCCCAGAGCTTTCGCATTTAAATGTATTCAAGGTTTGTAAATTGTAGTCCTCATACAGTCAGCAAGGAAAACAATACTGCAACATCTGTAAAGAATAAAACATTCCTTGTTATTGCATGAAAGAATTGTTTTTTATCCACAACGCGAGAAAACCTACCTTCTGACATATGGACGAATGCGCAAACTGATATGAATCTTCACTGGGCGCACGTGTCGAAGGTAGGTTTTCTGACGTTCCGGCTTATTTTCTTTAAAGGACCAGGGATCTTTTAGTCAACGTAATTGATTTAGACGGTTTAGTACAATAACATTAACTCATTAAAGCCCAGGTCCTCTAAACTGGACGTGTGCAAACAGTGCTGACCAAATATTAGCTGCTAAGTAGACGGCGCCTGATCTCGGTCTATATTGTTTGCTACACGTCAGTGTCAATTAGCAATAATAAAACCACCTAGGCAGTTTCTAAAGCACAATCAGAACGGTTATTGGCCCTACCAACTTCCATTACGGAAGAGTCAGAGTATATTGTGTGGGCTAGCTAACCCAGCAAACAAGAATCAACAACTGAACTTCAATGGTTTGAATATCTTTTGGACGATGGAAATTTGCTCTAGACGTAAGTTGTTCGAGCCTCTGCGGGTAATCATAGCGCCAGCAGGGTGGAGAACGTACATTACTGCCATGTATAATTGATCATAACGTGCACATGTTTCTACACAGAAATGCTCTCGTTTCGTTTAAGAAAATCTTATCTATCTTCTACCATACCTTACTGGTCTGAATGTGATAAAAAGCAGCTACCAGATATTAATTTCTAGTTTGTTTTTTTTTTTTTTTTTGTTGTTGTTGTTGTTGTTTTTTACATGCTTCATGTTTTCCAGAAACAAAGCCAGTTACGAAAATACTTCGGTTAGCCCGAACTTTTCATGAACATATGGAACACATACACGCTTGCCAGCGAGTCCAGAGTTGACCAAACTGAACAAGCTACGCGGTGTAAAACAGGAGAATCGCTCTGAATTCCACCCCATTACGAAAACACGCCTATACAAATATATACAAAATTTCACCTCCAAAAACTGAAAATTTTCAGATAAAAAAGTCTGATAGTTTTCATATTTCTGCTCAAAACATAGATTGTGGGTACTTGTTAGAACCGCCTCGGCGAGGCGGTTCTAACGAGTACCCACAATCTATGTTTTGAGCAGAAATATGAAAAATAATGTATACCCCTGTGAACCCCAGTTTTACTGTATAAAAGTGGGGTTTAAGGGGGTCAATATTATATAGGCACGTTTTCGTGATGCTTTTAGACGCCTAGGCCAATTTTTTTAACGATTTTTATACCAATGCTTTTCACGGCCCTTATGAACAAAAAATAAAAAATTACACATGAGACGCATCATCCTGTAATTTGAATGGGATAAACGTGGATGATTTAAACGGACTTGCAATTTGAAAATTCTACCATGCGCCTTAAATATCCTAGTGTTGGTATGGGTGACTCCTTTCTGATCTGCTGCACACTAACACAGATAGTCGGCAGCAGTCGGAGCTCATGTCTTTTTAATAAAATAGTTGTTGGAGACCCGAAGTATGACGCCGATACCAAATAAACAAGAATTCAGTCGGCTTTGAAAATGATTAAAGACAGATTTGATTGATTAGCTGAGAAAAGTAATTATAAAGTGTATCTTTTATTACATGTATGTTGGTTTTAGTGTACAATCCCACAATAAGACGGGAAATGTGTAACTGTTTCAAATAAATAACTTTTAGAGTAGACTTCTGTAGTAATATATGGATGCCGTCACACTGGGAGCGACAAATACAACTTTCTTATAATTTAGTTGGAGTAACGTATGTAACAGAATGTTACACACATAAGCCAGGAGATACATTGAGCAAGCAATTTTATTTTACACATTAGGCATTCCTCTTAAAGATAGGATATGTCTGCGAAAGTCCCTAGGGTTGGGGAGGTGATCGCTATCTGGCCAGGAGTATATAACACCAGAACCACCGCTTTAGAACGCTCAGTAGCTCATAGTGGGCATGTTTCCATAGAATCAGTGATTTTTTTTCTCGTATGTAATACCTATTCATGCTAGTTATTAGTCATAATCTTAGATTGGTAAAATCTTCTCAAAATCAAAAATTGAAGTGTGCGCCAAGTATGTCATATCAGGATAATAATGGCTAGGGCAGTTATGTGCTGTAAACGGTTACAAAGTAATGTTTTAAGTCCAAGATACAAAATATGTGTATTTATCGCTCCCAGCGTGATTGCCACTATTTATTACTACAGGAGATTTCTCTAAAATATTTGTTCGAAACAGTTACTCACACATTGCCTGTCTTTTTGTGGGATTGTACACTGAAATCAACAAACATGTAATCAAAGATACACCTTATATCATTACTTTTTTTCAGATCTTATCAATCAAATCTATCTTTAATAATTTTCAAAGCCGACTGATTTTTTGTTTATTTTGTATCGTTGTCATAATTTGGGGCTCCCAACACTATTTTACTAAAGATAAATGAGCGTCGATTGCTGCCGACTATCTGTGTTAGCGTGCATCAGATCAAACAGGAGTCGTCCATACAAGCATTAGGCTATTAAAGGCGCATGGTAGAATTTGCAAATTTTCAGCCCGTTTAAATAATCTACGTGTGTTTTATATCAAAACACAGGATAATGTGTCCCATGACTTTTTTCCGATTTTTGTTCGTAATAAGCGATGAAATTCATTCGTATAAAATCGTTAAAAAAAGCAGGTCTGGACGTCTAAAAGGCCTGAATTCATAAGGATTATCCTGTTTTACACCGCCTAGTTTGTTCAGTTTGGTCAACTCTGGATTCGCTGGTGAGCATGTATATGTTCCATATTTTTTACTATCATGTACAAACGTATGTCATCTAAAACTATCGAATATTGATATGTGTATCTAATACGATGTCAAAGATATGTAAAAATGTATACAAGCAGACCAAGAATAATTGAGGGACACCTGTTTCAATACATTCCCAGTTAGAAACGGTATCCAGCAACTCTTTGTTTTCAATGTGTTAGATACAGCGACTTTACATGTATATGTATTTTCAGTTAGTTAGGTAGGTAGGTTCGAACTTGAGAGCACATATGAAGCATCAAGTCTATTTGTGTCTATTCATTGTCTGCCTACTGAATTATTACCAGTGTTGCATGTAAATGCTTTAAAATATACATGCGAACAGAAAAGCACTGATCGGACTATGCGGGTAGCCAGGCTGATGTAGTCCTTCGCTGTCCGCATTTGGCATTAAAGACCATTTCCCCTCGTTGCATATCATTTTGCTATATGAAACATCTGCTATATCGCAATGCTAATTAATCACAGCAAGACATTTGTGTCCAGCAGTGACTTTGTTTGATACACAATAGTTTTAATAAGTGAAAAATAAAACGAATAAAAACGTTTGTTCAACTGAAATAACAGGACGTATCGCTCATTTTTCACATTGAATATAAACTATTGACAATTTTATAAGACATCAATGGTTTCGTCAATGCAAAAAAACAAAAATCCGAATTAGTGTTGGCATTGCGCTAACAGCCAACGTATTTTATGTTATAAACTGTCTTTGTGTTTCTCTGTTTTGAGAGTTACTTTTCAGATGGACTTTATTGCTATAAGTATTCCTTTAGGTTACAAAATCATGGCTAGATTACGACGGAAACAGATTTAAATTTGTGAATTTTTTCTTAAAGGATGTCACTTGTCAGTCCAAATGCTAAATATTCTGTGTTATCAGTCTTGGAACTAATAATCTTAATAAGTATACAGGCTTTAATCCTGAGACAAACATTGAACTAGCTATTTCATTTCATGATTCGATTCGTTAACACACTGGTACATTATAAACATGATTATCAGTATTTTGAGGATATAATATTTGTAAAATTCAATTCCTTTATCGCTTTGATGACAGCTTGACATGTGAATTATGTATTTGTAGATCAGCTATCTAAGGAAGTCACCATTTAGAGTCTGGATGCGTATTTGACAGCATCGGAATTGATCATAGCTTTGTACACGCCTAACTTTGTTTGGTTTTTTTTGCCACAATTATGAAATTACTGAGTGTGACGCAGATGATTCTATAGGATTTGAAAAAATGAATTAAAATTACCCGATGGATAACCTTATTTCTAATCGCTGCTTAATTACTGGCGCATATTTGCCCATTTGGTAAAAGGCAAAATTAAGCTAATTTCGTCAAAGTATACTTAGAACCCGTATATTGCATGAAGCAAAGGAAAATTATTCAAATATGGGGATCCTTTCAGAGTACAGAAAAAATCAAAAACAGAAAATAGCGGACTTTGTTAAATTGATTCCGTTCATGAGTAATAACTATGCATCACGCCCTCCAGCGGCTTTAGTCGATACTCTTTTCCACACATAGCATCACGAAAACATGCCTATATAATTTTGACCCCCTTAAACCCCACTTTATATAGTAAAACTGGGGTTTACAGGGGTATACATTATTTTTCTTATTTCTGCTTAAAATCATAGATTGTGGGTACTCGTTAGAACCGCCTCATTGAGGCGGTTCTAACGAGTACCCATAATCTATGTTTCGGCCAGAAATGTGAAAAATATCCGAATTTTTATCTGATTTTTTTTTTCACTTTTTGGTGGTAAAATTTTCAGTATATTTGAATAGGCGTGTTTTCGTAATGGTACTTGCGCCCAATGACGTCAAGAGACCAGAAAATAAAATTATATCAGCACTATATTGAAGTACGGGATGAAGTTATACGACCTCCATGCTAGCAATTAAAAGACAGCGAAAATAGCCGATTTGGGTTGATTGAGTTTGTTCATGAGCAGTAATGAAACAAATGCGCCATCCCTCAGGCCCCCAGCAGCTTTAAGCTGAACTCTGTTTTCGCATATAATGTATGAGCCCAGTAATCCCAAAGGCCCAGAAAATGAAATATCAGCATTATCTTAATTTAGGTGTTATAACTAAATGACTTTTCGTCTATTCCTGATAAGACCTTAAACTTTTGAGTGTTGCATACTTAACTATGTTTTGCTACAGGACTCTGGAATGCACGCGACTTAAAACAAATATGCCATCCCATTTATTTTTATTTTTACTTATGTATTTATTTTTATTTTGATTGTTATCTTAATTTACCTGGTATCTTATTTTAACGGAAACTAAAACTAATACACTTCAGTGGAGGTATTGCTGTAAAAAATAATCGTCTCCCTTCTCTAAAGGGATCTACTCTTAAAGTTCATTTCTGAAGTCATGTAACAGAGAGAGAGAGAGAGCATATAATTGCGCGCCAGTCTTTCAGTGTACAAATCTAAACATAAGTGCAGACGCATACAGAGAGACAGACAGACAACAAAGAGAGATAGACAGAGAGACTAACAAAACATACGGCTCCATAATCTAGCTCACGTTGACAACAGTTTTAAAGACGAAGGACACGTATAAAAACCGAGTCGTATTAGAGAGAATTGTATTAAACATTTGTATTAGTTTGTAAAAAAATTATTCATTGAGTATGCCCCACAGTATGTCTCCTGGTGGTTCTCATATCGTGAAAAAATAAATTTAATTCTATTATGTCCAAATAGCCTTTCATTTTATATTTAAATGTAAATATCACTTGTCATTTATATTTACGTAGTCTGCAATAATAGAATTAAATGGCTTAACATTAGGGATAATAGGTACTTTAAAATCTTCAAAGATTTAAAGAAAAGACATTCATAATCCAAAAATGTTTAACAGTGGCGCGAAACAAATATGCAAATTGAAACCTATCATGTCAGAACAAATTTAAAATGCCATTATTTTCATTAAAGAGGGGTCGCTTGAAATTATTTTTTCTATCTTTTGTGTCTTAATGGACCAATCAAGAAACTGTAATACTTAAAGATAATAATGAATCAATAATACATCTGTGTCACACATGTATTCAACTTATTGATTTATTTATTTATTTATTTATTTATTTATTTATTTATTTATTTATTTATTTCGTTTATGCGTAAAATGATCGATAAAAGAAGCAAACACAGCGATGATATCTCGTTATGGTAGACTGCCATGTTAAATTCTGCAGAATCAGGACGAGACACGTGACCTGAAGTTTTCTGTAGGTAAGACCAGGAGCTACGAAAACATATTCCTTGCCTGCTTTATATGTCATAGCGCTATTTCGTCTCTGCCAATGCCGCCGTAGTGTATATTACTATATACATTAGCCCTAAGTATGCGGACAGACAGGCTTATACAAACAGTATAGATCCAGATCAGACGCCACAGCGTCTGATCTGGATCTGCACTGTTTGACATTCATAAAGCACTTTTAGACATATCAACAGGTAGTAAACCGGACTTCTTGAAAGTTAGGCCACGTACAGGTGTATGATTATTTTGAGAAATTACGACTTTTGAAAGAGGCCGTTTTAAATGTGTCGGTTATAGCTTTAAAACGTTTAGAATGTATCCGATTATTAGAGCGAAATTTCAATTGTTGACTTAGAACGCCACAAAGTGAACGCTATCGGAATGTTACATGCAGTAAAGGGGAAATGATATACAATATTTGGTGAATAGCAAAGGCCTAGATCAGCCTACTCGAGGCAATGACAATTAGGTTCAAGGCAGTTTACTTATAGAATTGTAAAACATTCAACAAACAATTAGCGCACAACAGCCAAATTATGGGCTAAGAAAGCGTGTGAAACATTTCAAATGTGTTGGATCAGCAAAAGAAAGTTTCGTTTATTTCATTTTGTTTTAGTTTATTTACTTTTTTTTCATTCTTATGAGCTAAAATTAGGGCATTAGATTTCGGAAATTGAAAGCATTTGCATGAAGATTTAAGTTGCGAGATAGTTCACTTGAGATGTCAAACCTCTCCGCAAAAATAGCTGCGATCTTTGTCAGCCAGTCACGAAATATGTATAAACAACCGTCTGTCGATTTGCGTCAGTATGTACCTACATAGGCAAAGACGAAAATTTATGGACCAATAACACCCGTATTGTAAATAGATACACACGAAAACAAATAAAAAGGTCCCTTATTGCACTCGTTCAAACCTATCAAGTTTTGCGCACTTCGCTGGTGCTAAAATTAATAAAAGTTTGTTTCATGAAATTGGGGTAGGCGTATTTCACACTGTTACTAACCCGGAAGTGGGAAAATGAACCAAAAGACGTGCACGCATCGAAGACTTGAATCAGCCTGTGCATCCGTACACTGTGAGCAGAGATTTCGCTGTCCGCCAAAAGAAACCTTGGACCCTTGTCTATTCAGAGCGCCCAGTGAGGACTCTGATCAGACTACGTGGATGCTCAGGCTGATCTGAGTCTTCGCGGGGCAAACATGTACAAGGGTACTCTTATTTCGGCTCATGCTTGTTGCTGGCTTGTATGATAAATCATGGATTACGTACCAAAATAGAAAATTAAATTCAGGTATACTATATACACAATATATATAACTGCTCATTGAAGCAAAAATAAACGCTGAATGTACACATGGCCTTTTAGACTGTCTCTAGATACTTTTACACAACAAAGTGAATATACGGGTGAAATAAAGTAATAAAACTATGTCTTGATTGTATTGAGAAAATATTTATAATTTTCGATGGAGTTTAAAGTGTCAAAGTTGAATGCAAGTGCATAGTAATATCCGTCTTGTTTTCACTTTAGGATATGAGTGAAATAACCGAACATCGTGACATTCGGATACATTGACTGAATGACATTCTAAATCATACGTTGTGTCATTAACTTTTTCACCTTATGTGGATCATTCTTCGCTAATAATCAGTCAGTTTATAAGTTTATAGATTATTGTTTATTGTACTTGTATTGGATGCAACCTTGTAGCGGACTTCTAGCTTAACAAATCCTATGACACCGGCTGATGCATGTGTGATTTTGATTTTCAGTGTTCTTTTTTTAATAATAATAATAATAATAATAATAATTATTATTATTATTATTATTATTATTATTATTATAATAATAATAAAAAAATATCGCTATTTTCTGAGGATAGCGTATTTAGCACAACGTTCTTATCTAACATATGGTTCTCAAGACAATGATATGAAATCGAGCCGATGTGTACAAACGCATTTCAATGTTAGATTGTTCTGTTCAACGTAGGTACTACAT
This sequence comes from Anodontia alba, assembly GCA_964016985.1. Taxonomy (NCBI): domain Eukaryota; kingdom Metazoa; phylum Mollusca; class Bivalvia; order Lucinida; family Lucinidae; genus Anodontia; species Anodontia alba. Next base: position 51,410,057 of record OZ024834.1, on the reverse strand, counting down.
GTAATGCAGTACAAGGCAGGGCCATAGGGTGGCTGCGAAGGCATCCTATTTTCAGACAAAATGTTTCAAAATCATACAGATTGAAAGTTTACTTTACACCCCTAATTTTGGCCTCAAACGCACCCTAGTTTTCCACGACGCACCTCCACGTCTTCGGGCATAGCGGGCAGCAAAGGCCCAGATCAGCCTGTGCATCCTCGCAATCTGATCAGGTCTTTCACTGTTCGCTAACTGAATCAATGGATACTACAGAATGAATGAATGGAGAGCAAAGACCATGGTGATATTTTGCGCATGCGCAGGGTGATCTGAATGCACATTTTACTCATGTTCGAAGGCACTTTTCTGCTTGCCGTGGTCCATTTAATGCTTCTTTAAAGTAATCGTAGCTGTGAAGGTTCTAAGACATTTTAAATAAACAAAGCAAATATGTTTAAGGTGATTTGTAAATCTAAATACATTATCATACCACCGGTATAAAATGAATATCATTACGAAAACACTCCTATTCAAATATATTGAAAATTTCACCACCATAAAATGAAAATTTTCAGACAAAAAAAAATTCTAATATTTTTTTCATACTTCTGCTCAAAACAAAGATTGTGGGTACTCGTTAGAACCGCCTCGGCGAGGCGGTTCTAACGGGTACCCACAATCTATGTTTTTGAGCAAAATAAGAAAAATAATGTATACCGCTGTAAACCCCAGTTTTACTGTATAAAAGTGGGGTTTAAGGGGGTCAACATTATATAGGCGTGTTTTCGTGATGTCAACAGAAATGGAGGCTCATCTAAAACATCATATGCTTACATTGGAGACAACATCCGGAAAATGTTTGCTTTGCAGATTCAAAAAAGTTCCTCTAAGTATTCAAACACCTTAACTCATTACTGTAATTGTTCTAAAATTTAAATAAACCCATTTTACTACTTCTTAGTGTGTTTGAAAACTGCTGGATGAGTTTCAAACAGTGTAGACCCTCTGGCGTCTGATCTAGGTCATTTGCTTTTGCTCAGACTTGTTTGTTCGAATACTTAGGTCAAACACGGTATACTGCATGTTATTATCAGATTGTGCAAACGCAAAGGTTTTAACCCCTGACACAGTTATTCAAAACTGTTCTTAAATTATGGTAAATACATTGATATATGTGGCTGAAAAATACAAAAGCTATTCACATTTTGCAGCAAAAAATATCAATGTATTTGAAAATACCTTAGCTACAAAAGTTAACAAGTTTGTTATTAACGAGCTCGTTAAGCTAACGATGCTTTGAACAACTGGGTTCACATGTACAATTCAGAGTCGCGCTGTCTACATATGTATAACACAGATTCGAGCAGGTAACAGATTAATTACAAACTGAAGAATAGCCTTCGTTGTAACCAAAAGTATACAATTCGCGTTCGTGGGATTGACATAATGCTCTTAATAATTGCACATGGTAGTTTTTCATTAAGCTGATTTATACAGGGTAATGAAAATCTACCACCATTCAAGTCGAAATATAATTTGAATTATCCGACGCCCACATAATGAAGTTATCATATACTTTCAATGACAAACCAGTACAAAAAAATCAATGCCATAACTAGTTCAGACGGCCACAGAACAAACAGAGTTTCAAACACGATGATATGTTACCTATACACTATTTACATAAAATACATAACAGACACCTATTCTCATTTTACAAATCTTTACCTTTGACATAAAGAGACATATAGTTCATAATGTGTTTCCTTTTTGTTAAACACTTACTTTTTTAACGACAAAACCCATTCATTACGAAAACATGCCTATTCAAACATACTGCAAATTTTATCACCAAAAAATGAAAATTTTCAGATAAAAAATTCTGATATTTTTCACGTTTCTGCTCAAAACATAGATTGTGGGTACTCGTTAGAACCCGCCTCGACGAGGCGGTTCTAACGAGTACCACAATCTATGTTTTGAGCGTCGAGGCGGTTCTAACGAGTACCCACAATCTATGTTTTGAGCAGAAATAAGAAAAATAATGTATACCCCTGTAAACCCCAGTTTTACTATATGAAAGTGGGGTTTAAGGGGGGCAAAATTATATAGGCATGTTTTCGTTATGCAAGACTGTACAACCTTCTCTTATACTAACATTGCGATAACAAGTGTATGTAATGTGCATTTCCATGTTCTCATAGATATTTTTACTGCTGATAATAAGGCCATGCAAACGTAAAAAAAAAAAAAAAAAAAAAACTACTAGGCGTATTCTTTTTAACAAGGTTTTAAAATTTATGTTATTTCTAGCAACTGTTAACTGTTAACTGCATAAATCTTTCTTAACCCATTGAAGTCTGGAAACCTTTAAAAGGATAATTGGCAAACAGTGCAGACCCAGATCAGACAAGAGTTTAGCCATTTTTCTCTAGGAATATCTAAATCATATAGCCGGATGTATCTAATATTGAAATATAGTGTGGGGGAGTCTATTCAGTCTACAATGGGTTAATGTGCTAAATATCCAAATTTTCGCTTTCCATATTATTATGGCAAAAATGCCTATATAATTTGACCCCCTTAAACCCCAATTTTATAAAGTAAACATGGGGTTTACAGGGGTATACATTATTTTTCTTATTTCTGCTCAAAACATAGATTGTCGGTACTCGTTAGAACGGGTACCAACAATCTATATTTTGAGCGGAAATAAGAAACATACGAGTATCAGAATTTTTTATCAGAAAACTTTCATTTTTTTGTATATTTAAATAGGCATGGGTTCGTAATGTATGGCAAAAATTCTGTCTTACATAGCTCAAGATATTAGAGGTATCCAGAAAAATGTTTTCTTACGTCTCCACAAAATAAAAAGGCATTTTAATTGTGGGTCCTAATTAAAAGTGCTTGTGCGAGGCGCTCTACAAAGCAGCTACAGGATATGGTTTTGTTGAGTAATGAAAATAATTACAATATATTCTTTGTAAAACTGCCGGGCTCCATCGCGCAGTCGGTAGCTGCAGATTCAAGATATAGGGGTCACAAGATCAATACCCAGCGCGGCCACATAATTTTCATGGAGATTGATCTTCCTCATCTCCCACCCCCTTCCGATAATTTTAGAGAGGCAATTGACAGTTACTAACGAAGGTACGTGCATAAGTTCTGGTTAACCACTCAGAGGACTTAGCTGCGCAGGAAAAATGTGCGTAGGTTAACTGATCGGCCTGACATGACCTTAATAGTGCTGACTGGGCCGTAAAACTCCATCTCAAACAAACAAAACTGCCTTACATTATAATGCTTTGATAACAATGAATACGTCGCATAGGTGTGCTACGTCACTACTAGTATTTGAAAACAATATCTTTGTTTAGGGCAATTGAGTAAACATTTGAATCTTAGTACTACAACAATTGAACCCCGACGTGAAGAAAAAAAAAAAAAAAACACAAAAAAATAAACATACATTATGGCATCTACGCCCAATATACACTCAAGTCATCCTGCATATTCGCGCAATCTGATCAGAAACTGCTGTCCATATGAAGAAACTTTACATACTTGGCTATCCTAAATGCGCCCAGCGAAGATTCTGATCAGACTGCGCTAATACGCGCTCGTACGCAGGTTGATCTGAATCTTCGCTGGGCGCACATATCTGAAGGTACATGTACGTTTTCTGACGTTGCAGCTCAATTATTTATATTATGTTATTAATCAAGTGATTTCAAATTGGCCGAGTTACAGGTCCGAGGTCAGCTGTATTGGCTCGAGGCCGAGGCCGAAGGCCGAGGGCTAATACAACTGGCCGAGGACCTGTAACTGGCCCAATACGATATCACTTGATTAATGACATCTTTACTAATTAATAGTTAGCTGAGTATCAATACAGTAGACTTAGACCAGTAACTGGGCCATTACGACACGGTATTGACACAGCCGGACGTGAATCGTACTGGCCAGAGGTCAAGCCGTATCAAGCGGATGCCAATTGTGTTTATTTCATGAAGTAAGAAACGTCACCGATACTGCACGGGCCGACTTATAAAGTAGTTAATTATTGTAATGTATTAATTACCTATTCATTGCCATTTTATTAAAAATATCCTTAACATTACTATTAACGGTTGTGTGATGATAAAACTTGAAAACGCAAACCCTGAAACCTTGAATTTAAATGAAGTGTAAAGATAGTTGTGATATTTTTTTTTAATCTGCCTTCCAACCAACACGATTATTTTTACTTTTGGCCAAACAGGATGTTTAAGGGGAAGTTAGTTTACATCTTAGTGAATAAAGACTCCATTCGTCAATTTAGTAAAGTACGGAATCTGAACACATGGTGAAATGATTTGAACTATTTGAATGCGCCTGTTGAATTTGGCGCGAAGTTAAAAAGACAAAATATGACGGTTTAAGAAGAGAATTAGAACTATTGTCATGGCAATTTCTTGACTTATAATATGTCAATGAAGGAAAGATCTAGAAAACGAAGTGCGAGACGATCCATCAGCCTGACGTCACAAGCATCCGTAGAATTAGACACGACAAAATTGCTAGAGCTGATTACGTCAGAAAGCGCTCAGGCACCGGACAAAGAGATCCGACTCACAAAGAAAAGTTTGTCAAAAATCTCGCCAGATCTAAATCTAACCGCGCAAGAAATTGACATCATATTTGCCGCACTTGATAGTGACGATGATGGCGTGATAACGTCAACACAGTTAAGAAACAAGATAGAAAATGGTGTTGAACAACTGGTATTTGAACGAGATCCCGGTGAACCGTACGGAGTCCGTGAACTTTCCGATGACCTCAGCCTTTTGGGCTCTGAATGGTTGGTATATCTCTCTTTTGTTAACAATAGTCCTGCTGAACCCGGATATGTCCTGCATTTGCAAACAGTGTACATCCAGATCAGTTGGCTTCCCTGATTTGATATGCACTGTTTGCCATTAAGTATGTAAATTTATATCAACAATCTGGATCAAGTAATCTGATTGGCTGAAAATTTGAAAATTGGTGTGACATCTTTATTTATTCAGCAGGAAAAAGGTTAAGATGAATTAATACACTTTCAGGGCAGGTACCTTACTCAAAACAGTTTTTTCTCCCTTCTGAAATGAGGTCTACCTTAAAAGGAAATAATTGACTATCGCAAAGAAAAGTGGAGTTTCTTTTACCTGACTGTATTGCAAAGAAATGTTTCATGGTTCTTTTTCCTGGTTATATAATAAAGAAACAGCACGACCCTGTCTGATCAGAGTCTTTGCTGTGCGCTCAGTGGGTTGCTAAGGACCAAAGCTTTCTTCATGCGAACTGCGAATACTCTGATCAGACTGGGCAGATGCTCAGGCTGATCTGAGTCTTCGCTGGGCGCACATGCCATTTTGTTGGTTTTGTCATGACTTTAAACTAAATCATCTCTGTTCTTGATGTTTCGTCTGTGTAACATGAAACTATTGACAATATCTACAATCTCAAACCTGTATACATTTATCGAATCCTGTTTTATATATCATTTAACCTTTACCACACCGTGGGCTAATTGAGCAGATAACAAATTAATGACCTTTTATTTCTTGTTTTTCTCAGAAAACAGGATTTGACGTTTCATGCAAATTGTCTCCAGTGGAGACAATTTGCAAGAAATGTCAAATCCTGTTTTCTGGAAAGAATCAGAAAAAAATGTTTCAAAATGTCGTTTGTTGAAAACTTTACCCAGCATGCTAAGCGTTAATAGTTATTGGATGTAACAGATGGCTTTCAGGCTTGATGAGTCACCATGACTTTCAGTATATGATTATGAATATATATAAACCGTATATTAAACGTAAAATGAGAGCTTGAAGTAGCAGATAATTTGACAGGCTAGAAACCTTGGCTCAAGAGGTGACAGTGAATAAAAAAAAAATATGCAAAACATTATATTTAATACTTCAGGAAACATATGTGTTGGATATGAGTTAGCATCGCCTCATTGAGGCAATTCTAACAAATATTCAAGCTATAGTCAATGAGGAAATTAGAGTGAAACAAGGCCTTCCTTACATATCATTCTGCTTATTAAGGATTCTTTACAGCAGCAAATTCATTTAATGGCAGCATCCTTTGGAACAAACGCGGGTTCACCATATTACTCTTTCAAACTGAAGAAAAATATTTATAAACGAGTAATTAATGTACAAATAACGAAGGCATATAGTAGTTACTTTGCAGTCACACTTTGAAACAACGTAGCATCGACATCGGTGCAACGTTGTTTCCTACTGGGAACCTGAAAGTCTAGTGTATGGTTAAAGACATCCCAGCAGTCACACAACGTTGAAACAATGTCCATTCAACGTTGATTCAACGCTTGCGTTGAATCAACATCGAATCGACGTTGATTTAACGTTATGTGACTGCTTGGATGTTTTCTCTTGACGAGTATCTTGCGTAATTATAAGTATAACTGTTTGCTAATCATTATTGGACTAGAAGATCAGTTGTTGTGCCTACAGCAGAACATCTTTCTAATGATTTCACCGTATCAGGTTTGTAGTTTTGCAGACCTATTGTATGTGCAAACAATGTAGATCTCGACTAGATATCACCAGAGGGCAATATTGGCATATATAATCGGATTGTCTCATCATTACTAGCAGCAGCAGTAGTATTATCATCATCATCAGCAGCAGTAGTAGTAGTTAAAGCAGTTGTGGCAATAGTAGTAGTAGTAGTTTCTCTTTGTATGCATTCTCTTAATCATTTTATTGACCGATTTATTGACACATTTAAAAAAAACTCTCGTTTTATAACTCGGCCAAAGTGGTGTGTGAATACCGTAATTCTCCTAGATATTTTGGACACCTTCATTCCTTTCCATACTTGTCCTGAAAATCGAAAATAGGCTATTTTAGTACTTGTATAAAACTCCTGGATGAGTGACAAACAGTGTAGACCCAGATCAGACTCTGTGTTCTAGATCTACACAGATTGCTCAGATTTGTTTGGACTGTATTGAAAATGTGAAAATCTCGTAAAAACGGCCTATATGCTGGGCAGGAGTAATAATACAGCAGGATAGGAGTAATTATTTCATGAACGTAATTTAGAAGTTCTGAACTTAAATTAAAAAAATACAATTGATTGCCTGAAATTAGTTTTACAATATATTGGATAAATTAATGGTCATTTTAACCCTTTTTCCCCGCTAGTGGTGACTTTTGTCGTCTGCGGATAGCCTTTGCGAACAGTTTGGACCCAGATCAGGCCCGACAAAACGTCGGGCCTGATCTGGATCTAAGCTGTTTGACACTCTGATGGTATTCAAGAAAGATTTTCCTGAAAAAATATAAAGGCTCCATATTCCTCAAAATTAGACATTTTATTCTCCAAGAAAGGTTATTTATATATTTATATATGGTATTAATACTATCATAAAATGTGGCACCTGACAGACGGTAAAATTTAAGTTAGTCTCTCGTTATTGAAATGGATCAAAAATGAAATGATTTTTTATCGTATCTCTGAATTAATGTTGGCAACATTAATTCAGAGATACGATAAAAAATCTTTTCATTTCAAGAATGAGAAACTAACTGAAATTTTACATGCTGTCAGGTGGCACATTTTATGATTGTATTAATACCATATATCAATTCATTAAACCTTTTTTGGATAATAAAATGTCTATTTTTGAAGAATATGGAGCCTTTAAACATTCTTATACAGTAAATGACTGATAATGATAGAAAGCAGTCGCTGGACAACACCACGAGATTTACACTATATCATAAAGCGCAGTAGTATTTGTCTAATCTCCATTTACTACGAGTCTGATGCGACAACTCTGTTGTATTACAATGTTGTTTTATTGTATCATAAACATTTATCATATCTATTGTGTTCCATATGCTTGCTGCACGTGTATATGTAAATGCACAGTGCTTAACTTTCATTCTTCTTTCCAAGGAATATTCATATACTAAAATATGTACAACGAATAAGATATTTCTCCGGTGAGTTCTAACTCAGTTATACTCCCTTTCTGTGCTGATGCTTATGCTGTTCTAAGAGCATTCCCAGTTGGCATTCTTTATAAATCTATAGCGGGCCGTTATCGGCCCGTCAGGGTAGCTGACGGGCCGATGACGGCCCGCTATAGATTTATAAAGAATGCTAGCTGGGTTGGCAGGAAGGTAGAATGAAAGTGTTGCAAATTATACAGTGTCTGTTTGCTTATCTATCCGTCTGTCTGTCTGTCTGTCTCTCTCTCTCTCCCTCTCTCTGATTTGAATGGAACATGACAGTTGATTCCTTGTATATCAAAACTCTCTCTCTCTCTCTCTCTCTCTCTCTCTGTATGTGTGTGTGTGTCTGGGTGTGGGGTTTTATCCCAAGCGTATTGCTTGATTCTGCAGTTAATCAATGTCAAAAATTAAAGTCCATTTGCATTCACACAGTCTGAGAAGGGTTTTCGAGGCCCGCTCGATCAGGGGAGAGTGGAGTGAGGTTTGTTGGTGGCACGTTCATTTTCACCTTAGGGCTTCGTATTTTATTTACACATATTGTAGAAATGGGATAATGTGTGAGCTTTAAAATAATTTACAGTTAACTTTTACATGTAGATTCCGTGTATCACCTCGAGTCTGAATAAAAGGGACATCCATGAACAACTGTATAAGTGACCGATACAAACAGTGAAAAGACATCTTCATTCTCGGTCGAGTCAATGGACAGTCATCGCTCTCTGCACTCTAAAATTCAAAATACTGTATAGCTGAGCAGCTGATCGTCAAGCTCCTTTGCTAGCTTACTCTTTTGCACCAGGTTATATGAAAAGTTCATTACCTGTAAAACAAACACAGACATTAGAGGCCCCAACAACAGAGATCCAGAATAGGCACCGCATCAGTGCTGTCTGACAGTGCTTTTACTGTGCGTTGATCTATTCTACAGTATTCAATGATTCTGTAAGCTGAAAGCAAAGGTCCATAACTCACTGCGCAGATGCACATGATGACGTGCGTTTTCCTTTTCAGCATATGCAATAAAGACCCCTTTCTCATGACATGGCTTGCTTTTTAAATTTAATTTGGATGGAACAAAAATGAATGTGTGACACGAATTTGGGTCACTGAGAGACTGATGGATTTTACGTGTGTTTATGGAGTTGAAATTAGAGGGAAATGTCTGGAAACGTAGCTGTTTTATATTGCCTGAATGGAAACTGTGGCATGAAATAGTGTTTGATGGTCGGATGTTGCGATACTGATACATAACGCTACACTGAAAATACCGTATTAGCTCTAGTTAATGGGATAGGCAGGCCTTTCTCGGACTCTACAATGATTGTTACTCGTCCAGCAGTTTTAGATACAATAGCATGCAATACGGTTTGTTAAATTTTTAGGATATGTATGGTAAGCAGTTAAGGTGCCCCAAATATTTACACAGCGGACACACAATGTTAAAACAACGTCGATTCAACGTTGATTCAACATCTTGACGTTGAATCAACGTTAAACCGAGGTTGTTCCAACATTGTATATCTTCAATGTTGAAACAAAATCTGTTCAACGTTGATTAAATATTTTGACGTTGAATTAACGTTGAATGGATATTGTCTCAATGTTGTTTGTCTGCTGGGTGGGTAGATACGTCATTACTGATGACTTAATTCAGCTTTAATATATGCATGCCGTTTTACCGTAAATATCTGTACACCTTAACACCTTACAAGGTTTGTCCTAAAATTCAAACAAATCTATTTTACTTGATGATTTATCTACAAATTGATGGATGAGTGGCAAACCATGTAGACCCTGATCAGACGCCGCGTTCTGCGGCGTCTGATTTGGGTCTACACGGCTGCTCAAGCCTGTCTACCCGAAATAAAATGAGTAAATACGGTTGGACGCCTTTGCCAGATTATTTCTGCTAGCAATGGATTTTTGTTCGCAAATGAGTTCTTTGAACATTCTGGCTGAAGTTGATGCTTTGGATTACGCAGGATGTATGCGCCGGTCTCCGCCCAAGCAAGATACCAAAAAGGAGATAACTCTTGTTCCAGCATCAACAAAACTGCAACAACTTGCTACAGATGTCCTTTGCAAGTCAAGGTGCTGAAATAATCGGCTTCTATTTTTTTTTTTTTTTTTTTTTTTTTTTTTTTTTGCATATGCAAAGCATTGATTGGGAAGGTTTATGGTAGTTTGTAGGCTTGCACCAAAAGTACCAGCAAATCATAAACACTGTATTTTAAGAAAATGCAAAACGACTCTCTAGAGCAGATACGTTTTTATTCATATGCAGTTGTTAAGAGAAAAGATACAGCTGAAAGAGAACATTTCTTTTGTGATCGGTAGGACTGTCGGCCTGGATAGCTCAGTTGGTAGAGCACTTGACTTATAGGTAGGGGGTTGCAGCCATCACGAAAACATGCCTATATAATTTTGACCCTCTTAAACCCCACTTTTATAGAGTAAAACTGGGCTTTACAGGGGTATACATTATTTTACTTATTTTTGCTCGAAAACATAGATTGTGGGTACTCGTTAGAAACGCCTCGCCGAGGCGGTTCTAACGAGTACAACAATCTATGTTTTGAGCAGAAATATGAAAAATACCAGAGTTGTTTATCTGAAAATATTCAGATTTTTTAGGTGAAAATTTTTAATGTATTTGAATAGGTGCGTTTTCGTAATGTTTGACTCCTGTTTAGTTGCTGGCATGCACTTGAAAGGTAGAAGGATGTGGAGTATGGTGATTGGCATGACTGTCAGCACGATTAGCTCATTTGTTAGAGCAACTGACTTGCGATCAGGGCTTTCAGATTCGAGTCCTGTTCAAATGATATCTTGCACTTTAAAGGTAAAAGTAGGCGGAGTGTGGTGATTGACCGGACTGTTTATCCGATTTGCCCAGTTGGTAGAGCACCTAACTTATAATGAAGGGAGGGGCACGGGATAGTCCTGAGTGAGCATATTTTTTCCTCCTTAATTTACTTTATAAAGCACATTTTAAGACACTAAATTTTGTCTTCAAATAGCCATTGAGTAGACTGTATTACCATAATAATACAAAACAGGAGGACAGACATGCCTCAGCTGACAGTCATACGTCACCAAACACGAGCAGATTCTTTACTTTTTGCCATTCATTCAGCAGTTTGTAGACACGTCATCTGGTAATAAAATGCACTTGTTCAAATTTTGGGACAAGGGTGGTAAGGATTGCAGGGGTCTCAATATTTAAGATGAATACGGTAATTTGTCTCCACGAATGATAAATCTGTTGGAATTATTCTGTGCATCGGTATGTCAATTAAGCTATGGGAACGGACTATTAATTTGTGGAAAATAATCCGTTTCCACAAATTGATAGTCCGTTTCCATAGCTTAATTTGTCTGACTGTTTGCTGACGCATCTCTGTCCAACTATTTAGTATTTTTATGGTAACAACGTCTACTCAACGGCTGTTTGAAGACCCTTTCATTTCCACATACTAAAACATGTATCTATGCAAACAGTATAGAGACAGATGAGATGGCTCGTAACGATCCGTCTGAACAAAATCTACACTATTTGCCATTGTTTATTATTATTATTATTATTATTATTATTATTTATTTATTTATTTATTTATTTATTTATCTTGTTCTTGAATTTGCCTTATACCCCTATTTTCAACGGAGGATATGTCCAAAGACGGAAGAGGATAGAGGACTATATTACGAAAACATGCCTATTCAAATATACTGAAAATATTACCATCAGAAGATGAAAATTTTCAGATAAAAAATTTTGATATTTTTCATATTTCTGCTCAAAATATAATTGTGGGTACTGGTTAGAACCGCCTCGTCGTATTTCTGCTAAAAACATAAATTGTGGTACTCCTTAGAACCGCCGTGACGTGGCGGTTCTAACGAGTACCCACAATCTATGATTTTTAGCAGAAATAAGAAAAATAATGTATAACGCAGTAAATCCCAGTTTTACTATATAAAAGTGGGGTTTAAGTGGTTCAAAATTATATAGGTATGTTTTCGTAATGTAAACCTGTCAAGGAAATGTAAGTCTGTTAAATGACCGACTTGGCATGATCTTAACAGTGCTGACTAGGCAGTAACCTCCCAACTTCAATTCAAACAAACGATATTTCCAATCCTAACTATACATAATATCTTTTGCAGCCAAGAGCAAGTGTGTGAGTTATACCAGCAGCTTCACCGTACTGGCAACCCTGATCTCCTTGAGACCTTCGAATCTGTTGTACTGGGTGTCCTCCGAGATCTCAAACAACAACAGAACGACAAAGAACGACTGGAAAAATCCTACAAAAGGTATTTATGACGTTTGCGAATGGTACATGAATGTACGATGATTCCGACCATATACGAGTAAGGTCGGGCACCTTCTTTCCATTGATATGGCATAGCTCTAAATAACATCACGAAAACATACCTATATAATATTGACCCCTTAAACCCCACTTTTAAATAGTAAAACTGTGGTTTACAGGGGTATACGTTATTTATCTTATTTCTGCTGAAAAACATAGATTGTGGGTACTCGTTAGAACCGCCTCGCTGAGGCGGTTCTAACGAGTACCCACAATCTAAGTTTTGAGCAGAAATAAGAAAATATCAAAAGTTTTTATCTGTAAAATGTTCAATATATTTGAATAGGCATGTTTGCGTAATGAGGTGCTTTTTCAACCAAAAAGTATTGATACTTTTATTTTATTTCTCCACAAAAACATATGTTGTGGTACTCATTAGATGCAACATATACTTTTATGGAGAAACAAAAAACATATTTATGCGATACCCCTCTTATCAAGAGCTATGATATGGTAATGATTTCGGTAATGTAATACACAATTAAAAGTAAAAGATGCAAAACTGTTACGCTTGATTAATTTAGCATTAACTTGAGCACAATCCATTTTTAATTATCTTACAAAAAAATAAACATCTCCACTGGGTTTGTAAACTAAGTCATTATAATACTCGGGTTCCTATAAGCCTTGCTGAAGAAGTTTTGACAGCTTTTGGCAACAGCTCAGGAATGTAGACATGGGCACGGGGTGGCTTTACTACATAATCACAGATTAACCCATGACTGTAATCCGGTCGTAATTGCTTCGCTGTCTTCTATAAATACGAGTATAAGCCATGTTAAAAAACATACGTAGTTCCATGCGCGAATCTTCTGATCAGACTGCGAAGATACGCTAGTTGCGCCCCCTCTCTCCCCACAATCCCCCCACAATATTCAATATTCAGTTCATAAGAATAGTGTGTGTCCTATCAGTCATTGTCATTTTGACCATCATGATGATGAAATACCGACGGTGATCTGATCCATATCTTTCATGAGCACTGTTTATTTGGGTAAGTGCAAAAATGGATGATACAACTTTCATGAACATTAGACGTCATTTGCCATACGTTAAGGGAAATGATATACCTTCAATGGCGGCAACTCTATCAAAATAATTTTGCCCCCCTTCTGAAAAGGGGTTTACTATAGCAGGAAAGCATTTGCTCCATTTGGGAGCAAATTCATTCGTTTTAGAGTGGACCCCTTTTCAGAAGAAACTTGATGAGCAGGAAACCAATCAAGGAGTCACAAAAGTTGTGAAAATCTATCAAGTGTGCCAAGTCCTCTTAATAAACACAAAACAAAGATTGCTCAAAACATAGATTGCGGGTACTCGTTAGAACCACCTCGTCGATGTGGTTCTAACGAGTACCCGACAAGGCGGTTCTAACAAGTACCCACACTCTATGTTTTTGAGCAGAAATAAGAAAAATAGAGTATACCCCTATAAACCCCAGTTTTACTATATAAAAGTGGGGTTTAAGGGAGGTCAAAATTATATAGGCGTGTTTTCGTGATGCTTCAGGGAGAAGGACCAACATGAACATCATATGCGACAGATGGAAGAGGAGATGGAATTACAGATGCAGAGAGTGGAAGATAGGGCACGAAAACGGGTAGGTACTTATCAAAACTTAATTATAGGGACAAATTTTCTTTTGTGCATTTTTTCGATGTGTTAGCGCCAGCGCATCGCTCACAAACAGTAATGTCTAAAGGGCTTTATATTAGCCCTTAAAGCGCCAAGCAAAATTTGTAGCAGACGACTTTCTAAAATATTTATTTATTTATCTTTATTTTATTTTTCAGAGAAAAAAAGTCTTGATATTTCCTGTGAATCGTCTGCCAAGCAGACGATTCACATGAAATGTCAAGACTTCTTTTCTTCTGAATATAAAAGAAAAATCAACTTTGTCGTCTGCTTTAGTTGTGATTGGCGCTCTAAGGGTTAAGTTTGTGAGTGGTTCTTCGACTTTAACACATCGCCAAAATCCGCAAGAAGAAAATTGAATTATGGGAGTTGAATTCATATAAGCCGAATGACTTTTTTTCAAATCCCTTTTGTATACAATATTTATACCAATGTATTATGTAATGTTCGTTATTTTGTACATGTTTAAACCAAGAAAACTGAATTCTTATAATTTCAACTGGGGTACGTTTACGTTGAAAACGTGGTAAATTAGTTTAGAAATCTACCAAAGAAAATAGTTCCACGATTCCTCCTCAGTGGATTTATCGAAGTGGAAGTGACGTCTTGAAGTTGCCCTCGATAATTCGAATAGCGCTAAATTAGTACAAGCCTGCTGAGTTAAAATGTTCAGACAACCATTATATAAACAGTTTTGAGTCGATTGTTTACAATCGAGCCGTAGTGAACAAACGCCGAACATTTCTTAGGGTAGTTGTCCACGTGATGATCATTGACCAATGTAATCAAACCGCGCGGTAACGGTTATTTATAGCCGCGCTATTCCTGCCACTGTGACGTCAGAGTGCTGTTGGTAAAGGTTTAACTGTAAAACCTGGACTGGATCATTTGGGACATTGGCAAACAGTGCAGACCCAGAGGAGACACTGCAGAGCGCGGCGTCAGATCAGGGTCTGCACTGTTTTACTTAAATTACGGGAATTTAAGGGTTGAATGAAACAGTCTTAAGTCCCCGTTCAGGACCATTTTCCCAGCCTACACTAAGAGACAATCTACTTACTAGTGCTGTCAGTGCTTTGATTCTTATTTAGTCAAAGTGGAATGCAAACAAGAAATATACTATATGTATCTTGGTATTCAGAAAACCTTACTCATTACCTGCAGGCACACAACGTTGTAACAATAACAACGTCGATTAAATGTTAATGCAATATCAAGACGTTGAACAACGTTGAATCTACGTCGTTTCAATATTGTGTGTCTGCGGTGAAGGTAATGAGTGAGGATGTCTGAATGCATGAAATAGCTAAACCTGCTTTCTAGAAAAAATAAGAAAAAATATTTTGATAGGTCGTCTGCTAAACATTTGACCCAGCATGCTTATCATTAAATAGGAACAAGAAAAGACAGAGAATGAGAAGGCGGAGATGCGGGACAAGGTTCAGGAAGAGATAAACATGTTACAACAGAATCTTAAGAAGTTGCAGCAGGTCAGTTTCATTCACTGGGGACACGTTATCTGCTTACTATACATACTTGACCTAACATATGCCTTTTACTATTTGTCGATGTAAGGCAGTGTAGAACCTAATTCGACGCCGCGTTCTGTGGTAAATGAACTGGGTCTACCCTGTTGTTCAGACCTGTCTGTCTGAAAACTTAGGATAAATACGGTAGATTTAAAACGCCTTCTTACACAAGCAAAAAAGTCTGTTTCAATATGTAAAGAACTATATAGAATCATGAGAATATATAATTAAATGAGTGTCGTCACGCGACAGGAGCGTAGGTGTAATGCGTACAGCGAAGCTAAGATAAGACTGAGTGTCCATCAGTTCAGTCTGAATTGGGCCTTAAACTGTGTCTCCCTTGTAACTTCGTCAAAATTGTTTTCCTCCCTTCTGAAAGGAATCTTCTCTAAAAGGAAAGAATTTGCTCGAGCAAATTCTTTCCTTTTAGAGGAGACCCCTTTTCAAATGGGATTTGGTCTACAGGAACGCAAACAGAGAGTCACAAAAGTCCACTGGAATCGCCTTAACCCTTTCAGCCATGCAGACCAAGGCAGATACATTTGCAAACAGTGTAGATCTGGATGAGAAATGAACCGTATCATCAGGATCTACACTGTTTAGCATTCTGTTTTTTTTTTTTTTGTTTTTTTTTTTTGTTTTTTTTTATTTACAACTGACCTTTTTGCCAACTGTGGACGTGTCCAAATGCAGAGATGAAAGAGTCTATTTCGGAAACTCAGGGATGAAAGGGTTAAACTCCACGATTATTTTACTACTGATTGTGCTGAGGCGGTGTTTCTGGTGTTGCCTGTTTTTGTTGAGCCTTATGGTTGCTCGGAGTCTCGTTTTCACTGACACTTTTCATATGAGCGAATTGTTGTTTGCAGGGCTGCATATACTCCCCATCACCCCACCCCTCCCTTGCACCGGCTTAAGTAGAATTCGACTTTTAAATATACCAATGACCCCAAGAAAAACAAAAAGTAAACCTGCGCTATATTGAAGTACGGGGAGACGTTTTAAGGTCGGCACATGGTACTTAACACCAGTTTGCAATGAAGTCAATAAAATCGATAATGGTTGCTCATTTTACTACCAGCTGATACTCTAAAAATGCTGGAAGGGTGAAAAACAGTGTACAGTCGAACCTCGATAGCTCTAACACCGATGGCTCATTTACCATGGCTAATTCGAACTCGTTTTTGAGTCCCGACGGAGTTCTTCCGATAGCTCAAGAAAACAAATATTTAGGGAAATTTTCTTATTTTATCGTAAAATATGTTGTGTGTACTCATTAGAATCGCCTCATCAAGGCGATTCTAATGAATACACTCAACATACAATTATTGTGTAGAAAGTCGAAAAATAAAACTCAAAATTATCGCCATTTACTTCTTGACTTGGCATCATAATTAAGCCTCAGTGGCTCGAACCACCCATGTCTTCTATGGTCCCAAAGATGTTCGAGCCATAGAAGTTCGACTGTATATCGTTGTCGGTTAAAAATAGTGTAGATCATGATCGGACGCCGTGTTCTGTGGCATCAGATCTGCTTCTACATGGTTTTATCAGACCAGTCTCTCTGAATGCTTAGGGTAAATACGGTTCACAAGTTGTGTTTTATTATATTTGCCGTACATATCATTACATAAATTGAGACCATTTTTTCTCATACTTTGTTGTACAGGAAGGACCAGATGTCAAGAACAAAGAGATAGAAGATCAGTTGATTCATCTGAAGACTAAGGTAGAAGAGATGACATTCGCAAACCGACAACTCAAGAGTGAACTGACAGATGCACAGACAAATCTGGCATTAATAAAAGGCGATTTTGCAGGTGTGAAACAGCAGCTGAACGAGAAAACACATGAATTAGAAATGTAAGTGTAAAATCTCCCGATATGGTGATGAGTGAGACTAGAATTTTTAATACGTTACTGCATCCTTTTCGCATCCAAACATGTTTGGTGGATACTCACTGACATTGTCTTCGGAAGGCGATTCCAGTGATAACCGCGAGATATGTTTTGGTGCCACTACGAAACGCACCTATTCAAATATATTGAGAATTTTACCGCCAAAACATGAAAACTTTTAAATGAAAAATTCTGGTAGTTTTCATATTTCATCTCAAAACATAGATTGTGGGTACTTGTTAGCACCGCCTCGGTGAGGCGGTTCTAACAAGTACCCACAATCTATGTTTTTGAGCAGTAATGGAAAAAATAAAATTTTACCCATGTAAATCCCAGTTTTACTGTTTAAAAGTGTGGTTTAAGGGGGGTCAAAACTAAATTGGCGTATATTCGCGATGTAGACATAAATACACTTTAACTACAGAGCTATACAGTGCCATGCGAGAGTGTACATATGAATTCTAAATCTTTTCTTAACCCATTTTTGACTGATTAAACTCTCTCCACACTATATACTGGAAGAGTCGAATTTCGATTGTATGTATGTCAAGCTATGCGATTTAGGCATTCCTAAAGAAAACTGGCTAAACTATATGCAAACAATTGAGACCCTGACCAGAGAGTGGAGTTGTCCAGATTAAAATGGGTTAAGTAATGTTCGTTTACCGTAATTGCAGTTAATACATAACCTATCAAATTTCTTGGCTCGTTTCTGACGTTTTCTTACATGTTTGCAGTTTCGTTGCCATGAACTTCCTTACAAACACCACATGGAGCATATTTAATTACAGCCCTCTATCCAGTTTAATCATGACTGAGTCTGGTGTCGGTACTTCGGTATTGCGTGAAAGTAGCTTACATCTTTTCCGGTATGGAATTTCAAACATGGCGCGAAAACCAAGAAGCAAAGATGCTTCTTATGAGTACTCACAATCTATGGGCTTTTTTTTTTTTTTTTTTTTTTTGTGTATGTGTGTGCGCGTGTGAAGACATCTAAAAAATATATATACATCTTTGAATATAAATTGGCTTATCTAGAGCTTAGATTACGAATATACATTTAAAATAGGCGTACCATATTTTACCTAAGTATTCGGACACCTCAACTCCTGACCATACTTGTTCTAAATTTTGAACAAATACAATTTACTTCCCGATGTTGTGACTAAAAAAACTGGATGAGTGGCAAACAGGGTAGACCCTGATGAGACGCCGCGTTTTGCGGCGTCTCAGCTGAATACTGCTTGCTCAGACCTTCTATCGAACACATACGGTAAATACGGTATTAACGTAATGGACAGTGTTTAGATGTGACAGAGAGCAACACAGTACTCATTTATATAGCGCCGTCTCACTGAAACATCATGTTCTAGACAAGCTGAATGCTGTAATAATATTATTGCGCTTTATTATTTTAGGGAGAAAGAGACAGTGACAGAATACATGCGAGAGCAGGAAAATCTCACGAGACAACTTCAGTTATTACAGTAAGTAGTTATTTACATATGAGCTGGGGCAGAGTATTTCCTACAAGATTTCATATGCGCCCAGCGGACTGAGCTCAGCCTTTGCATCTGCGCAGGCTGATAAGATTCCTCGCTGAACAAGCTTTGGGTCCTTGGCTACCAACACTGCCTTGCGTGAATGCAAAGGCTATCTGAGTCTTCGCTAGAAACAAATGCAGTCTTGTAGGAAAGGAAAACAGTGCATATCATTCTTGTCCGAAATTTTGAATAACTCAATTTTGCTACCTGTATATCGTGTTTAAATATGTTGGAATAATGATAAACAATGTAGACCCTGATTAAACGCCGCGTTCAGTGGTCTTAGCTAGGTCCACACTGTTTGTTCAGGCCCATTCTATAATTGTAGAATAAATACGGTAATTCTTACAGCGCCATTTTTCCATAACCAGAAGATTTTTAAACTTTAACTGTATTTTCCGAAGAGGCGATTCTTATAAAATGCAAGCCAAATTATCTTGGGAACAAAAAATAATATTAATAACATAAAATTTGTTATCTGCTAATTTTCGAGAAAAGTGTACAAAGGGCTGAATTACTAGCTTTATTGCATTCCTCGTGCAGCCGACCTCGGTGGCTCAATCGGATGCGCGTCCGACTGGTGATCAGGAGGTCGCCGGGTCCGGCAACATTCTTTCGTGAAGATTGATCATGAAATATATTGTACGGTCATACTCACTCTTCCCCTGATTCAAGAAGGGCAAATGTCAGTTTCTGGCGGAAGAATGTGCGCAAGTATTGGTCAACCGCTTAGAAGACTAAGCCTGTCGAGGAAAAAGGATGGTTAGGTAAACTGGACATGACCCTAATGGTTGACTGGGCCGTAAAACCTCAGCTCGGTCGGTCAACGTTCTGTATGCCTTCACTCATATAGTATGGCTACAGGTGTATAGTAGTAGTAGCACTAGTATTAGTACTAGCAGTGGTAGTAGTCGTAGTGGTAGAAGTAGCAGTAGCAGTAATATTGTTGTACCTTTTCTTTTCAGCTTCGCTTCCAACGACGAAAGTCATGGCTAGATCGAGTGGCTACGCAGACTGATCTAGGGTTTCGTTAATTACATATGCGTTAAGATTGATGGATTCGCTTCCAAGGGAGATCAGTCTGACCTGAAAATTTGCCTTCCTTTTCAAATGAGGGTACTAAATTGCTCCCAAGGGAATAATATTACCCTTTAATGGTCTGTGTTTGAACAGGAAGGCAACAACTTCTATTCTAGAGTGTTCTCATTTTTAGGTGCATGCTTCAATTAAATATTTGTTTATGTTACAGTGATGCGAACAAGCGTCTTCATGATACAAACGACGATTTACGTGAAGCAGTAGAGACGACTAGGCGAAAGTCACCAATGAGACAAAATTCTATCTCGGTAAGTATAGTCAAACCCTTTCAGCTCTGCAGGCCATAAAGTTTTTATTATTATTTTTATTATTATAACTTCTTTTGCAAACAGTGAATATCTTGATGAGACGGCTCATAATGAGCCACTGTTAGCCATTCTATTATGATATTTTGACTGACATGCCTTCTTGCAACAGTGAATGTGTCCAAATTTAAAGATGGAAGAGTTTACTTTAAAAAAAAAAAAAAAAACAGGAATGAAAGGGTTATTATAAAAACCTCTGTATCTGCCTAGGTTAGTCTTGAGCTCACTTATACATGTAAAACAGAGGAATATGATCTATATACCTGTATGTACAGATTTTAGTTATGG
The DNA here is from genome assembly GCA_964016985.1 of Anodontia alba. Taxonomy (NCBI): domain Eukaryota; kingdom Metazoa; phylum Mollusca; class Bivalvia; order Lucinida; family Lucinidae; genus Anodontia; species Anodontia alba. The sequence goes on along the minus strand of OZ024834.1, from coordinate 51,389,383 downwards.
GAAATGAACTGTTGCCACTATTTTTCAAATGCGCCTCGTAACAGTACCTGTCTTCATCACAATGTTGAGAAGTTCACTTATAAGTTTATTATGTTGATCCTTGGTCCTTGGATGATATCTTGGTTAAGCTGGATTATGATTTGATATTTGGTATGTAGCTTCATTTAGTAAACATTTATCAAGATAACTCAAATGACATCCCTGGGGTCAAAGTGGCCCAGACATAGGGGTCATTTTTTTATCTCACCTGAGCACAATGTGCTCATGGTGAGCTATTGTGGTCGGTCACCATCCGCTTTCGTTGTCTGTCCGTCCGTCCAATCACAATTACTTTTTTTGTATGAATTTTAATTAAAATTGGATAGAATGATCATTGGGTGGTCGTCCTTGGGAGATGTTCGAAGACTGAATAAAACATGCTTGCCATATACGGCAGTGCTACTCCATTTTAGGACCATTGTCACTCTTGAACACAAAACGTATACAAAAATCTTAAAGCAATCTACTTGTGTGAAACTTAAATGTTAAGTATGCAAATTTGTTAGCTTCGATAAGCGATATATGACACATCATGATCCTCTTCTTTCTAAAAGTTATAAAAGACCCCTGCGCATAGTTTTATTTCATATGTGTTCTCGTGAACTTTCATAATTCATAGTTTTATAATTTCCATAGTGCATATTATATTTTTCCTTTGGGTTCATTGAGCCTATTCTGGTTACTTCAAAAATCGAATAAAGGGATCAGAAATAGTTTTTTATGCATTAACATTCACCAGGTTCCTTGGGAGGCGGTTTTCAACACCTCCCAAGGGACCTGGTGAATGTTAATGTATGGAAAAAACATGTTCGCTTACTATTATTGCATAAAAACTGAAAACATTTGCTACATTTCGCGTTATTTCTTGCACTTTTTTTGGTTTCGCCTTTTCACTGATGTCTCGCGAACGTAATTTCCACGGACTATGCTTGTTCTAGGGCAGGCAGTACACATGTCGTGACGGCAGCAATTCTGTGGCCCCGGTACGAGCATATTGAAAGTTGCGTAGCCGTGCATTAACAGCGCGTGAATTGCCTTGTTAATACATGGCTTTTCGCCGGCTAATGCACTGCTGTTAATAACGTGCGACGCTTTTTATGCAATAATGCCACTTAAGCCGATGCTCGGGGCCGTATTCATCCCCGCAAACCTCATCGCTGCATATGAACTTGAATAAACCGAGTATCCGAGTTTCGTTCTTTTATGTGTTTTTGTTTCCAGAGCTAACTTTTTAGATTTTTATTTCAGTCTAATGCGAGCACGCTCCATAGTCTACCAGTTGACCGACGGGGTTCTCTGATGAGCGAGTATTTCCAGAGTACACCAGCGTAAGTTTCATTTTCCTTTTTTTAATTCATGTATATACTTTAAAAGAAATTCCCCATTGTATTACCGGTAAGAACAATACAATGTGTTAAAACCGTCAGTGATGAAGATTGTTTTCGCATAGTATACACGAGTACATATACAAGAGAAGATATAGAACAATACAGTTAACAAATATACGTTCGATGTCACTTGATTATGATTATAGTATAGAGACCAAACATGGCTTTTCATGCATTAACATTCACCAGGTCCCGTGGGAGGTGTTGAAAACCGAGGCCGAAGGCCGAGGTTTTCAATACCTTCCAAGGGACCTGGCGAATGTTAATGCATTGAAAAACCATGTTCGATCGCTATTATTGCATAAAAACTGAAAACATTTGCTATATTTATCGTTATTTCTTGCATTATTTTGATTCGCCTTTTCACCGATGTCTCGCGAACGTAATTTCCACGGACTATGCTCGTTCTAGGGCCGGGCAGTACACATCTCGTAACGGCAGCAAATCTGTGGCCCGAGTACGATCATACTGAAAGTTGCGTAGCCGTGCATTAACAGCGCGTGAATTGCCTTGTTAATACACGGCTTTTCGCCGGTTAATGCACGGCTGTTAATAACGTGCGACACTGTTTTTTATGCAGTAATAAGATGTTATCATTAACAGTGCTGACAATCAATAGTAACTGTGCTTGCAGCTTATATTTTTCCACTGTGATATTCGCTTTTCATTGTGACAGTTGCTTTTCCTTCGGTATCTTCCTTCCTCTCTTCTATTAATTCTTCTATCAGGGCCCACTATAAAATATTCTTTATGCTCAACTCAGGCGAGCATGAAATTTGTCCCGCTAAAAATCTCAAATTAGCAACAACTACAAACTCTTTCTTGCTAAATATAGCTGAGCATTAAACTTTCTCTGGTAAGAAATAATAAAATGGCAACTTTTATAAGTTCGGGGCTAGTTTTCGCAGAGAAGGGCTGACGTGGCGTTAAATCACAACACAACCAACCGACACAAACTGAAAGTTTTCGGTTGCTTTCGGTCTTAAAAGATTTAGCAAAACAAATTTAAATATTGAGGAGGAAAAAGGAAGACAATAAAGTACGTACCTCGTTACCTCCTGCAATATCACTTTTTACTGAGTTAATACTAGCAAAGTATCAGTCATTGTATTTTATATTAAAAAAAGAAAATGAAGAATTTCTAAATACATTTATGAAGTACATGCCCTTCGCATGCTCATACTTCAGACAACATACAACAGATTCTCCGTGTGCTGTCATACTTGACTATTGGATAACTCCTATTGTGTTAAACACAATAATTACAACGTGCCAAAAACCTTATCAGTATCCATTAGCTGACAATGGACATTTAGTGTGTTATGTTTCCGATATCACTGTATGTGGGGCGGTCGGATAATATGCAGACTTTCTGCCCTTTCTCAAAACCCGTTAATTATTTTTCAAAAAAAATATTTTTAGTCTTTCTTAAAGCATTCCCCAACTGCGTTTATATACTTTTGCGATCTCCTTGGAAGATTTTGTATTCCCTCTGCAAACCATGGAGTATCGCTAACGCTGAGGTACCGATTTATAGCTGAAATCCAATCCAAGCCGCCCTGGTTTCATATTTGTTTCCAGCGAGCTTTTTTCAACTCTGGAAACATATAAAAGCCACAAGGGGGTGAGGTAAGATCTGGGCTGTACAGAGGGTGGGACAACAATTGACACTTGAAGGGTTTAATACGTCCTACTGTAGATGGGTTGGTATGAGATGGGAATTGTCATGCAAAAGAAGGACATTTTTTCCGGGCTATCCTTGGACGCATCTTTGAGTTGTTTAAAAATTTCTTATAGATAGTATCTAGCAGTTGTAGTGCAATATTTTGGCATGAAATGACCCAGAATTATTCCACGTGAATTAATCCCAAAATACAACCAGCATAACCTTGCCAGCAGATGGAGACAATTTCTTCGGAGGTGGGGAACCAGCTCGTATCCACTGCCTTGACTGAGCTTTTGTTTCCGGTTCAGCATAATGAACCCACATTCCATCCCTAGTGACAATACAGTTCAAAAACTTATTTTCATCCCAAATGTTCTTTTGCCACGGTCACCCTAGACGCTTTTTGGTCTTCTGTCAATTGTTTCGGCACCCGCCTAGCACTTGGTCATACCTTCTGCGTAAAATCTTCTGTGCCGACGTTTTACCGATGCTAAACCAATTAGTTACCTCCTGCAATATCACTCTGCGATCTTTGTCGACAATAACCACAATATTTACCACCATTGTAGGAGTCACTGCTTCAGCGGGCCTTCCTGATCTAGGATTGACCCTTACGCTTGTCATATCCTCCCTAAACTGTGAAACACAGTTGCTAAATGTTAAACGGAATACGCAGGCTTTAGAAACACTTTTCTGCAACCTATGAAAAATGTGGGAAGGTATTTTTCACCCTCTAAAAGCAGGCATTTTATTACAGCTCCTCCAGCTTAGAGTCCATGTAAGCCCTAACACCTACCTTGCTTAAATGCACGAAACTTCTTGTATACACACTTCTCATTGAAAATGTGTAGGCAATAAAATGTAGTTTTTGCTCATATATAACATGTGTAGGTAGCCGCGTGTGGAAAGACAGGAGCATGAAAAGTCCGGATATTTTCCGACCGCCCCTCATATTCAACTTGACATAGTTACAACTCTGAAGTAGGCCGATAGCGGTCGAAAGTACTAATGTTCTGTTCAGGTCCAGCGCCATTAATGATTCTGTTCACTAAGATACAGATGTTTTACATGCGTGTCCTATGTGGCATGGCTTCAATACTTTGTTAGCAAAACATGTGTATCTGATAACAATATCAGCAATTTTTCACTGAAGAGCGATTACGACGTACACTGGAACATCAATGTGATTACATTAATTAATATGAACTTCTATAATTACAATTTCTTCTTAGATACCGAACAGTTCAGCGTTAGCACACAACACGCCAAGGACAAACCAGACGGCGGTATCATAGTTTGCCTGAAACGTTTAACTTAGCCAAAATATCCTATCAGAATTGTCTTATTGAACAGCGAATTTCCGAGTTAGCCTATCTTGCACAGTGCTCTATAATGTCTTTGGTGTCCGCACTAACAATATTTGCACAATAAGCTTCTGCATAGTGCAAAAAGCTGACTTTCTTTTATTTACTTTTCAATTCAAACTTGCAGATGATAGGCTAGTCTAGGACTACACTGTTCATGTATGTGAAATAATACCGTTTCTGTATAAACATTTCAATTCTACTATTATCACATTATTCACAAACTAACATTGTAACACACATTGAATGTTTTGCTAGCTGTTACACTTTGTTCTGTGGTCTTATAATTAACCCTGTTGGGGTTATGTAAATCGAAACTGTATTTTGCCATAAAATGGTTACTCCATGTTTTATGTCCTTGATATTGGGCTTTGAAAACATACAGATTTAACGTCACAGGACGCAGCTTCTGATCAGCGTCTGCACTGTTTCTCATTTACAACATTAGAAGCAATTAATGCTGTTTCCATGGAACATCCTAATTGTAAGGTAAACACGCCAATAAATATGATGATGATGATGATACTAAATTAAGCAAAAAATCACATACATTACGAAAACACGCCTATTCAAATATATAGAAAATTTCACCTCCAAAAATTGAAAATTTTCAGATAAAAAAAAAACTCTGAAATTTTTCATACTTTTGCTCAAAACATAGATTGTAGGTATGTTTTGAGCAAAAATAAGGAAAATAATGTATACCCCTGTAAACTATTACTTTACTATAATATAAACTATTACTTTACCTTACTATATAAAAGTGGGGTTTAAGGGGGTCAAAATATATAGGCATGTTTTCGTGATATATCACCAGAAATAAAAGACTGTGAATGTTTCTATGGCCATCATGATGGCGAAAAGAAATACAAAAAACATAAACGATGTCTTTTATAGCAGTATGTATATATGCTTGCTTCGTATAAACTTTATTTCATGTTAAATAAATTTGTGATATTTTGTGGTAATTAAATTTCTTTCAACAGAATTTCAGTCCGCTCGAATGGCTGCTGGGTCAGGGTCTGGTACAGCTTATTATTACGGTGATTTAAGCACCGAGTAACTGCATGTTTTATTTTAAAATGGCCCGCAGTGGCATATTTTTACAACTGACTTTCTTCTACAGAGTCGAGGTCTCCCAGTGGCCTAAAGATATTTCGGATCACGAGGTCCCGGGTTCGAATCCCACAGGAGGCGGAATTCAGCTCATGATTGTACGGCGCTTCAGTGCGCAGAGTATTTCATTATCGCTCTTCCATCGTCTCGATGTGACTTAAATAATATTTAAAGGGCGTAAAACACCATGTCATCATTATCATCATCACCGTCTATGTCAAAGTCAGGCTTAGGAGTTTGTTTTGCATTTTGCATTTTCTGAATATTACTTTGAGGTGGCAGTCAAATGACTTTACCTTCTACTGTTTCCAATAGCAGTATTTCCATCAGTTAGAAATAAAGGAAGTAAGCTCGTGCTGTTACTCTTTGGTGCTTTATTTGTAGGATACGATCACGGCTGAATTCTCAGTCCTCTATGATAGAGGAACAGGAACAGCGCACTGTCTCGGTACAACATTACGCACATAATGCACCTAGAATCATTCACCCCAAGATAGCACATCAAGACACGTGTGAATCGGATGCTGGATTAGTTGAAGATATAGGTATATGTTCTTTCTATAAGCTATTTGTGCAACAACAAGGTTAATATCTACGTCATCACGAAAACATACCCATATAATTTTGACCTCCTTAAACCCCACTTTTATGTAGTAAAACTGGGGTTTACAGGGGCATGGATTATTTTTCTTATTTTTGCTTAAAAACATAGATGTGAGTACTCGTTAGAACCGCCTCACCGAGGCGGTTCTAACGAGTATCCACAATCTATGTTTTGAGCAGAAATGTGAATAAATATCAGAATCTTTTGTCTTAAAATTTTTAGTTTTTGGAGGTGAAATTGTCTATATATTTGAATAGGCGTGTTTTCGTAATGTTGCAATTCATTGTACCAATTAATGGTACTTTTTTATCATCATTTCGACATGTTTCATTAACATCACAGTGATACCACACCTGCACGTGTACGCCTGTCAAACGAAAAGCTGTGCTTCAAGTAGAAAAGACCAGGGCCCAGTTGTTCAAAGCGTCGTTAACTTAACGAGCTCGTTAAGGGTCATTTCGTTAACTGTTTTAGAGGATTCAATATACAATATTCTGATATTTTTTGCTGAAAAAATGTGAGTAGCTTTTGCACTGCAAAAGCTACTCACATTTTTTTCAGCAAAAAATTTCAGCATATTTGCGCATCACTCGATGTAAATTTTAACGAATCGTTAACTAACGATGTCGTTAGCTTTGAACAACTGAGCCCAGTGTGCCAAGGGAATGCAATGGGAACATAACAAACAACTCAAGAATCATGAGCCGCTAAGTCAAACAACTCACCTTCGGACATGTGCGCCTAACAAAGAATCAGATGAGACTGCGTATTCGCGTATACTTAACAGAACTGTGCGCAGTTTGGATAACCAGAGATGCAAAATTTCTTAATACGGACATGGAGGATTCTGATCAGACTGCGTGTATGCGCAGGCTGATCTGAGTCTTCGTTGGGCGCATGTTCCAGAAAGTACTTTTTCTCACATTTCGGCTCTCATGGCTCCATTGGTATGTTTCCTCATCCCTTAAAGTATTCAAGTATGACGTAGTTGAAGTATACACAGTTGAATCTCGGTATCTCGAAGTCCAAGGGGCTCTCTGAAAAAAAAATCGTGATATCCGTACCTCGACATATCAGATGTACAGAATTAAGGAAAAACTAAATTGAACAACCACATTTCACAAATGGGTATGCAATATACTGAAGTTAGAAGTATATTGTGGAAAAGAGGAGAAATTGCTGCTTAGGAGCAATTTCTCACCTTTTCCATAATATTTGGTTACCTGTTGTTAGATTTACATGTTAAAACAGGGACCAGATTTTCACTTCAAGATAAGCGGTTATTCGAGATAAGCGAAGTCGAGATAATGGGAGTCGACTGTATATTGTTTTAAATCCGAGTACAATATTCTATAAACGAAATAGTCGTGCACAACTTACAACATACAAAGACAATACACTACCACCTGAAATAGAAAGTATACAAAGGTAAGTTTTGTAGGCGAGTGATCGTTAGCATAATTCTTCTTCTTCTTATTATTATTATTATTATTATTATTATTATTATTTCCAGACAGTGGCCATTCAACGCTTCGTGATGGAAATGAGAACGATTTTGACACTGAGGCTTTCTTAAATGATGCGGAGACAATGCAGAGGGTTTTGGCAGAGAAACGACGGCGATCAAAAGCTTATCAACAGACATTAATCGAGGTATAGGTGCATAATATGTAAAGCAAAAGAGAAAAGTTATTTATTACCATATTTACCCTTAATATTGCGACACTGTCTTCTTACAGTACTTGTCCAAAATATTCCAACTACTCCATTTTTACTACCTGTCCATATGGCTAAAATTGCAGGATGAGTGGTAAACAGAGAAGTCAGACACATCTGATCGGGGTCAACACTGCTTGCTTATATTTTTTCTGACCTGATACTTACCGTAAATACGGTAGTTTCTCTCTCTCTCTCTCTCTCTCTCTCTCTCTCTCTCTCTCTCTCTCTCTGTGTGTGTGTGTGTGTGTGTGTGTGTGTGTGTGTGTGTGTGTGTGTTATTCCAAGTATCTTTGTATGTTTGTTTATAACCTTGTTCGATCGAAATTGAATACGTTTGAACCAAATGCCTCAAAACGTTTAGTAGGTAGGCTGCTCACTTATACCAAATTGTAATTGCGATACTTGTAGAGCATTTTATGAATGAATTAGCAGAAAATGATAATATTTCACTTTCAAACAGGTATATGACAAATTAACTAATGAACAGTGTTTGATTCAAACAAAACATGTCATCCGATAGCGTGATTACTTGGGTATGAAACTCATCCCTTTGGAACTGATTTTTCGTATCAATAAAACACTGTTGATTATTGTCGGCTTTACAGAAAACTAAACATGAGGCGATTATGAACAGTGTAATGTCATTATGCAAGAACAAAGTTGACGTGTTTGCATACCTCATTTTTTTCCACTAGAAATGTTACATGCCTCTGAAAAGGAAATAGGATATATGCTGAACTTACACATATTGGGTATTTTCAATGACAAAAGTTTTGTCTCTTGGGTGTGTCTAAAAACAGCATCAGAATCCATTGTTATCCAAAACTTCGCCCTTTCCCTCCTATATGGCCTCATTTAAGATATCAGATATCTGGGAAAAGAATGTCATGAATAAAGCCGTAATATGGAATATGGAATTATATTTTAGGATGTTGACACCCATGATGAATTTGATACAGAATCTGAAGCTTTCTTTGACACAGTGGACAACAAACTACTGCATACTAGTTTCGAACAAAAACGTCTTGGGTCAATGAGCAGTAGATCATCGTCAAGAAGTTCAAGGTCACGTGAAGGTCGAGATTCGTCGGCGGGTCGAGGGCCAAGACGTCAGAGCACGCTTGTACAAGATGTAAGTGCAGCCTGGTGAGGGACAGCTACCATCAAAACTGGTACCCATGCTTGAGCAAAGGTTTACAATGAGATGGATATCCTTTCGTGGAGTAGGGAGACAGTTCTGTCTTAACTGGTTTGCCTCCCTTGTGAAAATGTGCCTATTCTAAACGAAAATAATTGCTTCACTTATCACAAGGCGCTTGCAGTTCAGGAAAGCAATCAAGAAGTCACAACAATTGCTTCGCTTATAAAGAAATGATAGAAATTCTACCAGGTGTATCCAATCCCCATAAAGAATGAACAGAAATATAGGGCCCAGTTGTTCAAAACTAACGATGTCGTTAGTTAACGATTCGTTAAATTTTTAATCCAGTGATACGCAAATATGCTGAAATTTTTTGCTGATAAAATGTGAGTAGCTTTTGCAGTGCAAAAGCTACTCACATTTTTCAGCAAAAAATATCAGAACATTGTGTATTGAATCCGCTAAAACAGTTAACAAAATGACCCTTAACGAGCGCGTTAAGCTAACGACGCTTTGAACAACTGGGCCCAGATTTTAAAATATTCACCCTTACTAGATTGAACTCTGAATTTTACAGAGTCACGCCAATAGAAAATATATCCGCGATGTATATTTAAGCAACAAGAATCCAGATTAGCCAGCGATGCCATAAAGTCTGATAATGGCCTTTGCAGGACATCTATATATTCTAAAGTACATAATTATTTTGTAAGATGACAACGAACACCGTACTTAGACTAAGCTGATGCACTGGCTCATCTGTTTTTTTACTGTCTGGATATGCCAAGAAGGCACATTGTCACATGGCGTTTGATCACGGTCTGAAGTTTGCGGTTTCGGACGTGACTGGTAGAGCTACTGCAATTTTTTTTAGCGTTCATCCAGCAGTGAATACTCATCGTTAGGAGCCTAGTTACAGCCAGAAAAAGGCAGGGATCGGTCCAAGCTTTCATTTGCTGTACCCAAGACATTTTGACCGCTTACACCGTAGCATTTATATGGGACACACGTACATTTACCTTTTTATAAATCTTCTTTCTGAAAACTAACACCAACGCTTCTGTTTCCTAAACTCGACAAAAAATATCAATGTGTTTAGTAAAAAGATCGTTGCCTAACAAGTAATCCAGCGAACTAAAACTGTTTCTTTTAACGACCAGCAAAATGATTATAAATGAACTTTGCTTAGGTAAAGTGCACATAGTTGGTCATTTCTGTCAAAAAAAAGCAGATAGTCTACTGAACTTCGTTTAGTTGTAAACAATTACACAGTGTCACATACTTTGATAAAAATACTGAATTTATTGCAAACATTCTTTACACACATACAACTCATGTCAAAAACTGCCAGTGGTCTTTACCTTTAGCAAATGCAACGTTTCAGCGTATATTTGTGTTCGAACATGGCATTACGAAAACACACCCATTCAAATACATAGAGAATTTTGCCACCAAAAAATGAAAACTTTCAGATGAAAACTTCTGGTCGTTTTCATATTTCTGTTCAAAACATAGATTATGGGTACTTGTTATAACCGCCAGGGCGAGGCGGTTCTAACGAGTATCCACAGTCTATGTTTTGAGCAGAAATAAGAAAATTAATGTTTACCCCTGTAAACCCCAGTTTTACTGTACAAAAGTGGGGTTTAAGGGGGTCAAAACTATGTAGGTGTGTTCTCGTGATGGGTACATTGGTACTTTTATCTTAGACTGCTCTTAGTTGATGTGCACAATTTACCTCAAAACCTTTTTAATTTGATGCAACAAATAGGGAAGAAGATACACTTTCGCGGAGACATCTCTGTCAGAATTGTTTTCCCGCCATCTGAAGAGAAGTTTATTCTAAAAGTATGAATTCGCTCCCTTTATATATGTGTGACAAAACAAAAAAAAAAAAAAAAAAAAAAAAAAAAAGGATGTCACAAAAGCTGTCGCCCTTTTAAAAATGTCATAAAATCTACCAAGTGTATCCAGTCCTCTTGATATATTTCAGGAGGCGTATGGGAAATGGTTTTACTTGGTTTATTTCAGAACACTGCAAAACAGCTCAGCAAGGCTCCCGAGCGGATGTTTAAAGTTGTTCTAGCAGGTGACGCTGCTGTGGGTAAATCTAGTTTGATCATGCGGTTATGCAAGGGGAAATTTGTCAGTAATCTCAGTTCGACATTAGGTAAGCTACATTTAGGTTACCTCACTTCAACAGTTGCCCGCTTTGCTTTCTGTGTCTTTCCGTGTATTCTATGTTTGTGTCGGTTGAGCGTTTATTATCATTATTATTATTATTATTATTATTATTATTATTGTTAAATTTAAATCTATGGCGAAGATTTGATGACAGTAAAATCGATTTAAACCATCACGGAAACATGCCTATGTAATTTTGACCCCATTAAACCCCACTTTTTTATGGTAAAACTGGAGTTTACAGGGGTATACATTATTTTCTCTAATTTCTGCTCAAAAACATAGAATGTGAGAGGCGGTTCTAACGAGTACCCACAATCTATGTTTTGAGCAGACATATGAAAAATGTCAGAATTTTTATCTGAAAATGTTCAGTTTTTGGTGGTAAAATTTTCAATATATTTGAATAAGCATCTTTTCGTAATATTTGGTTTCACAGGAATGTGTTGAAAGGCTTACTTGAGCAAACATCTGTTTAGTTTGCATTGCTATTGCGTTAAATATTACCCATAAACATTAATTGTATTTCGTGTTTGACTGAAAGCATGAATTAACACTTCTTACAAATTATCACCTTATGAAAAGTGTCACTTACTCGTGTGATTATTTCGCACTCAGTAATCGGCAGTTTAAATGGTACAACGAAAGCTAAAATAACTTCCAGTAGAGTTTTGTCATATTGCTATGTGCACAAAAAAAAAAAGATTTATTAATCTAATTCATTGTAATTATATATAAAAGTCAAAACAGGTTGCCTTTGGAAACAAAGAATACACAAAATCACGAAAATCGGAAACTCGGTTTGATTGAGTCTCTTCATATGCAACACTGTAGTTTGTAGCCAGAATGGGCCTAATGATCCCAAAGCAAATAAAATATAACCTGCACTATGATATATATCATACACGTCTGTAGAATATTTTCGCGGAAATCATTTTCTACAAACCGTTAATTAATCACATTAAGTCCTTTGCCTATTGCTTGTAATAAGAGGTATATTTACCATAATCATCGGAGAGACAGGCGTCTGATCAAGGTGTATACTATTTGCAAATCAGCAGTAGTATCTTAGATCCATCATCTGTTAGCCAAATGGACTTGTTCAATGTTATCGGTACAGTAAGGATTAATGTATCCGAATTTTTAATGTAAATACAATGTATGTTACGCGTCTTCCAATAAAACAATGAATACATTTTGTTGAAGAGAAGATAACTCAAACAAACTGTTCATCTATCTACAGGAGTTGATTTTCAGACTAAATTGATCGAACTCGATGGACGGACAATAGCACTGCAGCTCTGGGATACAGCTGGGCAAGAAAGGTACAACATTAGCTGTTTGTCTTCTGTAGAAACCTGTTTTGATTGTGTTTTGATATTTAAAGTAAATATTATATTTTTATACTTAACGCAACCGAATGACTTATACACAGACATATTAAAGCACGAATGAACAAATATGTCATGTGGTTGTGAGCGTATATGGGTTTGTAATGTTTCATTAAGGAGACCCGAAGCTATCAGAATATCATGAACAATAGGACGTTAACAGAACAAAATCAGTCGTCTGGTTCACAAAAAGCCCGCATATTCCAAGCAAACGCTGCTGAAAATGAAAACTAAACACAGTACGATCGTTGGTCGCTTTTTCCGATTTTCATATGAATTATTTAATTCACTGTTGCCGGTGTTATTAAGCAAAAAGGCAGATACTCTATTATATATGTGTTTGAAATTGTACATATATGTAACGATGCAGACTTGTTGAATGCTGCTGCAGAACTAAGGTCGCAACTGAATGCTCGAAAAGTCTTTAACAGTTGTGCCGATCCGTAAAAACATGGACTTTTTAAACACATGAAGCAAATTATTGTTAACCCTTGTCATGCTGAATAAATTAAGATGCCATGCCCACTTCTAATTTCCAGTCAATCAGATTACTTGATCCGTGTTTTTGAAAGAAATTCACTTTTAATGACAAACAGTGCAGATCCAGATCAGTTGGCTTCTTTATAGCCAACTGGTTTAGATCTACCTTGTTTGCTAAGACAGGGCATTCGTGTTTAGCAAGATAAGGGTAAACTTTATAATGAAAGCAGAACGACGAACATTTAATCAGGTAACTCATTCTGGTTTTTAATTTCACAATGAGTAATATTTTATAACATTATAATATTTTTCGCGTCTATTTAAGGCGTGTTCTCTATTCGCTCATTTAGTTACTGCTCTACAGGGTTCGGGTTCGTCTTTTTAGTGCGCATATATTTGTTATATTTTCCAGGTGTTTTGAATTGTATAGGTTTAATTCATAGAGTTTATCATACCTTTTCTAGTTGTTTTCTTTTCTGACCATGATCTTCGAAGCTGAGCTGTATATACCGTATTCGACCTAATTACCGCACTGTGCGCTTAGGTTTTTCAAACTTACAGGACACTCTCATTTGTGGTCAAATATGTATCTATCTACTAAGGATACACTATAAAAAAAATAAGAAAAGGACTTATTTAATGATGACTACGCGAATTTTTCTGACTTTCTTTACAAAGGCATATGTTGTGGGTACTCATTTGAATTGCATCGACTTGTTGATGCAATTCAAATGAGTACCCACAACATATGCCTTTGTAAAGAAGTAAAGAAAAAAGTTACACTGGTTGTAATCTGAAGACTACGGAATTTCTTGACTGTGCGCTTATAGGGGTATATGCGGTAATTAGGTCGAATACGGTATACGAAATCTACATTTGCCTCTCCATTATATCGCCATCATTTCTTCTACCTTACAGCACTTCCAGCTATAAAACTAGATAGCTGCGTTATAACAAAGACCATGGCATAAGTATCAGCAAACTGCGCAACCCAGTACAAAATGTTCGAAACTGCTCATACAGAATATTATTCGGCTTCTCTGAAGAGACTCGGAAGCAAGCATAATATCGCAGAGCATCCGCAGTTCTCATATATTCAAATTATACTCGACTAATATTGACCACTTGTATTTTTTTCTCTGCTAGATTTCGAAGTATTGCAAAATCCTACTTTAGGCGGGCGGATGGGGTTCTGTTATTATACGACTGCACATATGAACGATCTTATCTCAGCATTAGAGAATGGATGGAGTCGATTGAGGTATGCGAGTTTCTGTTTTCGAGACTACCTCTGTTCTCAAAGAACTTAATTTTGTACGTGAATGGGAAAATTTATTAAAAATAAAATCATAATACAAGTATTTGGTTTGGAAAAATTATCAGTACCAGAAATCACGCAGGTTTTTCCCTTATTTTACCACTATGCATCACGAAAACATACCTATATAATTTTGACCCCCTCAAACCCCACTTTTATATAGTAAAACTGGGGTTTACAGGGGTATACATTATTTTGCTTATTTCTGCTCGAAAATATAGATTGTGGGTACTCGTTAGAACCGCCTCGTCGAGGCGGTTCTAACGAGTACCCACAATCTATGTTTTGAGCAGAAATATGAAAAATATCAGAATTTTTTATGTGAAAATTTTCATTTATTGGTGCTAAAATTTTCAGTATATTTGAATAGGCATGTTTTCGTAATGGGAAGCTGAGGACGAGAGTTGTGGTCCTGTAAAGCTAGCTTAAGCTCCCTATCCACGGTACTTTCCTTGTGGTACTTCATCACGAAAACATGCCTATATAATTTTTACCCCCTTAAACCCCACATTTATATAGTAAAACTGGGGTTTACCGGGGTATATATTATTTTTCTTATTTCTGCTCAAAATCATAGATTGTGGGTACTCGTTAGAACCGCCTCGCCGAGGCGGTTCTAACGAGTACCCACAAATTATATATTCTGAGCAGACATATGAAAAATATCAGAGTTTTTTTTTTGTTTTGTTTTGTTTTTATCTGAAAAGTATCAGTTTTTGGAGGTGAAATTTTCTATATATTTGAATAGGCCGGTTTTCGTTATGTTTGTTAACTGTTGTGTAGTGTTTCACTTTCTATTTTTTTTTTCAACAATTATGTGAATTTAAGATAAATTCAGTTAGATTTGGGAAACAGAGTTGACACCATTTTGGGAAAGAGTTGCCAGCTCTGCTTTCCATCTGTTCATTTTATGACAGCCTAATTGTATTTGTGTATTTGTCTGGCTTTCCCTTAGATGTTAGGAGCTTGATTTGGATCTGATTTTATCAGTTCCTGAGTTCACTTATTTACTTAGTATAGTTACTTATGGCTGTTAAATTCAATCCGCAATCTTTGGTTGTGCCTTTCATACGAATCTCACAAGCTAAGTATAACGGATTCTAAAAGGACTGGCCCTTGCGAGCACAGTTTTTTCTATTATATAACTAATTATTATTGCCTTAGCATTTGTCAGCATAATAAGTACATCAACGTCTACGTCATGCGAAATAAATATTTTACAGAATATGCGGACAGCGAGTGCGTATAAATGTATCAATGCCTTCAGTATGTAACATTTCGTTATGCAAATGTGTCAGTACAGGATAGTTTAGACTTCGACTGTTCGAAAGTAAGTTAGTTTCACTTGCCTCAGCCACCTTTTGTGTTTAGGTGGCCTTTCGGAATGCTACTAACATTGTTTTCTTATAAAACTCTTATAATGGGAAACTTTTGTTTTTCAATTTCTATCAAACGTATAAATAAATATAGTATAAACATGAAGTTGAACTGAACGCAGACTGCAGTCATATCATGTATCTGTCAGAATTGATTATCACATTAAAGTCTACGCAGGAGGGTTCCATCAAGAAACTACCCATAATGCTTTGTGCTAACAAGACAGACCAGCGGCCGGAGGCCGAATCTCAAGGAAGGAAAATTGTGTCTTATGACGAAGGACAAAGGTTAGCTAGGGTAAGTCTTTGTGACACTCGTGTACAGTGATTTAACAAAGATAATTTTCTTAAATACCTTTCAGCTACACATTTATCAGTACATGTATACAATAACTAAATTCAAGACTTGCATCATTGTCTTCCTTTCTATTTGAAAAACAAAAACATTATTCCATTGACCTTAACATGACAAAATGGTTATATAATTAAGCTTTGTTTTATTTTTATACGAAACTTTATAAATGTTATTTTATCAAAAAAAACAACAACAAAAACTTCGTATTATCCATAAGCATAAGGATAAGACCACCAAGCTATATATTCTCACATACTTTATTTATTACTCAACACTTCCTGAGATACAAATATTTTTATGTGTCTTGCTAATGTCTGGTAGAGTAATGTGCACTTGATAAGGTCACATATAGTCGAAAAGCCTGTCTTCAGACGGACAAACTAGATCTGTACATTAAAGTTTCACTTGTATCGGAGAAATTTGATCCCCGAACCATATTGTACCTGTGGAGCTGTGGAAAATACTTCTCACTTCCTTTTTAAATGTCCGAAGTTCAATGCCTTTCGTAGAGAATTATTGCTTACAGTTAGCAATTATGTTGAACCATCGGAAGCTGTTCTTTTGTTCGGGGATGATACATTATCAGATGAAGGTAATGAAGTCATTTCCCGGGCAGTTCATAAATATATACAACAAACCAAACGATTTTCAACAAATAATTAGACTTTTGGATTTAACCTGGAAATGGTATGTTACAGTAATCAACAAGCGTACTTACTGATGTTCCACGACACTGATCACGACTGTTATCATTATTACTAATTATCGTCGCGCAGACTTCTTTTCCTGTCTTCCTTTCTTCTTCTCTTTCTTTTCTTTCTTTTTTTAATCTTCTTCTTTTCTTTCTCTTTCTTCCTATCTTGCTTTCATTATTATTGAATTGAACAATGAATTATTCATGAAAAATGTTTACATACTCCATTCATTGTGTAACTTTACTGCAGGAGATGATTCAAAGAAGCATGATATGCTTGTTTTCAAATCCTGTATGATTGTGCTATTGTATTCTGTCTATGTACTTAAATGTAAATGTTTTGACAAATTGAAATAAAATATTGTTTAAACCAAACTAGATCTGATAACACCTCGATCTTACATATACCTTTACAAATGACAGTACCAGCATCGCTTATACAAATAATCTGAAAGCGGGATAATTTTGAAATGCAGAAGAAAGAAGATAAGAACTTGCAGATTCGGGCTCTTCATGAGAGATAATGAAAACGCAAACTTTCTTATGCCCGCTAGCAAAGCGATAATCGGTAGTCTATTTCGACATGTATGTCAGATCGCATTAATCTCTAAATGGCCAGACAATTAAAACATCATGGTATCGAAATACCCGGTGGCGGATTTATGACCTCCAAACAAGCACTGAACTATAGCTGCTTTGATCACAAAATAGTCTGAAAGTAGGGTGAGGACGGGTGGTTTTTTGGACAAACATTAAAGATAAAAAAGGCAATAGAAAGCAGACTCGGTTTGATCAGTCTGTTCATAAGAGATATTATTACATCTAAAAGTTTTGATAAACGGAACGACTTTCATTTTGACATTGCAGATTCTTGTATTAGACGGCAACGTCCTACATGCTACGCCATATGGATATTCTTAATCCTTAAGCAGTTCCAGCTAACAAATACTGTTCAGGCCTCGTCATTCAAAACTAACCTGACTTATAGGCTTTACGAAAAGTCATTTAGGCGGTATTTATCCAGGTAAAAGTCGATCTAGCGAGCATGTAAATTTTGCAATGTGTTTTAGTCGGGTCGGGGATCTTTCAGCCTAAAATGTTGTGGTGTGTATTTAACCTCAGTAAAATGGAGTACTCCACTGCGTCTTTACATAGGGAAACACATTTAACCTTTATTTCTGTATTTTCAGGAATATGGTGCCTTATTTATTGAAACCAGTGCTAAAGATGGTTCCAACATATTAGAATGTGTCACCGAATTAACAAGGTTTGTAGTTAATTACATTCTGTAAAGCATGGATCCATCAGAAGCAAGGCACACACCACAGAAACGAAAATGGCAGACTCGTCTATATTCAATCTGTTCATTAGCAGTACTGTAACGCTGTTTATGTCCTCTAGTGACGTATTTAACAGTACCCGTTTATCTGAAGTAATTAACCCATATATGCCTAGTGGATTCTTCTACTACAACCCTTTGGACCTGTCTTTTTCAATAGAAGTGGTGTCTGATTAGTTTTTATTAATACCATGTTTTATAGAAATTCATTTATTTAATGCAAACAGTGTAGACCTTGATCAAACGCCGCGTTCTGCAGCGTCTGATCAGGGTCTACGCTATTTTCTAATGTCCCTTTTATGGAATGCTAGGCTTAAATGGGTTAAACGGGCTCATTTTATCCCGAAAAACCAAAATATAGAAACTACACTAAAGTTCGGAGAGACGTTTTTGACCGCCATACTCAACACCAGCTGTGGATCCTTCGAAAGCAGCGATCACACAACACAGAAACGAAAACAGAAAACAGAAGTCTCAGCAAATAAGATAGGGTGGGACCCGGTCTTACAACACCCTTACCCCTTCGGCCTCGGTTTTCAACACCTCCCACGGGGCCTGGCGAATGTTAATGCATGAAAAACCATGTTTGATCCCTATATTGAAGTATATGTCAACGAACAGAGACTGTCCAAATTGTGCTGCACAGATGCGCACTCTTATCTGGATCTTCGCTGTTAGCATATGGCATATATGGGTCTAAATACCACGTTGCGCATCAGTTATGGTATAACTTTTGTTCTGTTGCTTTCTTTTCAGATTAATGCGAGCTAACGAAGATCTGGAGGTGAAGACAGTTGGTCTACAGTTACATGACAAAAACCCTGAGAAAAGTAAAAGTTGCTGCGGAAGCTAAAGCTGAAACAGTACTTCGTCTTTTTTTTTTTTTTTTCATTATTACGCCATAGAGTTTTATCCTTGCGCAGGAGTTACCACAACAAGTACTGTTTTATTATACAATCCAAAGAGTCTAACGAAAGATCTGATATCGGTCACAAACAGGCAAGAAGGTCCAAACTTCAACACAGTGGCAGTCTTTTATTGCATATCTTCAGAAAAAAAGTTGATGAACAAAATGCTGCGGTGGAAATACGAATGCAGATATGAAGTTTGTACCTTGCGTAAGCCTATTTTCTAACTGGAGGCTCAAAACTATTTGCAACGTCGCAAAAGGGACTTCAATGTCATATGCCATAAGTGAAGGCCGAGATCAACCTGCGTGTCTGTGCAATCTGGCTAGGACCTCTATTCATCGATATTTTTGTAAGCGTGCAACAAAGACCCTGGTCAGACTTTTCAAATGCACAGACCGGTGTAGGCTTCTTTTCCTCATATTACGACCGATGTTTTTTTTTTTTTTAGCACCATGTGAATGTACCTTATTCAACCTAATTACCGCACGGTGCGCTTAGGTTTTTCAAAATTACTGGGAACACTCATTTGTGATAAATTATGTACCTACCTACTAAGGATACATTATAGTAAAAAAAAAGATCAGAAAAGAACTTATTTGATGATGATTATGCGAATATTTCTGATTTTCATTATAAAGGCATGTTGAAGGCACTCATTTGAATTGTATCGACAAGTCGATGCAATTCAAATGAGTATCCACAACATATGCCTTTATAAAGAAGTAAGGAAAAAGTACACTGGCTGTAATCTGAAGACTACGGAATTTCTTGACTGTGCGCTCATAGGGGTATGTGTGGTAAATAGATCGAATACGGTATATATGTACCGTACCCTAGTTATTCGGCGAGACAAACCTGAGCAAACAGAATAGCTATCTTATTAGGGTCTACACTATCTGCTGCTCATCCAGAAATAGTAGTCATTTTAATCCTTGTTCTGCTGAATAAATTAAGATCCTACGCCCTATTCAAATTTCCAGCCAATCAGATTACTTGATCCAGATTGTTGATATAAATTCACATACTGAATTGCAGACAGTGTAGGTCCAGATCAGTTGGCTTCTTAGAAGCCAACTGATCTGGATCTACAGTGTTTGCAAAGGTAGGGTATATCCAAGGGTTAACAGGTTGTAAATGGACTTTTTTCAAATTTTAGGACAAATATGGTAAGACATATCCGTATATTTAAGATAAAGATGGGATTAACCATCTGTTGTCACATTTACTGAAACAGCTATGCTACTGTATGGATGCTGAATTATCTGAATAAATAAATACCGTTGACTGTAACTGATGTCAAATGTGTCCATTATGTAACAGTGGTTCTTGGCAAAGCTTTGTGGCAATATACATTTCATCCTTGTAATGCAGCTTTCTTTCAGAGATGTCTGACCAAGGTCGACATAGCTGGAATGAACTCACCTTAAACGTAATAGTGTCGCTGCTTGCCGAAATGCGCTGGTGCACAGGACAATTTGTGAACAATAAAGGACTACACCAATCTACATCACAAAAAACAGGCCTATATAATGTTGACCCCCTCATTTATATAGTAAAACTGTGGTTTACATGGGTATACTTACATTAGTTTTCTTATTTCTGCTCAAAAAATAGATTGTTGGTACTCGTTAGAACCGCTTCGCCGAGGCGGTTCTAACGTATATCTATAATCTATGTTTTGAGCAGAAATATGAAAAATATCAGAGTTCTTTATCTGAAAATTTTCAATTTTTGGAGGTGAAATTTTCTATATACTTGAATAGGTGTGTTTTAGTAATGATATGCTGACAACGACCTGTGGTGTTTGCAAATAATTTCTGCGGGATCTGATGTGGGTCTACACTGCTTAATCAGGCCTATCTTCTCGAATAGGGTATTGTTAAAGGTAAAAAATGCTCTCAGTGGGGATAGAAGAGTAGCATCTCATCCTTTCAGTAAGGGGGTTAAGTTCATTCGGGTTAGAATGATCTTCCGTGGAGGTATGTCCATTCCCCTTAAACTTCACATTACGGAAACACGCCTAATCAGATATATTAAAAATTTTACAACCAAACAATTATGATATTTTTCAAATTTCTTCTCAAAACATAGATTGTGGATACTCATTAGAACCGCCTCTGCGAGGCGGTTCTAACGAGTACCCACAATCTATGTTTTTAGCAAAATAAGAAAAATAATGTATATCCCTGTAAACCCCACTTTTAGTATATAAAAGTGGGGTTTAAGTGGGTAAAAAGTATATAGGCGGGGTTTCGTAATGATAGGTATAACAGACATACTATATAATGACATCATATCTCGTAGATATAACGCTAAAAATGTGGATTTCACAGATCTGATTTGAATAAGAATCAGATATTTTGATTTAAAGACTTTCGCCAACTAGTGGGCATTTTTTCATTCGTTCTTATAAAAAGCATTTATTTGAAAGGATGTAGATATTTTAAAATGTTGCCTTGCATATTTCTGTGAAGCCATACCAGACAATAATATATCCACTTTTCATTGTTGATACGCATAACGCATTTGTTGATAGCAAATCATTGCATCACGAAAACATGCCTATATAATTTTGATCCCCTTAAACCCCACTTTTTCATAGTAAAACTGGGGTTTACAGGGGTAGACATTATTCTTTTTATTTCTGCTCAAAAACATAGATAGTGGGTACTCGTTAGAACCGCCTCATCGAGGCGGTTCTAACGAGTACCCACAATCTATGTTTTGAGCAGAAATTAGAAAAAATATAAGAATTTTATCTGGAATTTTTTATTTTTTGTGGTAAATTTTTCAGTATATTTGAATAGGCATGTTTTCGTAATGGTGTTACTTGTTTAAATACATTGCAGTGCTTTTATTTATTCAATCTTTAACTTTTACTTTTAAATGCATGTACAATATTGTTATGTTGTTACATTGTACAGACTGCACATTGCTTATTATGTCACTGTTAGTGATCCGGTTTAAAGAAAGAAACAGAGAGAGAGAGAGAGAGAGTGAGTGAGTGAGTGAGTGTAATAAGCAATGTTTGTTTAAAAACATTTATTTTTATCTTTGTTTTAATTTGAGATACAGTCATTCGATATTTATGGTTTGTTAGATGTAGTTATCTGTTTTCTAACGGAATTCTTAACTTCGCGTTTCTGTGAACTACATATCAGTAGTAACGTGACTACGAAGGTCCAGAACAACCTGCGCAGCCGTGCAGTCTGATCAGAGCCTTCGTTGTCCGCTTACAAAATCATTGAATGCTGTAGAATATATATAGATATTGTATGGATAAACTGAAAAGATCTTGAACAGCCAGCACGCTGACTGTTCGTGATTTCCATTATTAAAATATTCTTAGAAACTGGTCCTTTGGAATTACAAAGAAGTCAAACTCACTTGCGCAGTGGTAGAACGTCACCTTTGCAGGCGGGATGCTGGGACTTGTGAAATGACCAGCAGCTTTCTTCACTTTTATCTCTATTTAAAAGAAAGAAGATTTAGGACTAGGTTGCACAGTATCTCGATAATGTAGTAGGGAGCAGCCAACTCGTCATCAGAAAACTTGTCACAAGTGTGTGTACGCATAGCTCCACCTCTATGTATTAGTCTCATCAAAGCCCAATGCTTTGTACTTATTGTCGTCAAAATCCATTTTCTAGTCAGTTTTGTATTTTTGTCATTCTTTATTTTGACATATTTGCAAATAATTTAGGCGTCGCTTGTGTTCCACATTATAGTTTTCATTTGTAGTGTTCATCTTCGCAAGCCAAACATTAAATGCGCACTTTTGGTGGACAGAATTCGCAGGAGTGACCTGGCTCCCATACATGTGGCTTTTAATTTAATTTCGTGACAAATTGCATGAAATGTCAAATCCTCCCAGCACGCATTCTTTATAAATCTATAGCGTGTCGTTATCGGCCCGTCAGCTACCCTGACGGGCCGATAACGACCCGCTATAGATTTATAAAGAATGCTTATTGGGCTGTTTTCTGGAGAAAGTAAGAAAAACTATCATCAATTTGCTGAATTAGCCCAGAGAATGGTAAAAGGTAATTGAGCTACAAAGAAAGAAAAGGCATCTTCCGACATGTGCCCCTAATGGAGACTCGGACAAACATGCGTATCCGCTCAGTCTGATCGAAGTCTTCGCTGAAAGCTCTTAGGGTAGTCAAGAACCCAAGCCGTTTTCATCAGGCGGGCAGGAAACCTTTGATTAGACTCCGCGAATAAACAATTGCACCCGATTCTTCGCTGGGCCCACGTGTCAGAAGTACGTTTTATCACGTGGCGGCCCAGTTACCATCCAGTTAGAAGTAAACCTACCTCTCGAGCATTGGGCTAGAACCTCTGTACTTCAAACAAAGCCAGCAATAAGCAAACCAAAACAGTCGCAGAAAATTTGGGCCGGGTCACAGCCAAACTAACAATATCGCATGTGCGAACAATACACAGATGTTTTTGCGTGTTTGTGTATTCTAGAGTTTCAGTTGTTTGCACGAAATATTTATAATCCATGAGAAGTCCATAGTCCATAGAGCGAACATAAAAGACAGATCAGATTATATCGATGTGCAGTTAGATCTGAAACTGTGCTTGTTGCACATGCCATATTGATGGTTTTGCTGTGATCCGATTCTTATATACAAAAAGGCCTGTTTACAAAAGTACTGAATGTAAGGGGCAGTGGTCACTGTTGTGTCATTCAGAAGCACTGTTGATCTTTTTCTGGTGTTAGTATAGGGATCAACTAATGGTTTTTCATGCATAAACATTTGCCGGGTCCCGAGGAAGCTGTTTGAATACGAGGCCACTAGGCCGAGTGTTCAAATATCTTCCGAGGGACCCGGCAAATGTTATTGCAATGAAATAACCATGGTCGTTATTCTTGCATAACTTACAATTCCAAAAATCCATTTAAACTCTTCCAATGCGACCGTAAAACCAAAATGGCGGTTATTTTAGAACGTTGCAAAGACGTTCTGACGTCATCATAAAATTTTACAATGCTACGTTCAGGGCGAAACGTTACGTCGCTCAACGTAATGTGAACAAAGCAAGGCCCCTCTTGTGATTTCAAAAGATCAAAACCCATGTTCAAACAGCATGTGAATTTCATGATTTGAACATGTGTTTTGTTGTTTGAACACGACTTCTAGCCCATTTAGGCATAGCTTCAAACAGCTATGTTCATGGAATTTTATGCAAGAATCAATGTTTATGAGGTTTGCTTCGGACAGGTACACTCATGGAGGATTCATATACGGTTATATTCTGCACATGCGCGGCACTCATTACCCACACAACGCAATTGCGTAAGGAACAATATTTGCAATAAATGGAGATCACCTAACATAAAGTATGTTTTCCTTCTTTATCATGGAGGGTGGGGCTGCTTTTAAAGGAAAGAATTTGCTACCTGTGGGAGCAAATTCTTTCCTTTAAGAGTAGCCCTCATTTCGGAAGCTAAAATAGGGAGAAGGGTCCTAAATTCTTCCTGAGTATGCGTAAATATAATCCCATTCTTGCTACGCCACTGTTCTGTGTCTGGCTGGACAAATGGTCATATGCATTTCTGGAAGAATATATTTTCTTCTCCCTTCTTTTAGGTTTCTTTTCATCACGAAAACACGCCTATATTATTTTGACCCCCTTAAACCCCACTTTTATATAGTAAAACTGGGGTTTGCAGTGGTATACCTTATTTTTCTTATTTCTGCTCAAAAACATAGATTGTGGGTACTCGTTAGAACCGCCTCGCTGAGGCGGTTCTAACGAGTACCCACAATCTATGTTTCGAGCAGAAATATGAAAAATATCAGAGTTTTTTATCTGAAAATTTTCATTCTTTAGTTGTAAAATTTTCAATATATTTGAATAGGCGTGTTTTCGTAATGTCTAGAAATGAACTATTTTCGAAAGTTGCATCGGGAACGCGATCAAAATGCAGTCCTTTCTGACTTTCGCTGCACTGGCCCGAATGAAACGTCGCCATCGGTGTTCGAGCTATCGAGGTTCGACTGTATTTATTTGACTGGGCTGCAGGTAATGTTCTCCGATCAAACAAAGTGGAAGGCCGAGGTTCAAGAATAATGCTGATATGATGCCTTTGATTTACTCAGAGAAAATTAAAATTTGGGCCAGTGACGAGCTAATAGAATTATTATTAATATATTTTATTGTACATGTACTCCTTGTATTGATGACTGCAACAGAGGCTTTTTAAAATTGATAATCTTTTCTTTGCAAATGAAGTGAAATACATGTATATAGATGGACTCAGATCAGCCTCCACGTCTTTACTCTGAACAGAGACTGTGTTTTTACAGGCTAAATATCTGGAACAGAGACTGTGTTTTTACAGGCTCAATATTGGGCCTTGGAGAGTCTGTATGGAAACAAAAGTCAAACGTAGACGGCCCGGAGCCAAGGTCGCAAATTCGCAGAGTCTGCATTTAAGCTCCCACAATGACTTTATATGACAAGGCGAACAGAACATTTGTGTCGTCTGGTCAGGGTCTACATTATTCGCTCATACGATCTTTAAAGTCCATACATTATGTTAGCGACTGGTATATATTCTGATTGGATTGCGCGGAAGCATAGCCTGACCTGAGTCTACACAGGCTGCTTGCACATACCATCAGGTTGTTCTCGATCTGTACTGGATGACGGTGATATTTCATCACGAAAACATGCCTATATAATTTTGATCCCCTTAAACCCCACGTTTATATAGTAAAACAGGGGTTTACAGGGGTATATATTATTTTTCTTATTTTTGCTCAAAAACATAGATTGTCGGTACTCGTTAGAACCGCCTCGCCAAGGCGGTTCTAAAAAAAAATACCACAATCTATGTTTTGAGTAGAAATATGAAAAATATCAGATTTTTTTTTATCTGAAAATTTTCAGTTTTTGGAGGTGAATTTTTCTATATATTTGAATAGGTGTGTTTTCTTAAGTTTATGTATACTTTCCGCGAAGGAAAAAGTAACAATATAATAAGAGTGAGCAGAAAACCCAGCAGGCAAACAACATAAAAATGACGTCGTATCAACGTCGATGCGACGTGATCACGTCGCATCGACGTTGATACGACGTCATTTTAACGTTGTGTGCCCACTGGGAAAGATCCTACACCCTTGCAGGTTAGCTGTTCAGCAAATGAAAAAAAAATGTTCTCCCCAATGGAAAATGGCAGCGGATGAATAGTGCGAATGAAATTGCTTGCACAGACAGATTAAAATCACATGTACATAAAAATAATTTTACACGCAGAATTTTATTTATACACTCTTATTTAACGCTCAGCACGCTGGGAAAAATTTCAGCAGACGACACTTTGAAATATTTTTCTGTTTTCCCCAGAAAACAGGTTTTAAAATTTCATGCATATTGTCTGCAGTACGTGGAGACAATTTGCGTGAAATATCCAATCCTGTTTTCCGGGAAAAAAAGAAATTTGTAGTAAATCTGTCGTCTGCTGAATTAGCCCAGAGAGTGGTAAAGGTTAAACCACTTGTTTGCTTTCAGTTTTTATGCGTTCCGTTGTCTCTATGTCTGCATAATCTATAGTCACAACTGTTGTGTCTTCCAATGATTACATCGAGGGTTGATTGCATGACTGTAGCAAGTTAGATGGTTGTTTTTTTCCCCAATACTTAATCTCCTCACCATGAAGGTGTTATGAAGATTACAACATTTCTTTCTGTAAACAATGGAAATTTAGGTGCCATTGCTCATATGAGCAAAGGACCTAAATTTGCATTGTTTACAAAGGGGTCAAAGTTGCCCCTAAACAAGGGTTTCAAAAATATGTTTGAGTTACTACAGTCTTGCAATCAACCCTCGACATATTAAAGTGTGTATTTACCGTGTGCACCCTATATGCTGGGACAGACCTGAGCAAACAGTATCGATCCAGGTGAGACGTCGCAGAACGCGGCGTCTGATCAGGGTCTACACGGTTAGCCACTCATCCAACAATATAAGACGCGCCAGCAGGTAAAAAAATGGACGGCCCAGGAATCTTCCCAGCTAGCATTCTCTATAAATCTATAGCGAGCCGTTATCGGCCCGTCAGCTACCCTGACGGGCCGATAACGGCCCGCTATAGATTTATAAAGAATGCTTACTGGGTTCGACGCTTCAGCTAATTTTATTTAAGTGTGCTTGTTCATTACTCTGAAAAGCCATGTCTTTAAGAATCTGTTGTTCATGTTCAGGACAAGTATGGTAGGGAGTTAAGGTGTCCCAATTCTTATGGTTGATACGGTATTCAATTTCATTGAAACATCCGAACATTATAACATGATTTGACAAAAGAAATATAAAACGGGTTACTTTAGCGAGATTGGACCGGGGGTGGGGGTGTGGGAAGGGGACAACGCTATCAAAAAGGTATTTGCCTCCCTTCTGAAAAGGGACTTCGTTAAAATAACAGAATTTGCTCCGCTTTTAAAATAGACCCCTTTTCGGACTGCGGCAGACAGTACTTTGAAATCTATTTTTTTTTTTTTTTTTTTTTTGTTCTTTTCATAGAAATTAAGACTTGATATTTCGTGTGAATGGTCTGCTTAGCATCTGCTATGATTTTGCTTGTCACTTTATGAGTTAACAAATTGAACATTTCCGTTTTTGACTGAGATAGTTTTTAAGCCATTACCATATTTTGAGTCAAGTCATGCTATAGTGTTCAAGGTTTTAAATCAGAGTATGGTTCATGTGCAACTCACAGACAATAGTGCTTCCCAGCAGGCACACAACATCAAAATGACGTCGTATCAACGTCGATGCGACGTGATCACGTCGCATCGACGTTGATACGACGTCATTTTAACGTTGTGTGCCCACTGGGTTATGTCATATGGGAGGAGAAGGCTTTGATCAGCCTGTGCTCAGTCTAATCAGGATATTTTCTGCTTGTCAACAGATTCTGCAGTATCCAGTGCTTTGGTAAGCGGAGAGCTAAAGCACTGATCATATCACACAAGCTGAACTTGGCCTGTGCTGTTTGTATATGGCATAATGGCTCTTTTCTCACTTTGCTAACCTTTAATACATGTACATTAATGCACAAAAACAAACAAACATTGGTGTTAACAAAATAAATTGTTCATTTTTAGACGTCGTTTTTTTATTCTTTTATGCCGTTTCAGTCTATAGCATTTGATATGATGACCACGCCTACAGGCCTCTGTGGAGGACGATATACATTTGTATACCGTCGTGTATCCATGACCAACGTCCACATCAGTTATTTAAGAACGTCAAAGCCCACTTGCAGAGAGAGAGAGAGAGAGAGAGAGAGAGAGAGAGAGAGAGAGAGAGAGTTACTGACCAACTTCCTGATCAGTTATTAAAGAATGCCACCTCCCACTTGTAGAGAGAGAGAGAGAGAGAAGCAAATGCTTATAAAAAAAAAGTATCCAAGTTTACCCTTGTCCTGCTGAAACCGGATATACCCTGCCTTTGCAAACAGTGTAGTTCCAGATCAGTTGGCTTCTGAAGAAGCCAACTGATCTGGATCTGCACTGTTTGCCATTAAGTATATGAATTTATAGCAACCATCCGGATCAAGTAATCTGATTGACTGAAAATTAGAAGTGGGCATGGCATCTTAATTTATTCAGCAGGACAAGGGTTAAATTCATCATGACAAAGAATTTAATTTCGTTTACTTCACAAGCTTCTACACCAAATTTAAATCGCCAGAATATCACATCTCAAAAAGCCAAATGGAAAAAAAACAAAACAACAACAAAAAAAAACAAAAAAAATTGACATAAATACAAAACTAAATGAGTTATGAGGTGAGAAAACGTACCTTCGCACATGCGCCCAGCAAAGATTCAGATCAGCCAGCGCATTCGCGCAGTCTGATCAGAATCTTCACTGTGCGTATTTGGATAGCTAAGGATGCAGAGTTTCTTCACGCGAACCATGAAGCTCTGATCAGACTGCGCAGACTGGGCGCACGTCAAAAGGTTCATTTTCTCACGTTGCGGCAAAACTATTGAGACTATTCTCATCCTATTCTGATGGTTCAGGAATTAATTATAAACAATTTAATGCACAAAAATTAAATCACCGTGCTTTCAGGAGAAATTGACTTCATTGTACAACGTGAAAGAAAATCTACCAAGTGTATACTTGTATACTCTCTCTTAAGAGGGCCAGGAAGGATCTCTTATGATAGTCTTCCAGTGTTGGTCACAGCATTCTTCAACATGGCTGTTATTTTGCCAACATGACGTTTACATACCTATGTAGATTGTACACTTCTTAGCCCTAGCTCTTGATAAGCTATTTTATGCCCCCAACTTCGGAGGGGCATATTCCTTTTAGGTTGATCGTCCGTTTGTCCATTCGTCCGTCCGTCACACTTTTCTTGCGAGCAAGATAGCTTGATAGCTGAACTATACTGACTCATTGATTGTGTTGGGAATTAAGGACACGTCAACCCTTGTGGGTCATTTTATATCGTCTGCCAGTAAAAGGGAGAAGAGTGATAGAAGAGATAGTAGAGATGACAGAGAGGAACAGGGGAGAAAGAGAAAAATGAATGAAAGTAAGGAAACAAAAGAAATAAAAACTTCCCCATCTATCCTTACCTGCTGCTAGGACAGAGAAACGCAGGGTAAACTTTTATGCTTAATTAAAATCATGTGTTAAAAGGCATCTAAAATATTTTCATATGGTTTTAAAGAAACACTTTTATTGAACAGACTTACAAACTTTCATTAGTTTGTGACTAAAACCTCGTCAGTAATTGAAGCGAATTGGACGGTACCCCTCCCACCTCCCCCTCCCCCGCGCCCCCATAACTGTAAATGAAAATCAACTTCAAGATAATTGAATTATTAGTATCTTCCCCATCTCGCCGTTGCTGCCGCCCCCTATTCTCCTCTGCAGGGAGTTCATTAAATGATTGACCCTCATTGGAATGTTATTCCATTCTACTAATAATGAATTTCTCATCTGGGCGAGAGTGGTGGGTATATCCGGCAGATCCCACAGATACTCAATGGTGGCCAGCCGAGTGTGATAATGTTGTGGTCAGCCAGAAAGTTACGACGTGAAAGTCTGGCTACGAGGGGCCGGGTTTTATCATGTTGTAAAATCAATTGACGTTGCTGTAAAAGAGAGGTGTTCCTCACTGCTAAGTCTCCCGCTATCAAAATTAACTGTGATTTTACACCATGAGAAATGCCTCCCCAGATCATAACAACCGATCCCAAATCTATACCTCTCGACAACGAAATTTATCACATAGTAGCCCGAATTACCAACATTCAGCATGAAATATCTCGCGATGTAGATCATGAAGCTACATGCATGAAAATGTGATAAATCAGTTATATCATGGTTCTGCGCATGTACATGCGATAATGCACTCACTCACGCTCGTGCATTATCGCATCGTAGGGCCTACATGTGCACGAACCATAAAATAAGTCTTAGTTATCACATAGTAGCCAAATTTCCCAACATTCAACATGAAATATTTTGCGATGCAGATGATGGAAATGTGATAAATCAGTTATACCATGGCTCAGCGTAATACATGCGCACGAGCCATGGTATAACTAAGATTTACCATGGTTTGAGCGCATGTACGATGCGATAATGCACATGCGCAGAACCAGTGTACAACTGATTTGTCACAGTTTCATGCATATAGATCATCTGCATCGCGAGATATTACATGTTGAATGTTGGGAATTTTTGTTACTATTGACCATGGGATAATTTTCAGTTTTTGAAAATTATACCAATGGTTATTATAGATCTCACGGGTGTACTTTAGAATGCCTGTCAATCCTGCGTTTAGAGAGTTGCAGCTGTATCAGTGGGCCTTAACCTTGATCACTCTCCGGGCTAATTCCGCAAATGACAAATTGATGATATACCCCCCCCCCCCACACACACACACCCCCCCCCCCCCCCCAAAAAAAAAAAAAAAAGAAAAAAGAAAAAGAAAGAAAAGTGTTGTTGTTGTTGTTGTTTTTTTGTTTTGTTTTTTTTCTGGGAAAAATAAGAAAAAAAAATTCAAAATGATGTAGGCCTATGTTTAATAGACTAATGTCAAATTCTGTTTTCTGGAAAAAAAAATAAGAAACGTGTCATTTATATGTTGTCTGCTGAAATTGTCCCGAGCAGACGACAATTTGAAATATTTTTTTCCGTTTTTCTCCAGGAAAGATGGTTTGACATTTCATGCAAATTGTCTCCAAAAGACTCTATTGCTCTGTTTCTATTAGTTGGTTTAATTATTCACGAAAACACTGAGAAAAAAAAAAGAAAGCCTTTTCAACTATATCTTGGACCCAATATACAGGGTCCGAGACTATATCGACTTCTTTTATTACATGTAACAATTAAACTGTTTTGTGGTCTCTAAGGTAACGAGTTCGGACATGTGCGAACACAGTTTTGTTCGCGAAGATTCCTTGGTTATCTACCCTTGTGATATTAAAATTTGACAGGGGACGCTTTACCATATCCAGACTGGTAAAGTCTTTTTTCTCACTACATTTCCGCATATGAACGAAGCAAAACCGAACGAAAAAGACCGTGAACCCATCAGAAACACACAAAATGGCGGCGGTAAGACGCATTTTTTAGCGGCGTAGTGAAATTTATGAAGTTATTTGTGCATTTCTCCCTAATCAGCCTACTTAAAGCGAGAATTATGAATTGAAACCACATTTATTTCTGTTCCGATTATTCAATACGAAGACAACCGCATACCTTAATCATTTGCGGCTTTGTTTACACTGGTTGTT
The DNA here is from genome assembly GCA_964016985.1 of Anodontia alba. Taxonomy (NCBI): domain Eukaryota; kingdom Metazoa; phylum Mollusca; class Bivalvia; order Lucinida; family Lucinidae; genus Anodontia; species Anodontia alba. The sequence goes on along the minus strand of OZ024834.1, from coordinate 51,357,516 downwards.
TGGCACATGTTCATTATGCACCCCACCCATTAGTGTCTAATGTATGGACGGGTTATACTGTAAAAGAGAATCATGGCAAGCGAAAATGTCTCTTAGAAATTTATCTGCAGAGACAGAAGACATAGGTCAGCCGGTGGTTCAGTAATATGAATAAAGGCACTGCCTTTGATGCAAACCCACTCAGCCAACTATTTTTCTTTTTTTTTTTTTTGATAGGCTATGTTTAATATGTAATATGAAAATAGGCTTAGCCTAAGTGCAGACCTATATCTGCACTCTTCAAAAGTCCTTCACAGCATCATTAGATAATGAATATCAGTATATAAAATTATTATGTTAATCAATAATAAATAATAAAAGTAATTAGCAAAATATGTTTGTGACACTTATTGACACTCATTTGGTCACTTCGTGACGCTTAGTAGTGAGACCCATAATCAAGACTGACAACTTCTGGGAAGAAAAAAGGAAGAAAATTGGTCAGAGCGGTCACTGGTGAAAGTATATATCGTATGTTACCTTTCCTTGATCATATTCTCTACCGTAGAGCTCATTTCGTTCGCGACACGTTTTTGAGCTATAAGATTTGACAGTAGTTTGTTTGCCTCATGCGTCGGGGTCAAATGAGGTCACATGATTGTTTGGTAACTTTTTTATTTATTATTTTTTTCAAAAGCTTCTTTCAACCTGTTTATCGTTAGTTATTTATCATTTTTTGACTTATTATTTATTGGCCTGCTTATTGTGATGCTAAATTCAAGATGGCGAAATCAGATATATGAAGTTTGCTACAAGATGTCATACAAGGAGATTTGGGTGCCTAAGTATGTTGTCAGCCTCTCTACAATAATGCAAACACTTCGTGTGTTCGCTATAATTATTCCATTTCTCACCAAGCACAATGAATGGTTGGCAGTTCTCTCCTCATTTTGGTGGTTTTGCAGGGTATTTCCCAGTCCCTATACAATGGGAAACTACCGGGGCTTTCCTCCACCTCTGAACTATCCTCTGAAGTAATAGTCAGATATTATTGTTTCAGAGTAATAGGTAGTAATTTGCTAGTATTTGCCATTTTAGGAGTTTTTCCAGACTCGTAAATACACTGGTAAATACCAGGGTGAAATTTACCACCCAACCTTGCTCCTCCTACATCCCTGGGCCAATTGACTCAAAACTTGGTAGGAAGCATTAAAATCAAAAATAGCTAAAATCATTCCGATTGGAAATCCAAGATGGCGGCCATCTTGAAAATCTATAATTACTTCTTCTCCTGAACCAAAAGGCCCATTGACTTGAAACTTGGCAGAAAGCACAGGGGTGACTTGTAGATCAAAAAAAGCTAAAATCGTTCTGATCAGAAATCCAAGATGGCGGCCATCTTGAAAACTATCGCTTCTTCTCCTGAATCAAAAGGCCAGTTAACTTGAAACTTAGTAGAAATTCAATTGAAACTAGGTAGGAATCATGGACTTGCAGATCAAAAATGGCTAAAATAGTTCTGATGGGAAATTCAGAATAGCCACCATGGCGGCCATCTTGAAAATTTATTTTTCGCTTCTTCTCCTGACCTGAAAAGCCAATTGATTTGAAACTTAGCGGGAAGCAACAGGGTGACTTGTAGATCAAAAATGGCTAAAATCGTTCCGATCAGAAATCCAAGATGGTCACTGTGGCAGCCATCTTGAAAATGTATTTTATCGTTTCTTCTCCAATCAAATGGCCAATTGGCTTAAAACTAACTTTGAAGAATTGGGGTAACTTGTAGATCAAGAATAGGTAAAATTGTTCTGGTTGGAAATCCAAGATGGTCGCCATGGCACCCATCTTGAAAATCTATTTGTTGATGCTTCTCCAGAACCAAAAGGCCAATTGACTTGAAACTTGGTAGGAAGCAGCGTGGTGACTTGTAGATCAAATATAGCTAAAATCGTTCTGATCGGAAATCAAAGATGTCCACGGTGGCTGCCATCTTGAAAATCTATTTTTCGCATCTTTTCCTGAACCAAAGGGCTAATTGATTTGAAACATGATAGGAAACATCATGGTGATTTGTAAATCAAAAGTAGCTAAAATCGTTTTGATTGGAAATCTAAGATGGGTGCCAAGGCTGCTATTTTGAAATCTATTTTTCGCTTCTTCTGAACCGAAAGCCCAATTAACTTGAAACTTGGTAGGAAGCATTGGAGTGACTTGTATATCATAAATAGCTAAAATCATTCCCATAGGAAATCTAAGATGGCCACCATCTTGAAAATCTATTTTTCGCTTCTCCTGAACTGATAAGCCAATTGACTTGAAACTTGGTAGGAAGCATCAGGGTAGCTTGTAGATAAAAGATAGCTAATATTGTTCTGGCAGGGAATCCAAAATGGCCATCATGGCCACCATCTTGAAAATCTATTTTGCGCTTCTTCTTCTGAAACTAAAGGCAAATTGATTTGAAACTTGGTTGGAAGCATCTGGATGACTAGTTAATCAAAATTAGCTAAAATCATTCCGATCAGAAATCCAAGATGGCCGCCTTGACAACTATCTTGGAAATCTATTTTCTGCTTCTTCTCTTGAACTGAAAGGCCAAATGACTCTAAACTTGGTAGAAAACATCAGGGTGACTGAAAAATAACAAAAATCTTTCGGGTCAGAAATCCAAGATGGCTGCCAGGGCCGCTTTGTTAGAAATCTATTTTGCACTTCTTCTCTTGACCTGAAAGGCAGATTTTCTCGAAACGTGGAAGGAAGTATCTGGTTTACTTGTAGATCAAAGACAGCTACATTTCTGTTGATCAGAAATCCAATATGGCCACCACAGTCGCCAGCTTGAAAATCTATTTTGAACTTCTTCTGAACAGAACAGCCAGTCGACTCGAAACTTGATATGAAGTATCTGGGTGACTTGTAGAACAAAAATAGTTAAAATAATTCTGATTGAAAATCCAAGATGGTCACCCTAGCAGCCATGTTTAAAATCTATTTTGAACATTTTTATCCTGAACAAAAAGGCCAATTGACTCATAACTTAGTAGGAAGTATCAAGGTGACTTATAGATCAAAAGTAGCCAAAACCATTCTGATTGGAAATCCAAGATGGCCACCATCTTGAAGATCTATATTGAACTTCTTCTATTGAACCAAAAGGCCAATTTACTTGAAACTTGTCTGGTAATCAGATGAGCGATACAGGGCTATCATGGCCCTCTTGTTTTTCTTCTAAATCAAACTTGTTCTGTTTGCAATATTTATCAGAGTTGAAATGGTGCAAAGATTATGGAAAATTGATGTTATATGTGGTGCAGTATACTCGATTTTCTTCTCTTAGAAGCTGTGTATTTTTCATCCAAAATGTGTCAAAAAGTACCCAAAAGATATACCACTTGTAATTTTGTATGTCACCCAACATTGCCAGTCAGTGCAACATAATTGTATTTATGTTGGTGCAAAAATAATTATTCTTCATCATGCATGTTTTAGTCAATATTTCCTGTGAAAAACTAGATTTCTTTATTTATGATTAATTTCCAGTGGGTGGTTTGGGGTTAAACAGGGGTGTGGAACTGTCTAGGTGATGGTCAGTTGATGGCACAAAAATCATACAGCCTAGGTTATTTCTCTACAAAAACATACATATCAAGAACTCATAAGAAAGCCAGCACTTCTGATGAATACCCACAACATATGCTATTGAGAAATAAAAAGAAAAAAATCTTTATAGATATCCCATCCTGGCCGAGTGAGGAAGTGAGATAAATAAATTTATTCCTGTTTTCAGCCCACAGCAGACAAGGTCCAGGAGATCAGAGAAGTCACTAGGATTGAGAGGATTGGTAAGAAATATGTTTGCTTTCATGGAATGTTTCTAATATAGTTGCTTCGCAAAACAGCATACAGGCAAAACTAGGACAGTGTCTTACTTGGTACCTGACAGGAGTGTGAGTGTTCCATTATGCATCCAGGAGGTTGTGGATTCAATTCAAGGATGAATCAAACCAAAAATTTTAAGAAGTAATACCAGCTGCTCTTTTGCTTGGTGCTTGTCATAATAAACACCAAAGATGAGTTCACTGGTACCAGTGAGAGTTCTCTTAGCTTGTATTCATGGCAAGGGTTAAATTTGCTGTTTTGGATTAGACAGAGATCCATGACTCGATAACGGTTACCTGCCTGATCTTTTGTCTTCTGACCACAAATGTACATGTATAGTTGATAAGGCAGTTAAACCTAAAGCTGGGTTTTATTAGCTAAGGGATACCCCTCTTATCTAGCTCTATAACAGATAAGAGGGGTTATTCTCATGATATTTTTCTTACTTCTCAATGAAAACATATGCTGTGGGTACTCTTTAGAAGCGCCTCGCCAAGGCGTTTCTAATGAGTACCCACAACATATGTTTTTGTTAAAAAATAAGAAAGATATCAGCATTTTTCGGATGAAAAAAGTGTCTTCTCTGTTGCTGTGCATTTGTGCAGAAAATAAGACAAATGCCTTAACTTAAAGTGCCAAGCAAAATTGTAGAAGGGATACTTCACATGAAATACTAAGCCTTGGTTTCAGACAAATAATAAAATAAATTGAAATGTTGTCTGCAACAATTTGTGTTTCAAGGGTTAAATTATTACCTCAGCTAATGCATTAACACTTAAAATGCCAAGAAAACCTGCATCTGAAACAGTCAGGAGCATAACTTCTACAAGTTATTTTTTTTTAACTCAAAAGAGTTATCAGTTTTGCTGCAATTTGTGAATTTAACTTGTTTCAGTTAATTTTTTTTTTTTTTTTTTTTTTTTTTTTTTTTTGTGCCATTTTTTCACCTTCTGATTGTAGACTTACAGCAGTTTTCATGGGCAAGTGGTTAATTTTGTATGAAAGGTCTGTTATTGTAACTTTATGATCAAGCAATAAAATTTTCTATGCATCGTCTAGAAATGTGTACACAAGGCCTTTGAAGTTAATGAAAAAATATACTTTTTAACTTATTTAGGTTATTTTCAAAATATTTACAAATTTCAGAAATAACCTAAATAAGTTAAAACCTTCAGCCAAAGGAAAGTTAACTCTTACACATTGGAAGGGAGGTTACTTTATAGATGAATTTTAACTTAACAAAGTTATAAATCTTCTCAAAATTTAAACCTTTAGAAGTTATGCTCCTGACTGTGAAAATGTTGTCTGTTTATGCTGTCTGCTGAATACTCTTGCTAACTTTTCAAACCTGTTTTTGCATACAGGCAAACAGTGTGGACCCTAGAGGAGCAGTCTGATCTGGGTCCACTCTGTTTACAAAACTGACTTTTAAAATCACAAGCAGATGACAAAGCAGATGAGAATTGTTGTGATTGGCAGTTTAAGGGTTAACAATATCAGGAGCTGTTGCTATTCTGTGTAGAATTACTAGATAACCTATGAAGCTCCTGGTCAGCCTGGGAATGTCTAGACTGGCTGTCTTTGTTGACAAGAGGGCACTTTTCAGAGCAGTTTGACCTGAATAAACATTGCTTACATACATGTAGTGTAATTTTCTCCAGATATGGTGATACACCGCAACATTTTTATAACTCTGTTGTTGGGGTCCATAGCATAAACCGTGTTAGTTAAACAACCAGCTTATATCCAAACAAAAATGTATAGATTATATTGAAAAATGACCATAAATGGTCATTTTTCAATATAATCTATACATTTTTGGTATCAATCTTTGAACCATTTTATATCCAAAACCGTGTTATAATGAACCGTGTTATAAAGAGGTTGAAGTGTAATTACAATGTATGATGATAAATTTAGGATAGTTCTTGCTACGTTGTTACCAAACCATATCTTGCCGGTTCCCACTGGATTCTCTTCATTGGGTTGATTCCTAAAATTTTTCTCATTGAGTAAATGTCCTAAAATGTTTAAATCTTTATTCCATACTTTTTTGGCCTAACTGTTGCTTTTTATATAGTTATTTCTTAAAATAATTAGTGGAATGGCAAATAATGTAGACCCTGATCAGACTGCTCCTTACGGAGCAGTCTGATCTGGGTCTGCACTGTTTGCAAATGGCATTTTATTGGAAACTTTGGTGTACAAAATTTTAGGACATTTACCATACCTGCGACATGTTATGGTGCAAAAAATAGCAAAAACAATTCTTTTAATTACTCCCTGTATCTTGTGTTATCAGATAATTATGATCCATATACATTCATATGTCAACAGGTGCTCACTCTCACATCCGAGGGCTAGGGTTAGATGATGCACTTGAAGCCCGTCATGTGTCCCAGGGAATGGTTGGCCAGATGGAAGCACGGAGAGCTGCTGGTGTTATCCTGGAGATGATAAAGGTACTTGGACAAGCAGACCTGAACAAATGGTGCTGACCCACATCAGATGTCACAGAATGCAGTGACTGATATAGGTCTACACTATTTTCAATATTCCAGTAGATTTTAAACACATCAGACAGTAAAATGGATTTCCTCAAATTTTAGGACAAGCATGTTAAGGATTTAATATGTCCCAGTAAATTTGGTGTTGTAAGCTCCGTCTTGCTACTTTATAGGCTGCATATTGCAATAGATATTTTTCTTAAGTTCCTGCCTAAACACATATGCTGTGCATATTAAAATTGCCACACTGACAGACTAGTTTGGTTCTTCTGATGTGTTTTGGTGGAGGAAATGTTCTGATTGCACATTTGTCCAGGGTCTCTAGCTGCGGGAAATATTGGTAATACAGTCGACTCTCGTTATCTCAACCTCGCTTATCTCTGATAACCGCATATCTCGAAGTGAAAATCTGGTCCCTGTTTTAACATGGGAATCTAACAACAGGTAACAAAATATTTTGGAAAAGTCTCCTCTTTTCTGCAATATTTTGAATATATGTCTAACTTCAGGAGTCAAATTACATATATATTTTGTTAAATGTGGTTGTTTGATTTATTGTTTTCCTCAGTTCCGCAAATCTGATATGTTGAGGTGTGGATGTCTCGAAGTGTTCCAGAGAGTCCCTGGGCCTTCGAGATAACGAGAGTCAACGGTAGTAGGATTAAGTTTGTCCATGGTTCTGTTACATTTTGTGACAGGACTGTAACTCTCTGGATTATTTTCATGAAACTTCTCACACACACTAAGCTTGATGGGATGAAGAGTCGTGATCAAGAAAGACAACTCCTGCCCTCTTGATACTTAAGTTATTTAGCTGGGCTTCAGCCACATTAGCTAACATGTATCATGGAGGAGTAGTGGTAGTAATGTAAAATCTTTTGGATATATGTGAACAGCAATTGCCCAGGTTCCTCTGCACACGATAGTGGCGGGGTATTATGGTTTCACGTTGGACATCCATGTATCTGTCCGTCCGTCAGTGGTACATCTGTCCGTAACCCGTTTCTGGATGATAATGAGTAAACATAAATGGATTTTCACCAAGCTTGGTATGAGCATTGATATTGTAGAGATCTGGTTTGGGATTGCTAATGAGCAAATTTTGTCAAATTTTGACAGTTATCTGCCTGAGACATGCCCATATTTTGTTGCCGGATGATAACTTGAGTAAACATCAGTGAACTTTCCCTAAACTTGGTATGTGCATTGAAATTGTGGAGGTCTGGTTTCGGATTAGTAATGGACAATTTTTGTCAAATTTTGACGGAGTTACCTGCCCGAGACACATCCATATTTAGTTTCCGGACGATAACTTGAGTAAATGTCAAGGGATTTTAAACAAACTTGGTACATGCATTGATATGAAGGAGATCTGGCCTGGGAATGCTAATGGGCAAATATTTTCAGTGTTTGACAAGAGTTATCTGCCAGCGACATGATAATGGTGGGGTATTATAGTTTAAAGTTTTTATTCTCATACTGCACTATCTTTTAACTGAACATCTCTTATTTTTTTGTTTCAGGAAGGAAAAATAGCTGGTCGAGCTGTGTTGATTGCTGGACACCCAGGTACAGGGAAGACTGCAATAGCTATGGGTATGTCTGCTTTATATGTTTTGACAATATTTCAAAATAAACAACATATTACATTTATACATATATGAAAGTATTTTTCTCAGGTCACTTTGAGTTATCAGTTCTGAATCATCCTCACAACATTATTTTTATGAAGAAATAGGCTGTGTTTTTGTTGTTTTTTTTGTTTTGTTTTATTTTTCTAAAAAAAACAAACAGGGTAGATTGAGGTTATGCTTTGTTCTTGTAAACAGAACGTTTATAGAGAATATAAATACCCATTAAGTAGCAGGTATAGTTCAGTTTCAGAAGAAAGCCAGATGGGCCGTGTAGATGTACTGGGTAGATTTTTGGTCAGTTTTACAAGGAAGGCATCTTTTCTGACTTCAAGTTTGCATTCTGTCACCCCTTTCTGATAAGGGGTTGTCTCTCAAAGGAAAGAATTTGCTTATTGCTCCAAATTATTTCCTTTTAGAGTAGACCAATGATTAGAAGAGGGGCAAAACCAATTTTTGGCGACTCCAATTTTGACAGAGTTGCCACCAGTGAACACGAGTCAAATCCTAGATAAATACTTCACATTCACATATTAAATCATACCACCTTTTCATTCAATGAATACTTTAGAATACATCAACACACATGTAAGACCCTGATTAGATGGTGTGGATTTTTGCAAGTTGATCTCAGCCATCATTATTTATGTCCCCTCATATACGGGGAGGGGAGATATTGATTTAGGTGCTTATCCCATTGGAGTTGGCATGGCACTGTCTTGTCCGCACAATATCTTGTAAACCAATTGTTGTATTCTTACCAAATTTGGATATATAGTTGGGACATAATGAAGGACATCTGTTTTCTCTAAAAACACTACACCTATGTGTATATGGCTCCATGGCTCTTTTCTTATGTTTTGCACATCAATTTTATTTCTCTACAGAAACATGTTGCAAGTCCTCATTAGAATTGCCCTATTGGGACAATTCTAGTGAGTACCATAATGTATGTATGTAGGGAGTATCTAGAAGATGATGTTTGTTAATTTTGCAATAAAAAGTTCTTGTGAGTACTAATTGAGATTGTCTCAATGATGCAGCTGAGCTGCATCATTGAGACAATCTTAATTAGTGAGCTGCATCATTGAGACAATCTCAATTAGTACTCACAAGAACTTTTTGGTACAAAATTATTGAGCTGACCTAGATGAGCAGTCTGATCTGGGTCCACACTGTTTGCAAAAATGACTTTTAAAATCACAAGCAGATGACAAAGCAGACGACAATTGTTGTGATCGGCAATTTAAGGGTTAAAACCCAAGATAAATTTGATGCAAAATAACAATTTTTACCTAAATTGTCACCTCCTTTGGAATAAGTGTTGATATGCAGGTTTGTCTGTGCCTTTACATTTTGCATCAATGATGTAAGGCAAGGTATAATATTTATTCTTATTGCTCATTTTGCAGGTATGGCCCAGGCACTTGGGACAGATACACCCTTCACAAGTATGGCAGGTAGTGAGATATTTTCACTAGAAATGGGCAAGACAGAGGCACTTACACAAGCTTTCAGAAAATCCATTGGTGTCAGAATTAAGTACGTACTTTATCTATTCAACACCCTGAGCAAAAATACAAATGAAGTCACCTGGCAACGGCCGCAGTCATGAAGCACAGCCTTTCTAAGGCACCAAAAGAGGAAGAGATGAGGAACAGTCTCTCTCTGCCACTGATTGTCAGTTTCTGGCTAAAGAATATGCACAATACTGGTTAAGTGCTAAGAGGACTAAGCCTGCCCTGTTGTTAGGTAAACTGACAGAGCTCAACATGACCCCATTGGGTTAACTGGTCCGTAAAACCTCAACACGAACAAAATTATGCGACAGTTCATTAATATGGTTTCAAATATAAAACTGTTTAAAGGTTGACCCCAAAATGTTGTTTCCAAACAAAACTGTACAGATTATGTAGAAAAATGACTGTAAATATCCAAACAAGAATGTATAGATTATATAGAAAAATGACCTTAAATATCCAAACAAAAATGTATAGATTTTATAGAAAAATGACCATTTATGGTCATTGTTTTATATAATCCGTACATTTTTGTTTGGATACAGCAGGGGTTGTTTAGCTAACGCGGTTTTTGCTTTGGGTCCCAGCAATAATGCTATAAAGAGGTTGTGGTATACATGTGTATTTTAATTGTCTTTTATTCTACCCATACTTATTTCTGATGTATATATTGATTAATTGCTTAAGGGGTCTGGATATATCCAGTAGATTTTCAACAATTTTCAAAGGGAGACAATTTTTGTGACCCTGTATGCATTCCAGCACACTAAATGACTCACTTTGCTCACAAGGGTAGAGGATTGTTTTAGAGAAGATCAAATATCAGAAGAGAGGCATAACCATTTAGATGAATTTGCCTCCCCCAATGAAATCTATATCCTTTAGGTATTAAGCATGCCCATTTTTTGTGGATAAATAGTTTCTTTTGGTAAATAGGAAAGGCTCAGGTGTTTAGACTGAAAGAATGTCTAAAGATGATCATTTGAGCCAGCAAACAAGAAAACCTACATTAAGACCTGTGTAACCAGCAAAACCTCTTGTCAGCTTGTACATCCACCCAGTGTGTTATGGGTTCTCATTTATCCCTCTTTTGATAGTCAGGAGGCTGTAGAAGGCTAATGCAATTAGTGAAAACTCTGATCAGACTGTACGGATGTGCAGGCTGATCTGAGTCTTTGCTGGTTGCATAAGTCTTATCGTAAGTTTTGCTGTGCGCTGGCTCATTTTTGTTATTTTTTCATCAGAGCATACCTTGAGCATTCTTTGGAACCACCTCACTGCCAGGGGTAATTTCAGTGAATACCTGCTAGATATGTTGTGGCAACAAGAGATATCTCAAATTATCACCACAGTCATTGCCTTAATAATATTAAGACCTTTAAGCTCCACTTTTCCTTGAAATGACTTTATTGTTCTAATTTCAGGGAAGAGACAGAAATTATAGAAGGAGAAGTGGTAGAAATACAGATTGATAGACCAGCTACAGGAACTGTAAGTTTTATATGGTGTTCTAGATAAATTGGTTTCAGGCCTGTATTTTAGCATGTAAACTTTGATACAAAGTTTTGCTATTAAAACCAGGGTCCACTGGGGATATGTGATTGGCTCTTGTTTACCTACATATTGAATTGTTATTTGTCCGTACATCACAACTTGTAGATAAAAGGGGTTAGCAGACAAATATTTTTCTTGTTTCTCCATGAAACATGTTTTGGGGACTCACTAGTAGTGTCTTGGCAAGGTACTTCTAATGAGTTCCCACATATCTTTTCCTAGGGAAATAAGAAAAATATCAACAATTTTTGGTTGAATAAAAAGCCCTTATCTGAGCTATGATACATATGTATATAAGAGCCGCAGTGTGAGAAAAGGTACACCAGAACCTCTTTATAACATTACTGTTGGGGTCCATAGCATAAACCGTGTTAGTTAAACAATCGTGTTATATCCAATAAAAAATGTATAGATTATATTGAAAAATGACCATTTATGGTCATTTTTCAATATAATCTGTACATTTTTGGGATCCATCTTTGAACCGTGTTATATCCAAAACCGTGTTATAACGAACCATGTTACAAAGAGTTTGTAGTATACCTTCTGGCATGTGCATCCAACAAAGACTCAAATCAGCCAGTGCAGCCTGCTAAGAGGCTTCATTGTCAACATGAAGAAACTTTTCGCCCTTGGCTATCTAAACTCATAGCAACAGATAAGGCACTTTTTTCATCCGAAAACTGTTGATATCTTTCTTATTTCTCAACAAAAACGTATGTTGTAGTACTCATTAGAAGCGCCTCACTGAGGCGCTTCTAATGAGTACCCACAACATACGTTTTTGTTGAGAAATAAGAAAAATATTATGTGGATACCCCCTCTTATCTGTAACTATGTAAACTGTACTGTAAAGATTCTGATCAGAATGCGTATTTGTGCAGTCCAAACTGAATTTTTGATAAGCATACATGGCCACCAATAATGTGCACTATAGCCCCGCAATCCCACAATGGTGAATTGAAGCCCTGCTGGAGGAAGTACATGTACTTGCATTCCTTGCTTTACATGATCATCCACACAGTCTGCTTCTATCAACCTAATAGATCTGAAATACTGTTGAAATGGCTATAAAATATCAAAATAGCTTGATTGGGTTTGAGTTTAATGCCCGAGTCAACACTATTGAGGCCATGTTCAGCCAGTCAGTTGGTGACCTAACCACTCTTTCCCTGGGCATGCTTAGTCCTCCAAGCAGTTAACCAGTACTTGTGCACGCCGGCCTTGGTGATTCAGTTGGATGCACATCCGACTGGTGATCAGGAGGTTGCAGATTCGATCCTTGGCGGGTTGGTAACATTTTTTCATTGAGATTGATCATGAAATATTTTCTACTGTCATTTTCTCCCTTCTGCAGATTCAAGAAGGGCAATTGTCTGTTTCTGGCTAAAGAATGTGCACAATACAGGTTAATCACTAAGAGGCCTAATCCTGCCCAGTAAAAGTGTGCCCAGGTAAACTGACAGCGCTTGGCATGACCTGGATGATGACCCCATTGGGTTGACTGGGCTGGAAGACCTCGACACAAAAAAAGTACTTGTGCACATTCTCATAACAGAAATTGACAACTGCCCATCTTGAATCAGCTGAAGGGAGAGAATAACCTTAGAAAGTATTTCATGATCAATCTCAATGAAAAAATGTTACCAACCCGCCAAGAATGTTGGTGGGCCCTGCGGGGATTGAACCCGCGACCTCCTGATCACCAGTCAGACGCACATCTGATTGAGCCATCAAGGCTGGCTAACAGGGGCCCATCAAGATTGATTATTTTGTGATTTAGACAATTACTTGGTGATTTTGCTAAATTTGTGACAAAACATACAAGTCTTGGTACAAAATAACAATTATTATCCTAAATTATTGCCTTATTTGGAGCCATGACTGTTCTTTTGTTTCTTGAATGATATTTTATCTCTCTTGAACATCATTCAGGATTCCATAAATACATACTCTTAATAGAAATGTTATTCTTATGTGCTCCTATAGCATACATTTTGTGCAAAATAGTTATCATCCGAAATTGACAACCAAAATCATTTTACCTGTCAGGTGTTTTTAAATTTTAATTTTCTTTTTTTTTTTTTTTTTTTTTTTCATTCAGGGAGCCAAAGTTGGTAAGCTAACATTAAAGACAACAGAAATGGAAACTGTATATGATCTTGGACAGAAGATGATAGAATCTCTTACTAAAGAAAAGGCACAGGCTGGGTAAGTTTGGATTGTTATTTTCCATATCTGAGTTGGTTCTGTAGAAAAATCAGTAGTCTAACAGTGTATTTCAAATTATACAAGAAGAAAAACTCAGAACAGTAAAACCTCATCTAATGAGCACTTCATCAATAGTAAAAGATTCCCTTCAAAGACAATTGGCATCTGTTAATTTTATATTTTCTATGTGGGAGAATTTAAATAATTTTCTTAATGTCCCTTTCTGCTCAGCCTTAATGTGCTCCCAAATAGCCATTCTATATTATTTGAAAATGTTTTTTGTCAGTGATTGCATTATTTGCTTCTGTTGCACAAACTAACACCATGGATGGCATGGCTTGTGTTTAACAGTTTAACTACAGAATGTGCCTAATAGTTTATGCCCATCTTAGCTTTTGACAGTTCACTCTTTAGGGCTGGCTCTCCGATTCCTATGTATCACGTTTCCCAGTCTTTGCTTTTTATTGACAGTCAGGGCCCAGTTGTTCAAAGCTAACGATGTCGTTAGTTAATGATTTGTTAAAATTTACATCGAGTGATACGCAAATATGCTGAAATTTTTTGCTGAAAAAATGTGAGTAGCTTTTGCATTACAAAAGCTACTCACATTTTTTCAGCAAAAAATATCAGAATATTGTATATTGAATTCGCTAAAACAGTTAACGAAATGACCCTTAACGAGCTCGTTAAGCTAACGACGCTTTGAACAACTGGGCCCAGTTGTTTCCACTTGAGTTCTTTGATTCTTGGACTGGATTTTTGCAATTAAATTTTGTGCAAAGACTGTACAAACAGATAATGGTCAAAGATCAACCATTTAGGTTTGGCCATTTCCTGGGGGTGGTCGGGTGGTGCGAAGGTGTCATGTATCTTACGTCACCGGGGCGTCCAACTGATATTGGCTTACAATTGGGCAAGGCCTGTTACCCTTGTAGCAGGTAAGGGTAGAGGGGGAATGTTGTATTTCTTCTGTTTCTTTACTTTCATTCTTGTTCGTCTTTGTCCCTCTCTTTCATCTCTTCTACAATCTCTTCTATCTCTTTTCTCCCTTTCTCTGGGAGACGACACAAAATGACCCACAAGGGTTGACGTGTCGTTAAACCCTAACACAATCAATTGGCCATTTCCTGTAAAGTAAAATATGTAGATAAACAAAATGTTTGCGTGCCGCTGTGATTAAAAACTTCAAATTTCAATTGAAAATGCAACTGGTCTTTAGGACAATTGTTTTTCCATTATAACTTTTAGTTTAAAAAATCTATTTTCAGTGATATTATTACAATAGATAAAGCTACAGGAAAGATCACAAAATTGGGAAGATCTTTTACCAGAGCAAGAGATTATGATGCTATGGGTGCACAGGTAATTTCTTTTACCCTTCTCCTGCTAATCACGTCATGCCCTGTCTTAGCAAACAGTGTAGATCCAGATCAGTTAGTTGGCTTCTAAAGAAGCCAACTGATCTGGATCTGCACTGTTTGTCATTAAGTATGTGAAGTTCTGTCAAAAACTCAGATCAAGTAATCTGATTGGCTGGAAATTAGAAGTGGGCATGGCATCTTAATTTATTCAGCATAAGAAGGGTTAATACTCAAGTATACCATGCATAGCTTTGAATAAGAGGAGTATCCAGGTAAATGTTTCTTATTTTGCCAAAAATCGTACGTTTAGGAAACTCGTTAGAAGCACCTTGGTTGTGCACTTCCAGTGAGTACCCACAATAAATTCTATTTGGAGAAAAATATCTTTCGTTTTTTGGTTTTTTTTTTGTTTTTTGGTTTGAAAAAAAACATCTTATGTTGAGCTGTGCTAAACAGTTTAGATTCTGATTCGACATTGCATTCTGTAGTGTATGATCAGTCAATGCTGTTTGCTATGTATTCCAATACAAAGATTATTACAATAATCAGAATCTGCACATTTAGCTCAATAATGTGTGTATGTATGTGTGTGAGTAAAAGGTTGGTGATTAGCCTGCAGGTGACCACCCTTAATTGAGTAAATGGTGTCTTTAATACATGTCATTGATAATGTTACTCTTGTTTGGTGTGTTGAAGAG
Organism: Anodontia alba; assembly: GCA_964016985.1. Lineage (NCBI taxonomy): Eukaryota > Metazoa > Mollusca > Bivalvia > Lucinida > Lucinidae > Anodontia > Anodontia alba. The sequence goes on along the minus strand of OZ024834.1, from coordinate 51,342,176 downwards.
ACAAAAATTAAAAGCATTGATAAAGTTAAGTGGAAAATTCACATGTGTTACTTAATTAAGTTATACTTTTTTTATACAGTGAGTAGCGGCTATGCAAAAATAATGATTCTGAAAACTGAAAATAAACTGTCTTTCTGAGAATTTAAAAACTGTGGAAAGTAGAAATAGCAAAATGTGATACAGATTTCAGTTTGCAGCAGCCTACTGATTTTTTGCAGTTGGCTAGAGGTCCTCGCCAACTGTGCCGTATTTATACTGATAAATTATTTCATCAGGAAAAAATTTTACTTTTTTTACATGGAACTTTAGTTTACGCCATTGTTGACAGGTAAAAATTAAATTGTAAGTTCTTTTGTGCTTAGCATAGATCTGTCAAACACTAAGATAGATAAAACTAGATTTTAAGTTGCTCATCATTTGAAGTGCTTAAACAGACGTTCAATATATGCCACTGAAATGCAGGTCTGGTCAAACATCTCTGCCAAAGGCAAAATTCCGAACATCAAAAATTATCAATTTCGAACATTCAAAATAAAGGATATTCAAAGGAAATCTTGCAGTTCCTGCCAATTAAAATTATTGAGAGTAGACTGTATGTCTTCACTAGGAATTATACTTTGAATTTCTATCTTCATTATATCCTGCACACAAATTTGCTTAATATGCAGGCATATTCTTGTAGTTTGAATGCAGGGTAAGACTCACCTTCTCCACGAAAACATATGTTGTGGGTACTCATTAGAAACACCTCGCTGGGGTGCTTCTAATGAGTACCCACAACATATGTTTTCGTGGAGAAATAAGAAAGATATCAGCATTCTTCGGATGAAAAAAGCGCCCTTTCTGTTGCTGTGTCCTAGGACAGGTAGAAATTGACTGGGGTATGAAACTTTTATTATGAAGGTGTCCCAATAAATACCATAAATTTTGCCTTAATATCTGATTCCTTGTTTTACAGACAAAGTTTGTACAATGTCCAGAGGGAGAGTTACAGAAGCGTAAAGAGGTTGTCCATACTGTCACATTACATGAGATAGATGTTATCAACAGTAGAACACAGGGGTTTTTGGCTCTCTTCTCAGGTAGATGATTAATTTTTTTCTCTAAGAACTCTACTCTAATTTTTCCTATGTATTAGGACAAATAGATAGCTGATATATGTAACTATGCCTCCTTTTTTGTGTTGCCTGCATAGCATGGTAGACACATAGGGATCATGTTTTCAGTCTGCATCGTTGGAGTCGGTGTCAGCATCAAAGTCACACTTTTGGTTTCCACTCAGTAACTTTTGAAAGGATGCATTGATTTCATTTGAAGTTTGCAGAAGTTTGCATACTGTAAAGTACAGGTCAGGTTGGATATTGGTAATAATCTGCCAAATTTTGGCTGAGTTATGGCCCTTTTTTTTCTATTTAGTTTTTGTTGTTGAGTTAAGATATAGGTTTCTGTTCAATAACTTTTGAAGGGCCGCATTGATTTTATCAGAAGTTTGCAGAAGGGTATATCATTGTAAAATACAGGTCAAGTTGGATATTGGTAAACATCCGCAAAATTTTGGCAGAGTTATGGCCCTTTATTGACTTAGCTTTTGATGTTGCATTGATTTCATTGAAAGTTTGCAGAAGGATACATCATTGTAAAACACAGGTAATGTTCAATATTAGTAATCATCCACAAAATTTTGGCCATCATGACCCTTTTTTGACATGTTGTTGTGTTGTTATTGGTTTCTGTTCTGTTACTTTTGCAGGGATGCATTGATTACACTGGAAGTTTGCAGAAGTATATATCAGTATAAAATACAGTCAAGTTTGATATTTGTAATCATTCACAAAATTTTGGCAGAGTTATGGCCCTTTATTGACTTAGCTTTTGATGTTGCATTGATTTCATTGAAAGTTTGCAGAAGGATACATCATTGTAAAACACAGGTAATTTTCAATATTAGTAATCATCCACAAAATTTTGGCTGTAATGCACCTTTTTTGACATGTTGTTGTGTTGTTATTGGTCTCTGTTCTATTACTTTTGCAGGGATCCATTGATTACACTGGAAGTTTGCAGAAGTATATATCAGTATAAAATACAGTCAAGTTTGATATTTGTAATCATTCACAAAATTTTGGCAGAGTTATGGTCCTCTTTCGATTTAGTTTTTGTTGTTGTATTTATATTAGTTTCCGCTTTATAACTCAGGGATGCATTCATTACATTGCAAACTTGCAGAAGGATATATCATTGTTAAATACAGGTCAAGTTCGATATTGGTAATCATCCACAAAATTTAGTCCAAGTTATGGCCCTTTTTTGACTTACTGTTTTTGTTGCATAATGCAAATTTGTATATCTGCCAATCAATTTATTTCAAGATAATTAGCCAACATTGTAGACTGCAATACCGGATGGATGCCAACATTTAGCATATTGGTGCATATCGCCCATATCAGTCTTTCATAATATATGCAGACAGTGAAAACCCACAACAGCCTACAAGGATGGACCTAGGCATACAGACAGATCGGGACCATTGCTGCCAATTTACAGTCCCTGAATAATACAGAAAATTTTGTACACTGAAGTTTCTGTCAAAATGGCATATGCAAATAGTGCAGTCCAAGATTAGGAGCAGTCTGATTAGGGTCAATTCACTGTTAGCCATTTCACTATTAAAGTATTTTAAGAAACAACTGAAAAAATGTACAGTTTAGGCCAGAAAATCTATGACATAAAGCATTCAAAATTTTAAACCATTTATCTATTTATTATCATGGCAAATACTGCAGAACCTGATCATATGCCACATTCTGGGTCAGTTCATTTACATACAACAGCTGAATTGGTAAAAAGTCTAGCCATTGTGCTGAAGTTGAACCAGTGTTAAAGACCATTTCTAAATAAAAGAATCTACCATTTAACATAGGCCACTCCAGATTCCCCTTGTGAGAAATCCTTCATAAATTACTTGTGAATAAAGATCACATGTGAATCAAGACCAGAGACCAGACAAAGTTCTTCCCAAGTTTATACCTGAAAAAATTTTCATTTTACACTCCCTCAACCCCACCTGCTTTCAGCATGTCCGTCTTTCTGTAGTTCTGTCATTCTGACAACAATTAAGGTTTTTGCTCTATAACTTCACTAGCCTATGCTAGTTTTAGTGGGGTAGTAAACTGTTTTCAGCATGTCAGCCATTCTGTGATTCTCTTTTTCTGTCTGTTCATGAACAGTTATTTTCTCTATAACTTGACTAGCCAAATTGATCAAATTTTCCTTTCCAAAGGACACATTTTTTTACCCTGAACACATTTTCATAACCCCCCCCCCCCCCCCGCCCACCCGCCCTTGCCCCCCTACCCCCATCCCTTGCCTCCCTACCCCCATCCCGTGCTGCTAAACAAAGTTCTAGGCAGGTATACTGTTTTCAGCATGTCCGTGATTTTGTCAGTAATTTTGCTTTATATCTTCACTAGCCTTTGCTTGTTTTGAGAGTTGGGGAGTTGTGGGGTGGGGGGTTGGGTGGGGGGAGGTGTATACTGTTTTCAGCCTGTCGGTCATTCTTTTCATCAACAATTAAGGTTTTTGCTCTGTAACTTCACTAGCCTTTGATATTGTTCAAATTTTCACCACACCTTGACCATCAGACAATGCACATGTTATTGGAAGATAGGGACAGAAGGATCAGTATTACAAGAATTATGCCTCTTTGATGCCGAAAAAAAAAATACTTTTTGACAAAATGACAGGGTTTTTAACATAGCCGTTTTACGACAACTGTACCTTGTCAGTGATGGTTAATAGTGTATACTTTGTGAAATCAACTCCTCTTACACCTTTCATTGGATCTTTCCAAAACAATGAAGATATGTTACAAGCATATTAAAGTAGCGCGTGTGCAGTTTGATGCTGCTTTTTTTTTTTTTCTTTTTTTTTTTGACAAAAATGCAGGAACTTAGCCATTTTACAACTCTGCACCCCCTGCCCCCTCCTACCCCACCATGCAAACTGTATTTTTGGGGAGTAGGGGTATACTGTTTTCAGGTTGTCCATCTGTCCATCCATTTCATTTTGCTTTCTGAGCCAGGGATATCTAATAAGCCCTGCTTATTAACATGTCTTGTTTTAATTTGTTTTTGTTTAGGTGATACTGGTGAAATCAAAGGTGAAGTACGAGAACAGATCAATGGGAAAGTAGCAGAATGGCGAGAAGAAGGAAAAGCTGAAATTGTTCCAGGAGTAAGTAGATGTATAAGTACCAGTCATAAAAACAGTTAGCCCAAAATAAAGTTTTATGGTACATCTGGGCCCAGTTGTTCGAAGCGTCGTTAGCTTAACGAGCTGGTTAAGGGTCATTTCATTAACTGTTTTAGCGGATTCAGTGTACAATATTTTGATATTTTTTGCTGAAAAAATGTGAGTAGCTTTTGCACTGCAAAAGCTACTCACATTTTATCAGCAAAAAATTTCAGCGTATTTGCGTATCACTCAATGTAAATTTTAACGCATTGTTAACTAACGACATTGTTAGTTTTGAACAACTGGGCCCTGACTTTTACTTTTTTTACTGATATTCAAAAGTTGTTATTCTAAATTATCATTTAAATGGTCTTAAATTATCACTTCAATTATCAGTATCCTTCAACTATGAGTTTTATGTAGAATACCTTGTTTAAAAGTATGAAATTTATTCATATCTCTTAACAAGGTAAAGTTGCACTTCTCTTTCCGAAGATAATTTATATACATGAACATTAGTTAGTTTAATAGATTCTAAAATGAATGATAATGTCAGCAAATTAAAATACTCCTCTGTGTCTTGTTGCAGGTACTATTTATAGATGAAGTTCACATGTTAGATATAGAAAGTTTCTCATTTTTGAATCGAGCACTAGAAAGCGACATGGCACCTATCTTGATAATGGCAACAAACAGAGGAATCACAAGGTAAGATACATGTAATTTTACAAGCTATTTAAAAAGGTGTCTCGAGGGCATATGTTGACAGTGCAGTCTGATTTAAGCCTGTACTGTCTAGGTTACAGAATAAATAGATACTTCTGAATAAAACTTAAGACAGCCAAGATGATGTGAAACTGTCCAGTTATATATGCTCAAAATATATATATATAGATAGATAGATAGATAGATAGATAGATAGATAGATAGATAGATAGATAGATAGATAGATAGATAGATAGATAGATATATACTTTTTTGCTTGATGCTGCCCAGTTAAAGAATTATTTGAAATAAGGCAGTAACTCCAGATAAGACACTTTTTTTCTCTAAAATATTAACATTTTTTTATTTCTCCATGAAAACATGCTGTCATGCTTTTTAGAAGCAGCTTTAAAATATCAACATGTTTTCATAGAGGAATAATGAAATAGTTATCTGGCTATCCATCTTGTCTTGAGCATTAAATATTTTAATAAACATTGCTTGATATGAAATATATGGCACTGTGGTAAGAGTAGTCAGTACGGATAATTTGATAAAAAAAAAATCTTTGGAAAATGTCTGTTTGTTTTTTTGTTGTTTTTTTTGCGTTTTTTTTTTTTTTTACCAAATTGTCCATGCCCCTAAGTAACAGATTTTTTTTTATATCAAGGAGACATTGTTGATTGTTCTTGGTATAATAATGTTTGAGCATACTTCATTAATTTTATGCTTGGGGGAAATAAAAGTAGTTTCAACTATTTTGTGTATGTAGAAAAGCTTGAAGCATTTGATAAAGTAAAGGAAATTAGAATATGAAATATTTCAGCAATTATCTTAGTTAAAAGGATTTTCTGGTGAAAGAATGTGCACAATACTGGTTAACCGCTTAGAGGACTAATCCTGCCCAGTAAACGTGTGATTAGGTAAACTGACTGCGCTCGACATGACCCCATTGGGTTGACTGGGTCATAAAACCTCAACACAAACAAACAAACAAACAATAGTTAAAATGATGGATGCTTTATAATTTTGTTTTCAGCAGCTGAGTCTTTCATTACTGTCTGGCTTTTTATAGTCTATACACCTGCATGTAAATTTCCAATTGTGTTACATTTCAGAATTCGTGGCACCACATACCAGAGTCCACATGGTATACCAATAGATCTTTTAGACAGATTGCTAATTATATCCACAACTCCATATGAAGAAAAAGAAATAAAACAGATTTTAAAAATCAGGTTAGTGTTACGTGAATAAAAACAAAATTGATAATGTAATGGTTAGAGATGCTAAATATGTACAGCTTAACCATGATTGAGGTGGTGCTGATAGTGTGAAATACTTACTTTGTGTGGTAACTTAATTTTGGCATATAGGCAGTCATAGTGATTTATATGTTGTAAAAGACTGCCAGTATTCATTTTCAATACATTTACACAGCATGACATTGTCTTAAACTATGAAAGTGCAAAAATAAGATTTGAAAGGAGACAGTTGACATGAGGGATGAAACGAAAATGAGAACAAAAACTCATAATGTTGCCTGTTTAAGTATTTGCCTAGCATTTAAATCCTTTCACCCCCCCCCCCCCCCCACCCCAAGTTTCTGAAATGGATTTTTCCTTCTTTGAATTTGCACACACCCATTGTTGCAAAAAGGGATATTAGTCAAATCAAGAACAGAATGGCAAACAGTGTAGATACTGATGAGATGATACTGATGGTTTATTACAAGCCGTCTCATCTTGATCTACACTGTTTTTAAAGGTATCTGTTTCATCTACAGAGCTGAAAGGGTTATGCATTGATTTACATATTTTAACCCTTAAACTACCAATCACAACAGTTGTCCTCTGCTTTGTCATCTGCTTGTGATTTAAAAGTCATTTCTGCAAACAGTATGGACCCTTTAAGAGCAGTCTGATCTGGGTCCACACCGTTTGCCTGTATGCAGAAAACAGGTTTGAAAAGTTTGCAAGAATATTCAGCAGACAACATAAACAGACGGCATTTTCAGATGCAGGTTTTCTTGGCGATTTAAGGGTTTACTGGCATTTTACTATTATTCTGTATTTAGATGTGAAGAAGAAGATGTGGAGATGTCTGATGATGCAATGACAGTATTAACAAGAATTGGTATAGAAACCTCACTGAGATATGCAATACAGCTGATTACTACAGCAAATCTTGTAGCCAGGAAAAGAAAGGTAAAATAATGGTGCCACATCAGGCTAAAATAGGCCTTTACCCTTAAAACAGTCAAGCTGCAGACATTCTAAAAAATTTTGTGGTTCATGCTTCAGAGAAAGAAAAAAAGCTTGATATTTCTTTGAACTGTCTGGTTAGCAGATAACTCACTTAAATGTCAAGCCTATTTCCCCTGAAATTAAATAGAACTATTTTAGAATTTTGACTTCTTCAACTTTGAATGGCACTTTAAGTGGCCGGCCTCGGTGGCTCAGTTGGATGCGCCATCCGACTGGAGACCAGGAGGACGCGGGTTCAACCCCCGCCAAGGTCGGCAACATTCTTTCGTGGAGATTGAGCATGAAATATTTTCTACGGTCATTCTATTCCGCTGATTCAAGAAGGGCAGTTGTCAGTATCTGGCAAAAGAATGTGCACAATACTGGTTAACCACTTAGAGGACTAAGCCTGCCCAGTAAACGTGTGGTTAGGTAAACTGACCACACTCGACATGACCCCATTGGGTTGACTGGACTGTAAAACCTCAACACAAACAAACAAATGGCACTTTAAGTGTTTATAGGGCCTGAGAAATGCAAGATAGAAAGATGAGACCTTCAGTGAGGACCACCATTTTTCCATATAGAAACAGCTAAGACCCTGGTCAGCTGTGCTGCAGTACAGGTTGGACAGGTCTTTAATATATGTGGTTAAACTTATAGACAGTCCAAAGACCCTCTTAAAATGTAAAGACGCATGTTATGGATACTGATGTATTCCCAAACTAAAGGATTCCCAATCTGACGCAGTGCAAAATAGGCTCATTTTAAAGCTACTGTTGACTCTCGTTATCTCAGACTCGCTTATCTCGAATAACCGCTTATCTCGAAGTGAAAATCTTGTCCCTGCCTAAACATGAAAATCTAACAAGTAAAAAATATTGTGGAAAAGAGGAGAAATTGCTCCTAAGGAGCAATTTCTCCTCTTTTCCACAATATTTTGAATATATCTCTAACTCCAAGAGTCCAATTATACATATATTTGTTAAATGTGGTTGTTCGAATTATTTTTTCCTGAATTCTGAAAATCTGATATGTCGAGGTACGGATATCTCGAAGTGTTTCAGAGAGTCCCTTGGAATTCGAGATAACGAGTCGACTGTATTTTTTTTTCTTTGTTAGGAGCATTCAGCTTGTAAATAGTGATTGTTTAACTTTTGAGCAGACTAGTAATCACCATACATGGGTCCAGGTTAGGTGGCAACAGAGGCGGAAATTAGGAGAATTCTGTTATTGTTTAGGTTAAAACATACCATGGGTACTCAGTGGAAGTTGGGCAGTTCCAGTGAGTGCCCATGAGATAATTTGGTGTGAAAATTGATCTGAGTAGGAGCTACATGTATGTGAAATGGATGCACATTGTTTTCTTGGCCTCGTTTATTTGCATATGTAATGCTGTATTTTATCCTATGTATTTGGTCACCTTAACGTCTATCCATACTTGTCCTATAAGTCGAACAAGTTCATTTTGTACTACCTGGGCCCAGTTGCTCAAAGCGTCGTTAGCTTAATGAGCTTGTTAGTGGTCAAATTGCTAACTGTTCTAGTAAGTAAAATATATAATTTACACATATTTGCTGAAAAAATGTGAGTGGCTTTTGCAAATGCAAAAGCTACTCACATTTTTTCAGCAAAAATATTAGCGAACATGCCATATTTAATGATCAAAGATTTAACGATACGTTAACTAACAACATCGCTAGTTTTGAACAACTAGGCCCAGGTGTTTTGTCATTAATGCTGGTGCCAGGCTCCATGATACAGTTGCTAGTGCACCTGACTGCAGAGCCAGGGTCGCAAGTTTGAATCCCATTGTGGAGATTGATCAAGAAATAATTTCTTGTCATTCTCCCCCTACTGCTGTAACACGAAGGGCAGTTGTCAGTTGCTGGCAAAAGTATATGCACAAGTAATGGTTAACCACTTACAGAACTAAGCCTTACCTGGGAAAGTGTGAGTTAAATGACCTAGGCCCAGTTGTTCAAAACTAACGATGTCGTTAACATATCATTAAAACTTTGATCGTTAAATATGACATATATGCTAATATTTTGCTGAAAAAATGTGCATAGCTTTTTTGCATTTGCAAAAGATACTCACAATTTTTCAGCAAAAATACCTGTGACTTAGATACTGTACTTACTAGAACAGTATAAACTGACCACGCTCGACATGACCGCATTGGGTTGACTGTGTCGTAAAACCTCAAAACAAACAAACTTACTAGAACAGTTAACATTTTGACCACTGAGTTTGTTAAGCTAATGATGCTTTGAACAACTGGGCTATAAAACTAGAAGAACTGTTGGATGAGTGACAAACAAGTAGACCTTGATGAGATGCCATATTCCATGGCACCTACTCTGAGTCTACACTGCTGAGGCTTGTGTATCTAAATACTTAGTGTTAATATAGAAAATCTGTTGCCGTTTTTTTTTTTTTTTTTTTTTTTTTTCCTGACAAAGCTGATATTATTTATTTTATTTTATTGTAGGCCACTGAGGTAGATGTTGATGACATTAAAAGAGTGTATTCATTGTTTTTGGATGAATCTAGGTCAACCCAGTTCCTCAAGGAATATCAGCAAGAGTTTATGTTCAATGAAATGGGAACAGGTAATTTTTCATTTAATTTCATGGTAAAAACACCCCAGTCCAAATTTTATGCCCCAGGGGTTGACTGCCTCTGCTGCACATCACCAGATCTCTCTCTCTCTCTCTCTCTCATATAATACCATTCAATCTTTATAAACAAATTATTTCCTCCAGTTGAATATTGTATTGTGAAAGCAAAATGAAAAGTTTATTCTAAATGGTGTAGTAATTCATAGCACCAAATAATAGGGCTGTTCAGATAAATATCTTACATAAATTTTCCATGGAAATATGTTGTGGCATAGCAACAGATAAGAGAGGGTATCCACATAATATTTTTTTTTATTTCTCAACGAAAACATATGTTGTGGATACTCATTAGAAGCCCCTCGCTGAGATGCTTCTAATGAGTACCCACAACATATGTTTTTGTTGAGAAATAAGAAAGATATCAGCATTTTTCGGATGAAAAAAATGCCTTATCTATTGCTATGTTGTGGGTAGTGTCCTATTTCAATGACCTTAAAGGTCATGGTCTAAATATGAGGAAATGGGATTGCTTATCATTGTCAAAATGTCTCAGTCTATCTATCATTTGGTTGAACAGCATTTTCATTACTTGGGCACTCTCACTATTAGTTTATGCGAAATGAATTACTACGTCTGGTAGACGCAGTCCGTTATATATGCATTTGTCACAGATGTGTCCCGCATTGTTCATCATTGACCTGACCATATAGATTAACCTACTTCTACAAATAGACTCTTCTTCTTTATAGATTAGACAGGTTCATTTCTGCTTTAAGGGGTGTCTGTAGTTTGTTTATTCATGTTTTGTCAGAAATACCTGAATTTCAATAACACAGTGTCGGCCCTGGTCAGGCAATTAAGGCCTTTTTTTCAGCACCTGTTGCAGAATTCCATTTTGGGACCATTCGATTCTGAATCAGACATTAGAACTATCTGTGTCCCTCGCACAACCAAACATAATAAAGAAAGAGAGGAAGGAAGGAAAGATAGAAAGAAACTTCAAGTACCTGTTTGTTGTACATTCATTGTGCAAGAAAGCATGCGATTAGCTCAATCAGACAAGTTTTACTCAATTTCAAAGAGTGTTTGTTAGCAGTGAGAAAGTAATTATAATCTAAATAACTATTTCAAAAATGAATGCATCCAGAGGCGGTGCATTATTTACCTCCTCCCAGTCAGAATGGAAAATTTTTTGTATGCTTTAGTATTGGAAATGCCTCACTCAGGCAACTCCAGTGAGTACCCACAGTGTATGATTTTATGTTCAGTAAGAAAATACAAGACAAAATATTTAGACGTAAATGTCTAAGTACTGGCGTAAATTTTGTCCATGTTTACATAGAGATATGGGACAAGGGTATACTAAAGTTTAATAAATTTTCAATGTAACCGGTAAAATGGAACAACATTGTGATTCTTTAACTTTCACTGCCACAGGCTGTAATAATAGGCTTTTGCAAACAGCATAAGTCCAGATGAGACGGCTCATCTGATCTACACTGTTTGACATTCAGTCTTTCAACTTTACGTATAAACTTCTTTTCAAGCGATAATTTGTTAAAAAAAGAAAACCAGACAACAAATGTCGTCTGAAATTTGGCACGGAAAGAGTTAACATTTGCTTTTATTAAGCTTTATGAAATTTCTTGATTGAAATGAAAATAAAGTAGACATTAATATGTTTATAACACACTTTTATATTTGCTAGAATTGTCACAAACCGACGTCTCAGCAAATTGAAAATGTCCTTAGTGAGATAGTCTACCATATAGAAAAATCCAAAGGTATCTTAAGAGACTGGCGTGTTTCGCGTGCGGGTCAATGATTACCTTTTGGATGAAAAATATAGCATGTTATCTAGAGCAGTCATAGTAATAATGTGTAATATTCGTCATTGGTGTTGATAGCTCCAGATAAGGAAAAGGCGAGTGGTTTGCACTCCCAACTTCGGATCAAGAGGTGGTATTCATCGATACTTCATTGTGCAGAGCCTTTCATTACATCACGAAAACATGCCTATATAATTTTGACCCCCTTAAACCCCACTTTTATATAGTAAAACTGGGGTTTACAGGGGTATACATGATTTTTCTTTATTTTGCCCAAAAACATAGATTGTGAGCACTGGTTAGAACTGTCTTGGTGAGGCAGTTCTAATGGGTACCCACAATCTATGTTTTGAGCAGAAATATGAAAAAATACAGAGATTTTTTATCTGAAAATTTCCAGTTTTGGAAGTGAAATTTTCTATATATTTGAATAGGCGTGTTTTCATAATGATCGCCCTTCTATCATCCAGGGCCCAGTTGTTCAAAGCGTTGTTAGCTAAACAAGCACATTAAGGGTCATTTCGTTAACTGTTTTAGCGGATTCAATAGACAATATTCTGATATTTTTTGCTGAAAAAATGTGAGTAGCTTTTGCACTGCGAAAGCTACTCACATTTTTTCAGCAAAAAATTTCAGCATATTTGCGTATCACTCGATGTAAATTTTAACGAATCGTTAACTAACGACATCGTTAGCTTTGAACAACTAGGCCCAGATATTATTGAAATAATGTTGAAAGGGATGGTAAACAACAAATTATCATCAAGCTCCAGATAGGGTACTTTCAACCAAAAAGTATTGGTATCGATATTTTTCTGATTTCTCCAGAAAAAATATGTTGGGGGTACTCATTAGAAGTGGGGCGCTGAGGCACTTCTAATGAGTACCCACAATATATGTTGTTGTTTTTTTTTCTGGAGAAATAGGGGGTGGTTGGGTGTTGCAAAGGTGTCATTTATCTTATGTCACCGGGGCATCCAACTGATATTGGCTTACAGGTAGGCAAGGCCTGCTATCCTTGTAGCAGGTAAGGGGAGAGGGGGATGATTTTATTTCTTCTGTTTCTTCACTTTCATTCCTGTTCCTTTTTCTTCCCTGTCCCTCTCTTCCATCTCCTCTGCTATCTCTTCTATCTCTTTTCTCCCTGTCTCTGGGAGATGACACGAAATGACCCACAAGGTTTGACATGTCTTTAAACCCCAACTCAATCAAATTCTGGAGAAATAAGAAAAAAATTACCTAATACACTCTCCTATCTACAGAAACCGGCCTTGGTGGCTCAATCAGATGCGCATCCAACTGGTTATCAGGAGGTCATGGGTTTGATCCCCACTGGGTCGGGCAACACTCTTTTGTAGAGATTAATCATGAAATATTTTCTTCGGTCAATCTCTCCCATCCACTGATTCAAGAATGGCAGTTGCCAGTGTCTGGCGAAAGAATGTGCACAAATACTGATTAACCACTTAAGGAATAGGCAGGCCCAGGAAAAGAGTGGTTAGGTAATCTTAGCCGCTCAACATAACCCTAATGGGTTGACTGGGATATAGAACCTCAAATCAATCAATCAACCTATCTAAGATATACATGTATTGATGTATGATGTTCTGTTACAGAGACGATGGAGACAAGCTGATACTGAAACAGAAATCATAATTAGTGTGAAGGTGGTATGCACAGCAGAAATGGAAGAAGAATCTGAACAAACCAGTGACCTTGAAACTTACAACGTTAAAAACTTAAAACATCATGTATTGATGAAATTTTATTTTGCCATGTTACATGTGGTCCAAAAACAACCATTTACCTATAAAGCACTGTTTAGAATTGTAGCAGACAACATTCTGTGTTTTAGCCTTGATATTTTGTGTGGAAATAAGCCTTGACATTTTGTGAGATTGTCTGCCAATCTACATGAAATTTTGAGCCTTATTCTCGTAGAAAAGTAAACAAACAAAAGTATTATTTTAGCATGTTGTCTGCTGCAGTTGTGACTGGTACTTTAAAGATTAGAAAACTTTTAACTTGTCAAAGCTCATTCAACATCACCAACATAAGTCAGTGTTCTAGACAGACTACATATTTCATTTTTTTTTTATTTCTCCACCAAAATATATACTGGCACATATTAGAACTACTATATAAAAGCAGTTCTAATAAGTAATAGGAATATGTTTTTATGAGAAATAATAAAAATACCAAAATGTTTACACCAAAAATATTAACCCATTGTAGTCGGGAGACCCCTAAAAGGGTAATTGGCAAACAGTGCAAACCCAGATCAGACGCCGCAGAATGCGGCGTCTGATCAGGTTCTCCACTGTTTGCAAATAATTTAGCCATTTTTCTCTAGGAATATGTAAATCTCATAGCCAGTTGTACCTAAAATTGAAATTGGACTCTCCCAGTATATAGTGTAGGAGAGTCTATTCAGTATACAATGGGTTAATAGTTTATCTGGAGCTACAATCTTTGTTTAAGACATTCACAACAGTGTTCATTTTCATAATGACATTTCACCAAAAATAATGGACTGGGGTATGGTAAAATCTAAATTTTCTGATATTTGAACAGCAAGGCATAAATTGACCTTCATAACAGTCTAGCCGGCCTCGATGGCTCAGTTGGATGGGCCTCCAACTGGTGATCAGGAGGTTGCGGTTTGACTGTCACTGGGCCGGCAACATTTTTTAGTGGAGATTGTTCATGAAATATTTCCTTCAGTCATTCTCTCCCTTCTGCTGATCCAAGAAGGGCAGTTGTCAGTTTCTGGCAAAACGATGTGCACAATACTGGTTAACCGCTTAGAGAACTAAACCTGCCCACTGAAAGTGTGGTTAGGTAAACTGACAACGCTCAACATGACCATTGGGTTGATTGGGCCATAAAACCTCAACACAAAAGATTGGGCCATAAAACCTCAACACAAACAAAATCACAGTCTAACCAATGCTTTTAGTTTGGTGTTCTGTGTTTAAGGTGAAGGACACACCTAAAAAATTTGACTCAGTTTGCAAAGGAAGAAAACTTTTTCAGACAGAATCTTTCACAAATGGCAACTACTCTTAAAGGAAAGAATTTGCTCCCTCTCTGGGAGCAAATTCGTTCCTTTAAGAGAAGTTCTTATTTGTGAAGAAAGCAAAATATATTTCTATGTTCTCATGGAAGTGTGTCCATTCCACTTGAATTCTGTAATGCCACATATTGTGTGAACATAGAGCCTAAAGACCTTGACCAGACTGTAGAGATGTATCAGCTAGTCAGTGCCTTTGCTGTTGAAATGTAGGACTGTGTTGATTTTCCTGGGCCCCATTCTCAGATCATTATTGTATTTTCAGTAATAAAAGAGTGAATTATGGTTGTAAAATCTTTGTTTTTGTTTTCATATCTGAAATAGGAGCTTGGAGGTCCCAGTGCTACCACATTTTTTTTTTTACAGAAATATTTTGCTAGCAATATTTATAACTTCCACATGGTAATATTTGCTTCCAGTCTCAATGGGCCTTCACTTAAATGAAACAATTTACTCCCTGAGAGCAAGCTGCTTCCTTTAAAAGTAGGGCCTATTTTTAAATTATTTCAAATATTAGGGAAGCAACTTTTTGTCTGCAGAAGTTATCTCCCTTCTCAAAATGTTGCAAAATCTTTCAAGTCTATCCATCCACATGAAAGAAAGAAAAAATCAAATTATACAAGTTGGCAAAACCTATAAATTATTTAATCTAATCCTATTTGCCAACTCATATGAGAAGGCTGTCAAAGTTTTTTATTGAAATTATCTCACTAACAACAATAAAATAAATGCAGATAGAATGATTTAAATTCAAACAAAGGGAAACTAATATACACAATATACTGTACAAATGGTGATGGAAAGTACGGTTGAATACTGTATTTATCCTAAGTATTAGGACAGATAGGCCTGAGCAAACAGTGTAGACCCAGATCAGACCACATAATGTATCATCTGATCATTTGCCACTCATCCAGCAGTTTTAAGACACATTTCTCTGTATTGAAATGGACTTCATAATATAATCGGATTTTTGATTAACGTGCAGGTACAGGGGCAACATCCACATCAGTGGGCCCCCTTCCAGACAGCTGGCTTGCTGCATGCATGGCAGATCTCACACCAGGTACGTCTATCATGAGGGTTGATAGCCGAGAGCTTCCACTCTCTGCAATTTCTCTCTGTCAGCTGCTTCCATGTCATTTTGGACCTCCCAGGCCCACGCTTTCCATCAACCTGTATGTCAAAGGCTGTCTTGATTGCACCACTGGAGCGTTCCACATGTCCATACCATCGAAGTCTTCTTCAGAATGAGGTCCAGATCCTCAATGCCAAGCCGCACAAGTAGCTCATTGGACCTGGTGGTGACAATGTCTTGTGGCCTGACATTGCAGGTCTGTCTGAACATTCTATATATATGTCAAGTAAGGTTTGATGTTAAGGTGTTCCAATATCCAGGATAAATATGGTAGAATCGAATAGTGAAGGCCTTGTTCAAATGAAATGTCATTGTAACTGCACACACGAACATCCCATTCATGTCCAGCAAAGATCCTAATCACCCTGTCTGTATGCAGATTTATGCAAGCCTTTTTCTTCTTGTCACAAAAGGCGGTTGGCCGATTTTACAATATGATATACAAAAAGTATACTTCACTAATGTTAACACAACATTCTGACGCACAGTCGCGCTTCAATGGCTCGGACATCTTTGGGACCATTGAGGGTTAATCATGGTGCCAAGTCAGAAAGCAAATAGCGATAATTCAGGGAATAGTTTTCCATTTTCTGCACAATAATTGTATGTTGAGTGTATTCATTAGAATCGCCTTGACGAGGCGATTCTAATGAGTACACACAACATACAATTTCATGATAAATAAGAAAATTTCCCTAAATCATTGTTTTCTTGATGTATGGGAAGACGTGTTTTGATTAGCCATAGTATACAAGCCGTCCGTGTTCGAGCTATTGAGGTTCGACTGTATCTGCTCTTTTTATAACCGCTTCCTACTACGTATTAAGGCCCTCTTTTAAAACTAACACATGATCAGAAAATGCATGATTAACATTACAGGAATAATGAACTACATCGCAAAGTAAGACATTCTAACACAATGTGAGACATTCTAACACAATTTTGTGCATTTTCTTTATATTCATTACTTCTTTAAAGTTTGGTGGGCTGGATGATGTCACATTAGGCCAGATATGTTATCACTGAATCATTATGTGCTTGGTTGCTTATGGTCCACAATGTTGCAAACAATCAGGTTGAAGCATTGCTCGTAAGAGGTGTATGGGAATGATTTTAAATTATTCTGTATCCTATTACCTTCATATGCTATGGGATGTTAGAAAATGAATTAATCATTCTTTGCTCTGCTGAAGTCCACTTGAAAAACACAGCTTTGTATTCATTTGAGCTTTTGCCGGTTCTACTATGAATATAAATCAGATTTAACTCTGCTTTATCTTAGACATTTGACCACTGTATTATACGTAACCACTTGTTTAGGAGTACTTAGGCTTTTATGAATAATTTAGGCTGAATCAGGCTTTCCATTGTTACCAAGTCCTTGTATATGTTGCAGTGTCCCGACAAGTAACATCCAAGTCTAAAATCCCAGTTTGCACAATCCGGAAATAAGCCTAACACTGCTTGTATGTTAGGTCTTGCATATTACTAGCTTGATAGGTAGTAAATTTTTAATAATGGCACCCGAAGAAAATATCAAGATTGCATTAAAAAAACTGCATTGTGTGAATTATGTTCAGACGTGCCTCTGCACATCCGAAGAATGATCATATCTGGTCACTTTGTGGATAATTAAGACTTCTTCAAGTGATCAGCAAGGAATGATCAGACTGTGCCTATGTGCCCGTTGATACATGTACTTACATGAGGACTGATGCCATGTCAGGGGAAAAAAGAGTATATAAACAGATTTGTGATCAGCACACCTACACAGTGTAATCATGAACCTATGTTAACCCTTGTCCTGCTGAACCCGGATATACTCTGCCTTTACAAACAGTGTAGATCCAGATCAGTTGGCTTTTCTGGATCTACACTGTTTGTCATAAAGTATGTGAATTTGTATCAACAACCTGGAACAAGCAATCTGATTGGCTGAAAATTAGAAGTGGGTGTGGCAACTTTATTCAGCTTGACAAGGGTTTTTAATGTACTTTACAATATCAAATACGTGTAGTTATATAAGAAGGCAGGGCCTGGTAAGGCTGCATGGGTGCGCTGCTTGAATCGTGCATGTATTTTTCACATAATTATGTCCCATAAAAGACCTCTCATGGAGAAATTTGTTCAGGAAAAATGGAGATAAATATAAGCACACAAAATATAAATAGACTGGTCTGCATATGCACTGTTACCGTTCTAATGTACTGGATATATATATGTTTTTATTCATCGCACGTCAGTTATCCGCACTGTAGTTTTTATTGTAGGCATCCATCATAGTTCCATTGGGATTTGTTCTTTAACCGACTGAATATAGGTTTGACTAACAGGAACAATGCTCCTGTACCCAGTTTTAACACTTAAGAAGCCATTATAGAAAACGGCATTCTAAATTATTTATTTTGTATTTTTCAGATAACAAAAGGCTTGATATCTCATGCGAATCGTCTGCTAGGCAGACGATGCACATGAAATACCGAGCATTTTGTCTCTGAAAAATTGAAGAAAAAGAATAGGATGCCTCCTGTTGCTGTTGTCACTGATTAAGGGTCAGCTATACCTAAATCTGAAACATTTTAAAGTCCGTATGTTTCAATGTCCGATATACAAAACATTTTGTTTGTAAATTTCTACACGAAGAGCAAACAGACATCACTCTTCATCATCACAGTCAACAACATTAATACCCAGCTTTTACGTCAAAGGCCTGAAAAATATGAAAGGAGTACAATAAGGAAAGTCAGTTGTGGTTAGTAAGGACAGCATATTACTGTGCCTTCAACATCTTTCAACCCCCACAAACCCACTCTCTCCCCCCTTTTTTTGTTTGCTAGATGCTTCACACAAATTAACTTCATGTGCAAACTTTTGTCATGATTTGATGGGAAACTTTTTGTCGTAACTACCTATGCACAACGTTTTTATTATATTTATTGGTTTAATAATTAAAAAAAATCCATTTTCTCCATAGTCCATAGTAAAAATTGCTGCAAATTATGCAAAAGTTAATAGGGTACGTACTTTGGATGCAGGTTTTCAAGAAGTTCCACTTGTTCAAAACTCCTGAAAGTTTCACAATACTGTTATGGGACATCAATAATTTAGCATCAGAGATCAAAAATAAGATATAATTTCTAATAAAAAAATATCTAGGCTCATTTTTGGCCGTAAAATTAAATTTACAGTAAATACTTGAGAACAAGGCACAGAAATAGAAACGACAAATGGTTCCTGATAAGATGTGATAAAAAAAAACAAAAAAAAAAACGTTTTTATTTGGAAATAAACTCCTAGCGAAAAAACGTCTTTCCAAAGGGTGTCGAAAGGACAATAGTTTATTTAATTCATTTATTCCGCGTGAACTGCTACCTCAGCTCTTTGAATAGGTCCTTTTTTCGATAGAAAGGGTGTCTAGTTGGGTTTTATTATTGCCATGTTTTCTAGCAATTTCTGTATTTAATGCAAACAGTGTGACCCTGATTGGACTTCGCATTGGTCTGAGTCCACACTGTTTGTCAGTATTCCTTTTATGGGATACCAGCCATAAATAGGTAATACATTTTATTTATCATTAGACTGTCTATACCTACAAATACAGCATCACGAAAATACATCTATATAATTTTGACCCCCTTAAACCCCACTTTTATATAGTAAAACTTGGGTTTACAGGGGTATACATTATTTTTCTTATTTTTGCTCAAAAAACATAGATTGTGGGTACTCGTTAGAACCGCCTCGCCGAGGCGGTTCTAACGAGTACCCACAATCTATGTTTTGAGCAGAAATCTGAAAAATATCAGAATTTTTTGTCTAAAAATTTTCATGTTTTGGTGGTAAAATTTTCAGTATGTTTGAATAGGCCTGTTTTCGTAATGGCTAGTGAATATTTTGAATTATTTTGGCTTGATGAACCCCAGTAGTTCTGTTGATACACTGGAATTAAGCAGATCTATTGTGTTTGGTTTTTCTCATGTGTATTTTGTTAAATGTTTATAAGTTTCATGTGAATGGAGAACACCTGTATATGTAGATGTACCAATGAATTTAATAGTATTCTATTCTGTTCTATTCAGATACTAGGTCCTGTATTGTACAGCCTTACGTCCCCTGTGATGGTGCCGTTATATAGAATCTGCTTTGTGTAGTTGTTCAGTGTTAGAGGAGGTAGATCGTCAACCGTCGAGTAATTACAAATATGTAAAATTTGTATAGGTTACACTTTTGCATGGCGTACTAATAAGAATGGAGCCATAATTAATCATATAACTAAAAATAGTATATTGTCCGGTCCGTTTGTTTAACTGTGAATAAAACAGAGTTACTCTCAACATGTGGCTAGAGGAAGTGGGCAGAGTTGCATTTATGAACAGTTTCATATATATATATATATATATATATATATATATATATATATATATATATATATACACATGTATATATATATATATATATATATATATATATATATATATATATATATATATATATATATATATATATATATATATATATATATATAAAGAAATACAGCCTGTTGTTTTCGATTCAGTGTATCGGATTTCACTGCTTCCAAAGAATCCTATTCCAAGATAGCAGAAGGGGCTAAATGATTCCATCACGAAAACACGCCTATATAATTTTGACCCCCTTAAACCCCACTTTTATATAGTAAAACTGGGGTTTACAGGGGTATACGTTATTTTTCTTATTTCTGCTCAAAAACATAGATTGTGGGTACTCGTTAGAACCGCCTCGCCGAGGCGGTTCTAACGAGTACCCACAATCTATGTTTTGAGCAGAAATACGAAAAATATCAGCGTTTTTCATCTGAAAAATTTCAGTTTTTGGAGATAAAATTTTCTATATATTTGAATAGCCGTGTTTTCGTAATGCAAGGAAAATAAATATAAAAACAAAAAATCCTATCATTATGCCGTTTTCATATTTATTGCCCTTGGGATCATTGAACCGATTCTGGTTATCTTGGAAGATCAATCGAAATATGTATCTGGATGGTTTCTCTGGACTTTTAACTGCCAGCGTTACAGAATCATTAATGCTGTAGAATTATCAACGGGCAGTAAATTTTTGATATTGCTGATCGGACGTGCAGGTTATTGGTTTTTGCGATTCTCTTGTCACATAATGAACATTTTCTCATGGAGATACTCATGTACATTTTATAAATTCAAGTCATTGTATCCTTGTCTGTTTGTGATACGCAGATCCTCATTAGAAAGCAAACACGTTATAAGCATTTGTAAGTTTTGATGTAAATAGGGTTGCAATTTTCCAAAGTGTATGCCATGCAGGCTGGATACTTTTGGACTTCCATCGCCTTTTGAACGAATGGTGTCTGCAGTCAAAAACCCACCCAGGCTCACTCAAATACCCTTCCCCCTCTCTCTCACACACAAGGACGAATATGCGTACAGTCGACTCCCGTTATCTCGAACTCGCTTATCTCGAATAACCGCTTATCTCAAAGTGAAAATCTGGCCCCTGTTTTAACACAGAGAGCTACCAAAAGGCAACAAAATATTGTGGAAAAGGGGAGAAATTGCTCCTTAGGAGCAATTTCTCCTCTGTTCCACAATATTTTCAATATATCTCTTAACTTAGGAGACAAATTACATATTCATTCTGTTTAAGGTGTTTGTTTGATTAATTATTTTCCTCAGTTCCGCAAATCTGATATGTCGAAGTACGGATATCTCGAAGTGTTTCATAGAGTCCCTTGGAGTTCGAGATAACGAGAGTCGACAGTATATTGTTTCAAGGTATTTAACTGAACTAAGTATAGAAAACTTACTGGCACCTTTCAGAGTTAGATTTGCCATATCGCGTCCAAACAGCGAAAATGACTGAAATCACTGCAGACAATAATACCAAACCCAGAACTGTGGACACTGCAGCTACATTGGCGGCCTTGTCGAAGAAACCTCTTTCACTGACGTAAATCAAACTAGTTGTCCAAGAGGTTGAATTCGTTAATGTTACAGAACTTGCGGACGTGGATTCAGTCAATAAGGCGGAATTCGACTTTATTGTCGTTGTTAATGTATCTGCCACGGTTGGGTTTTTAGTGGCCAATATTTTGGCTGGTTTAGCGGAGGACGTTGTGGATAAAGTTGTGGACTTGTATGTCGCAGTTGTGGACGTTGTGCTAGCTGCTGTTTTGGATGTCTCAGTCAAATTTGACGATATGGTGGTTGCCAGTTTTGAAGCATTTTTTGCGGATCTGTTAAATTTAGTAGTTGTAGTTGTGGATGGGATGGCTGGCGTTGTAAATGTTATGGATGGTGTAGCCCGTATTGTGGATGTGGTTGTCGCTAATGACGAGGCAGTCATAGTTGTGGCCGATATAGTTGATGTCATTGGTTTCGTGGATGTGGTGGTTGGCGTTGTAAAGGTTGCTGTGGACGGCGTAGTTGGTACTGTGGGCGTACTGGTAGGTGTTGATGATGCGGAAGTTGTCGTTGTGGTCGGGATTGTTGATATCTTCCGATTCGAGGATGTGGTGGTTGGCTTTGTAACTGTTGTTGTAGATGGCGTAGTTCGTACTGTGGGCGTGGTGGCAGGTGTTGATGATGCAGTTGTTGTCTTTGTGGTCGGAATTGTTGATGTCCTCGGCTTCTTGGATGTGGTGGATGGCATAGTTTGTACTGTGGGCGTAGTGGTTTGCGTTGATGATGCGGTAGTTGTGGTCGGGATTGTTGATATCCTTGGCTTCTTGGATGTTGTGGATGGTGTTGTAGCTGTTATTGTGGATAGCGTAGTTCGTACACTGGGCTTGGTTGTAGGTGTTGATGATGCGGTAGTTGTCGTTGAAGTCAAGATTGTTGATGTCCTCGGCTTCGAGGATGAGATGTTTGATGGTGTAGCTTTTGTTGAGGATGGCGTAGTTCGTACACTGGGCGTGGTGGTAGGTGTTGATGATTCAGTAGTTGTCGTTGTGGTCGTGATTGTTGATATCCTTGGCTTCTTTGATGTGGTGGATGGCGTTGTAGCTGTTGTTGTGGATGGCGTAGTTCGTACTCTGGGCATGGTGGTAGGTGTTGATGATTCAGTAGTTGTCGTTGTGGTCGTGATTGTTGATATCCTCGGCTTCTTGGATGTGGTGGATGGCGTTGTAGCTGTTGTTGTGGATGGCGTAGTTCGTACTCTGGGCGTGGTGGTAGGTGTTGATGATGCAGTTGTCGTTGTGGTCGTGATTGTTGATATCCTTGGCTTCTTTGATGTGGTGGATGGCGTTGTAGCTGTTGTTGTGGATGGCGTAGTTCGTACTCTGGGCATGGTGGTAGGTGTTGATGGTGCAGTTGTCGTTGTGGTCGTGATTGTTGATGTCCTTGGCTTCTTTGATGTGGTGGATGGCGTTGTAGCTGTTGTTGTGGATGGCGTAGTTCGTACTCTGGGCGTGGTGGTAGGTGTTGATGATGCAGTTGTCGTTGTGGTCGTGATTGTTGATATCCTTGGCTTCTTTGATGTGGTGGATGGCGTTGTAGCTGTTGTTGTGGATGGCGTAGTTCGTACTCTGGGCGTGGTGGTAGGTGTTGATGGTGCAGTTGTCGTTGTGGTCGTGATTGTTGATGTCCTTGGCTTCTTTGATGTGGTGGATGGCGTTGTAGCTGTTGTTGTGGATGGTGTAGTTCGTACTGTGGGCATGGTGGTAGGTGTTGATGCGGTAGTTTTAGTTGTGGTCGGGAGCATTGATGTGGATATAGTGGGCTTTGTTACAGAGGTTATGGTTTGTGTTCTAAGAGGTGATGTGGAAGCTGTCGTTGTTGATACTGTCGTCGAACATGTGTCATGTCTCTCAAAGAATACTGAAAACTCTCTCACTGCGGCTTTCCGTGGTGGTGGCGGAACCAAGCCCGTATCACTGCATGATGTTTTTATACGATACCTGACGTCGAAACGCACATCTTCTAATAATATATGAATTGTGGAGCCTGAAAAGATACGTGATGTATTTCGAGAATACGTGTGTCTGGTGTCAGAAATTTATAACCGCTTAAGTTAATGGCTTTCAAGGAGATATTCTAGTGAATTTAAAGATACTGTAACCTTTGCCTCTGTTGCAGTTCTTTTGTGCGTCTATGTTTTTATATGTGGCGTTTGTGTTGTCCTTATTTGTTCCTCATCTCCTTCTTTTTGGTGCCTCGGGAGGGCTGTACTTCGTGATTGTGGCGTTTCCTGGGTATCGTCACTTACACAGTTTTACATTACGAAAACACGTCTATTCAAATATAGTGGAAATTTTACAACCAAAAAGGGAAAATTTTCAGATAAAAAAATTCTGATATTTTTCATATTCCTGCTCGAAGCATAGATTG